>LPNX011147791.1:0-22765 GCA_001517045.1 Pseudotsuga menziesii
TATATATATATATATATATATATATCCACCCATGAAATCGAGTTCGCATGAAGTCAAACAATCCTAGATGATTAGTAGGTGTTTCACATAAATATCATCCCATATTTTCTAAAATCTACGAAAGTTCTTCCACGCCAATTTCCTAATAGTATGGATGAGGCCCCAACCCAATAAGAAGAGAGGGATAAAACATTGTGGATATGAACTTTAAATCCAGCGTAAAGTACGTTCCAAACCTAAGAGAATATGGATCAGATTCTTAAAAGCATATTAATATCACACGATACACACAAGATCAAAGCATAAGCAAGCTATTTCAACAGGAAAGGATCTAGTTCTTAAAAACAACAGAGTGGTGACTTCAATCCAATACTCATAGTTACTCAAATTATTCATGTCAAAATTACATGTCAAGTTGAACCATACCTTATCGGGCCAGCAAATAGTAGGCAGAATCAAGTTGCAGAAGCATACCTTAGACAACCTTCGCCCCTTTCCCTCCCCAGTAACAAACATATTTCCATTCCAAAATTCAAACAGAAATAAATAACTCGCAACCCGCTACTTCAACATTGGAGGTTCCCTACGACAGATGAGTTCATTTGGTAAAGGTAACAGTGTGTTGAGCCTTCCCTGAGGGATATTAAGTTATGGAATCAAGCACTGAACATACATCAATTTGATATCCCAGAAATCGAACCTCTACTCTAATAGTTTCCCACTGATTCGATATTGAGATCTCTCGTTCTGAAGGCACACACGTTCCCTTTATGGAAGTAAATCCGTCCCCCCCTTCCAACCACAACCCCAGTTTCTTTAAAAAGGAGTGTAGACCAAGGAGAAACACATGCAATTCTCTGCATGCTGAGCGCGCAAGGTCCCCTCTATCCCGGAGTAGGTGAACGACTATCAAGGTTTGTGGTAATCAATTCTTTTCTTTAAGTCGGACCTCTTCTTAAGTTATGTCGATATCCAGGCACAAATGGTTGAAGGAAATTAAATCCTCTCTCATAATAAAATATAAATGTTACAAATGTAAAAGATAGGGAGTAATATTTGCTGAAAAAGACTCAATAAGTCCCTAGGTCTAAAAGGAAATAAATCCATCATATAGACCTTATAAATTAATAAATTATGTCTTATTTTATAAAAAGGATTTAATACTATGTTTTCCTTTGTCCTCATGATATAACTTATATCATAATACTCCATGTTTGCTTAATTTATCATTACATCATATGTATTTTATTTATGGTTTTTTTCTAATAGATAGATTTCAATTAAAAATACTTTGTCTTTTATGAAGACTTAATTTGTCATTTTCCTTCGTACTTATGATATACTTTATATCATAGGACTTATATCTATCAATTTTTCCTTATATATAGATCTTCAATTTAATAATACTTGCCTTTTAATTTTTCTTTGTCCTTATGATATGATTTATATCATAATGTCTTTTGTCAAACCCTTTTTCCGATTCCTTATCCCTACTTCTTGTCGCACATGTGTTCGTCGGCCCCTTTGTGTTATTAAACTTTCACCTAACTTTCAACTTTCTTTTGGTGGGGGCCTTCGCACTTGAGCTCCTCACCCAGAAGCCATCATACAATAATATTTAAAATCCCAAAATGCTTAGGGGCATATAGGAGGAACATTACACTTACGTAGTTCATTACTTGTGATGGGATCGGATGTAAAGTGTGTTGACAACCTTGATCATTGATAACCTGCTGCTAGTTATTACGTTGCTCATCAACTTGGTTTTATAACTTGCTAGGTGCTTTTATTGTCAATTTAGCTATTATGGCTAAATTTCCTATACATTAATTATTCTTCATTATGGTTTTAAATTTGTCATTCTATATGTCATTAATATGTTTTTCGTGCTATGTATATTTTTACTATACTTTTTAACATCTCTTATGCTCTTGATTTGTCAAGTTATTATGTTGGTTTGAAGGGCAGACCTTCGGATTTTTATAGTCATAGCGATTATCATGGCATACTTTGTATGCCACAGTGCTTAAGCCTAAACACCTTATTACTAAGTTAATTAAAAACCTAAGCTCTAAACCTATGGACTAAACATTATCTACATACCTAAGCAAGGGTTCTTAGACTTTTGACTAGTGCAACCTATGACTAAGTATTATTGTAATACTATCATAATGCAAGCTTTGTAATATGTTAACGTTGATGTTAGAGTTTGGGGTGACATGATATATGGTATAAACCATACATTTCTAGGGTTTAAGCGTTGGTACGGAGGGTGGTATTAAATGATACCTTGTAACAAGGCTTAACTATGTGAGTGGGTTTGATAAATCGTTAATGGATTCCAACCTGGTGCATTTAATGCTTGTTGAAAAGTGTGATAGCCTTCCCTTAGGCTTGGCGCACAATGGATGTGCATTGTATTGTCATTTGGGGTTTAATTGTTTTGACTCTATGCATAGGGATGGACATGGAGGCGACCTCCAGATTGTAAGGTATGCCAGCATGAATTTATAAGCCTGCACATTGTTTGGTTTATAGTTTGAAAGGATGGCATACTCCTCATCCCCATTTTGTTTTTTTTCTTGCAGGTGCCGAAATGAATGGAGGGGCTGCATGGATACAACACTGTTGGCTCCAAGTGTTGCATTCATGGCCATGGTAAGCCTTCTAATCAAGCTTATGCTTGTCACCCTTCAATCCTGTGGGTAGAGCTACGTTTCGACTGGTTCTTTTGTTGGGGTTTGATGCTATAGAAAAATTGATTTTTCCGTCGGGCTTATTAATACATACTTGGTTATTTTTAATGTTGGGGAATTATGCCATGATTTGATTTCTAGGCCATTGGACACTGTGTGATCCCATTTTGGTTATGTAAATCTTTAATGTTTTGGTTTTGGGATTTTATAGCCATGGTCTGCACCATTGCTTGCAATGGTGCCATATCCCATTGGCATGCCTATGTAAAACCTTGTCATCAGCCTTGAATGGCGACTGTTTACAGAAATTGGGATCTCTATGTAAATATATATATGTATTGGTTTTTTAAAATGTAATGGTTAACTTGTTATATGGCGTATGGGATTTCCTTCTGCATTTTTTATTTAGCTCTTTATTTTAATGGGGTTGGGGTTTTGAAAGAAGAAGCATTCACCAAATCAATTACTCTATGGGTAAATCCATTGATTAGTTGGATAATGTAATTAATTGGACAGCTTGGGAAAGGACATGCTGTAAATGGCATGAGCCTCTCCCACAGTGCTGCGATATCTTGTATTTAAATTGTCTATGGTATTTAGTTCTTTGTAAAATGGTTTGTGCAAAACGATTGCGTTGGAAACCATGTTGGCCAATGCTTACAGTAGGGTATATTTTAATGGGTTTTGTATTAAAAATGTTTAATGGCCGAGACCATGTTGTAGCTAGGGTCTTATGACCTCTCTGCTAGCATAGGCATTTTTTATTATATGGCAATTGGTGCGAAACGTGGTGTGTGTAGAGATATAAACAATCGGCTTATAAAAAGGATTTATTCTTGTTCAAATCGTTATGCCAATGGCTTTTAAATTATTTTGTGACCGAGCTGTAAGGTTATACGATTTGGAATTCTTTTAACTATATTATATTGTTGTTATTATTAGTGTTTTTTCCTTGGGTATTGGACATCCATGGGATTTGATTTCGCGACCTTTGTTCGCAATGGGGTTTTAAAAGTAATGTAATGAATGTATTTTGATAAATGAAACAAGATGGGCTCACATGCCCACAGGATTTGATTCCTGTTACTGGTTGCAATATATGAATTTATGATATGATTTGATGTTTGTTTTACTATGAGAGGTTATACTGTATAAGATATATTACTTTAATTTGACTAAGGTAAATGTTGTTGAGCTATGTAATTTTAGTTATGGTTATGTATAGATAGAAAAGTTAGGATCATGGATTTTGTTATATGAATTATGATCAGATAATTGCAAAGGACCACATGGATGGTCATGATGCCTCCTCTGATTATTTATAATGTTGTTTCATTTATGTGGAGTGTTTTTAATGTAATTTGTAATATGGATACAGAACTTGAAAGGTCTCACATGAGTTAATAAATTTTGGAATTTAAATGTATATATAGTTTCCATATATGCCTATACATGATAGTATTGTTTATATGTATATATAGTTATCTTATAAAAATATTTCTGGTTGTAAGTAATACCCTAGGGTAACTATATAGTATATTTATTTATTTAAACTTACTCCTATGATTAAATCTACTATAACCTGAAACATGTCTCTACTGACAAATGTAATATGTCAATAGAGATTTAAATAATAGATAAACAATAGAATAACAGGTCTAGACTTACCTAGTTTACAGTATTAATTTCTGAATATTAAAAGAATACAAAAGGCAAGCTTTAAATATGGAAACCTAGCTATATATAGCCTACGATAATATTTACCATCATAGGAATATTGGAGAGAAATAAAGACCCTAGCAGAATCTAGGCAGAACATTAATTACCTAGGATTAGTAAAATATAATAAAGCTTTTACATAAAGCAGCCAGCATTTACCCTAGAAATGAACTTTGACATACCAAGAACTCCTACCTATAGTTTATCTTCCTAAAGCTCCTTTAAAGGCTGAACCTGGACACTTTTTAAATAACCAGCATTATCAATTTAAGACAGATCCGACCTTTGATTTTTTATGAGCAAATCACTTGGGAACTACCACGTTCCTCCCAACCATGACCCGGAACTATTCCTGGTTCTAATCTGGATCCCCCCCGAGTTGGAATCCAACATGCAAGTAGCTTAAGGCTCCTAAGGTAGGGTTTCCTAACTGGTGTTCAGTTCTGAATCAGACATCTTTTCCTTGCAGGAAAAGTTCTCCAAGAAAACACTTGAGAGTAAAAATAAGTAGAATAATAATTCTCCTCCTAGAAATCAGAACCCCCAAGCCTTTTCTTGGCTTGAGTCTTTATAGGCATACTTTTTAGTCAAAGGGGTAGTTAAATCAAGAAATCCTTGATTTCTTGATTTAACCCTTTTTAATTTACTAGGGTAATTTCAAATCTTAACCTAGGAACTATTAACTAGTTCCTAGTAAGTCTTTCATAGATATTTCACTATTTATTAATTCAATAATAATAAATAATAATTACAGGAGCTTCTCTTCTTTCTTTATTCAATTATAAACTCTTTATACATATAATGTATAAAATACATAGTATTAAAATACTTGTTAACATTTTTCTTCGGGCATCATGTGTCATGATCCCTAGACTTAACGACACTTCTTTATGGAGGTCAAGTAGATAGATGGCTTAGGTCTACTATGCTAGGCAACTCTAAACATCCTTGCATGTTGGATTTCCCTCATATAAAGTGGTAGCTCTTCAGTACTTGAAGAGAATACAGAATTTCGAAATTTCATTTAATCACTTATAAATAAGTATGATGAGATCAATATTTTTCTTGAGTCATTTTCACTTGGAAGTTATTAAATTATTTTCAGCAACCCCTAGTGCTTACCAGAGCCCATACTCAACGCTTATAAAAGGGAATTACAAACATAGTGCAATTCCAGAGTTTTTTCTCAACACTAAATGCTAGGATGTACTTGTACGATACACCTAAGGATACAATGGCCAAAGATCCGATGCTCCAGAACTTATGCTCAACATAAACATGGAATTCTCTAGAGCTTATGCCCAACATTTCCAATTATATTTTCATGTGTTCCAGAGCTTTAAGCTCAACAGAAATGTAAGTACTCATGTGCTCCAGAGCCTCTCGCTAAACACAAAACATCTCATCAATAATGTGCTTCAGGGTCCACGCCCAACACAAGCATTTCATCAATCATGTGCTTCAGGGTCCACGGCCAACACAACCATCATATATATCCATATGTATCATCAACAATTGACTTACGCCCAATATACAAAGAAAATCATCATGTTCATATGCACTAAGGTCTTTGACCCAATGTAAAATAAAACATCAATAAATCATCATGATTAATAGGCTCATGCCTATAAATGGTAGGTCCGAAATTTGGGATATTACACAGTCATAGACACATACTGGTTGTACATGGTCTTGCACTCCACACAAATTTTGAAGGTGACTCCATTGGTAAATACTAGCTTCCAAAAGAACCCACACTAGGAGAAATCCTGATGTAATATCCTTCCAAGTAATATTTGATCCAGAAAGTTTGATGTGGAGGACCAACGAGATGCAAGGTTTGGCCTTAAATCTTTCCTTCCCTACTGAAGGTATTATTTTTTTAGTGATATATCTGAACATTGTGATTAGGAGTTTGGACTAGCCTTCCCTAGAACTAAATTTGAGTCTAGCATCTCTAACTTTGTTTCTAGTACCTCTGCATTTGATTTTTCCCTCATTTCCTGGTCACCCTTGACCTCAAAGCCTCTAGGAATATATTTCCAACACCAGCCGGAGCTAGAGTGCCCTACACTTACTGTTGATTCAACCCTATTAAATTCCACTGTCATAAGGCAATTTGTTGCCTCATATTTATCTCCCACTGCTCCCAAGAAGAAGCACCGTTCATCTTCTAGTTTCGTAGCCCCCTACATTCCTCACAACTTACCAATTTATTTTCCACCAGTCTTAATCTTTGCCATAAACCATGTTATACCTCCAAGGATGGAAATAGATTTTCTCCTCTTCATATTCCAACCTCTCTTCATGACCTCCATCTGGGAGGTCATGAAGAGTGACTTGTAATTGAGTGTCCTTTTGTACCCAACCCAAAGCGTAAGGCTTCGCACAGGGTTTAGTATTTAATCTGAAATTCTTAACAGTGTTTCTAAAATCAAAACAATTTAGGACCCACTATCAAACAAAGTATATACCTTTGTATGAATCACTATCAACCTTATATGAAAAAGCTCATTGACTTTCTTCTCATCGTTTTCAAACTTAGGAGATTGAATAGAAGAACTTGAGCTAAAAGACGTTATACCTTTTGTTCCCATTGGAGTCATCTTTTTTACCCTAATGAAGACATGTAGGATTCTCTACCTATTTTTTTATTGTAGCTATGTATTCTTACACTCCTCTTTTCGTTTTGATTTATTTTCAAAATTAGGTGGCTTCTTATACACATTCTCCATACCATGTTTCACTTTGCTAGGTTCAAGCTAAGTAGCTTGTATTGACACTTCGTCAATGTTGGTAGGATTAAACATCAAAATAGTACGACAAAGATAAGAATGTAAACCAACAATGTACTTAATAAGAGTTTCACTACTATGTAATGAAAATTCCACTACTAAAGTTTTCTTTTTAAAATATTGAGTATAATATTGAATATCTTCCCAAAAAATTGTCTTACTTATAACCATTAAATTATTGATGTTTGTGTATATGTCAAAGGATAGAATTGTCTCTTTAATACAAGAATAAATTCAGTCCAAGAAAAAAAGATTTTACCATTTTGAGAATGAACATAATTTGCTCATGATTAATATGTTTTACAAATATTGGCATTAAATTTAAATGCAAAGAGGGAATTAAACATAACGAACACATTTTTGTCATGGTTATTATTTTTGAGTGTAATATCCTGAATTTTGGACCTACCATTTACAGGCATGAGCCTAGTGATCATGACGATTATATTGATGTTTTATTTTTATATTGGGTCAAAGACCCCACTACATATGAACATGATGATTTTCTTTGTATATTGGTCGTAAGCCAATTGTTGATGATATATGCATATATATGTTGGTTGTGTTAGGTGTGGACCCTGAAGTACATGATAGATGAAATGTTTTGTGTTGGGCATGGACCCTGAAGCACATGATCGATGAGATGTTTTGTGTTGAGCGAGAGGCTCTGGAGCACATGAGCACTTACATTTGTGTTGAGCATAAAGCTCTAGAACACATGAAAATATAAATGGAAATGTTGGGTATAAGCTCTAGAGAATTCCATGTTGATGTTGAGCAGAAGCTCTCTGGACTCAGATCCTTGGCCATTGTATCCGTAGGTGTATCGTACAAGTACATCCTAGCATTTAGTGTTGAGAAAGATCTCTCGAATTGCACTATGTTTGTAAATCCCTGTTATAAGCGTTGAGTATGGGCTCTGGTAAGAACTAGGGGTTACTAAAAAGATTAAAATAACATCTGAGTGAAAACAACTCAAGAATAAAATTGATCTCATTATACTTATTTTTAATAAATTAAATGAAATTTTGAATTTATGTATTCTCATCAAGTACTGAAGAACTACCACATTATACGAGAGAAATACAACATGCAAAGATGTTTAGAGTTTCCTATCCTAGTAGACCTAAGCCATCTATCTACTCAACCTTCACAAAGAAGTGTCCTTAAGTCTAGGGATCATGATACATGATGCCCGAAGACAAATGTTAACAAGTATTTTCATACTATGTATTTTATACATAGTATGTATAAAGAATTAATTATGAATCTGCACTAATTATTATTTATTATTAAAGGATTAATAAATAGTGAAATATCTATGAAAGACTAACTAGGAACTAGGTAAAAGTCCCTAGGTTAAGAATAGAAAATTACCCCAGTAAATTAAAAAGGGTTAAATCAAGAAATCAAGGATTTGTTGATTTAACAACTCCTTTGACTAAAAATTCTGTCTATAAAGCCTCAAGCCAAGCAAAGGCTTGGGGTTCTAATTTTTATCAGGGAGAATTATTATTCTGCCTGTTTTTGGCTCTCAAGTGTTTTCTTGGAGACTTTTTCTACAAGGAAAAGAGTATTGATTCAAAACCGATTTCCAGTTAGGAAACCCTTCCTTAGGAGCTCTAACGTACTTTCATGTTCGTTTCGAGCTCGGCGGGATACGAATTAGAACCAGGAATGGTTTCAGGTCATGGTTGGGAGGAACGTGGTGGTTCCCAAGTGATTTGGTCATAAAAATCATAGGTGAGATCTGTCTTAAATTGATAATGCTTGTTATGTAAAAGTGTGCAGGTTCTGGCATAAAAGGAGCTTCACGAAGATAAATTACAAGTATCAATTCTTAGTATGTCAAAGTTCATTTCTAGGGTAAATGTTGGTTGCTTTATGTAAACGCTTTTATATATATTATTAACCCTGGTATTGATTAGTTCTATCCATATCTCCGAGGGTTACATTTCTTAAAATCTAACCCTAGAGTGTCTATTCTATCTTCTAGATTATATAATGAATATATGTTAGATGAATGTTTTCCAAGGAATTTACTAACTCTATGTAATTGATGTTCTATCTAGATTCTGCTAGGATTTGATGTTCTCCCTAGATTTTGTATTCATTTCCATATTTATAAATCAATATGGCAAACTAGGTAAATCCAGACCTACTATTTATTGTTCACCTATTATGACAAAGGGTGAGTAATTGATGAGTTATCAAAGGGATCTAACGGTACAAAACGAGGAGATGGATATCGGTGGTTTATAATGTGCCCTCTTTATAAAAGATGCGAGAAAGATAATAATGTAGGGGGTGTTCGATAAGACGTGAAAATCAATGGTCGTCGATCTAGCTTGAAGAAGTATACGGTCCTTGTGAACTCCGCCTTGTGAACCTGCACGTTTGATAAGACGAGGATGCTCGACGGAATTGGGTACGTGTCGCTTGATCTGATGGCTGGGAAATAAAGGTAAGATAGATCGACGGTCACTGATGGATCTGGAGTGGGAAGTTGCGCAGTAGTTGGAAGTAAAAGGTGGTAGCAGAATGGAAACCATGGTACATGTGGTCTGTTGTGGTGCATTCCAGAGGCAAAATTGGTTTGGTGGAAACCGCCGAATGGGGGCCTCCAGAGTGGGGTCCTATATAAACAAAATTGACTTGTACAAGGATTATTTTATTGGCGCTGGATGAATGAAAAAGACCTGCGTGCTCGTCAACCTCTAACAGTCACTTTTGAACACATGCAACCATAGTAACACGTAGTCACAGTAACAGGTAAGGATCAAACGCCCAAAATTCATCCATCTAATTACCATTATTGACTGAATTATGGACCAAGGAAAAGATTTGCAAGGGTTTAGTCGTATTTTGGATGACAGAGAAGACTATCTGGTGGATAGGGACAGAGGAGTCTGTGACCCTTTCCTGTCCATAGGAAGTGTATCAGTCAGCAAAGAGAGGTTGTCGCAGTATAATTCGTAGGGTAATAATATCCTAAATGCCTGCAAATCATTTTTATATTATTTTGCTATCGAACAGACCCTGCATTTTCCTGAATTTGTAGAGTGGTGCATAGTTAATTATTCCTCTTCTCAGAGAGTTATTGTCAGTCAGTCTACGTCTAGGATACTCTGTAAAATTGATGCCAATGTTATCCGTGAAAACATAAACTTGCCTCGCAACTACCCTGATTGTCATGAACCTGTAAACGAGTCCATTCTTGTTGAATTGTACAAAAATTGCGGAACCGAATCCCGTTGCAAATTCTTGTCCAGCATCTTGAATGAGGGTCAGTCATTAGATGGTCTTTTCCCGCCATACCATGTTCGTATTTTCAAAGATGAAGTTCAATTAGTGGTGTCCTTAGTTTGTCAAATCTTGGGTTTAGATGACGATTGTCGCGTAAATGAAGTCATCTTAGGTTTTCTATTGAAAATAAGTTCATTGAGTCCTGAGTCTCAGTCAGTTCATGTATTCAGTCTTGATGAATACTTGGCAGAAGCGATACATCTTCAATTGAGTGAATTCCCAAAGGTCATATTTTTCAAGTTTTAGACTTATTTACTGAACATGTTGTTGTGTTCGAATGTCACAGGACTGCAGTTTTTAAGCACCATGTTTTCTTCAGATTTGCCCAAGGAAATCAACATGTTTGAATTTGCCAATTCAATCATGTCAGAAATTTACAAGATGTTATTTGATGAAGTGTTACCCCGGGTATTAGAAGAGATGAAATGCATGATGCAATCCTCACCTGAAGATCGAGTCGGAGATTGGTTTCTATATAAGGATTCCACTGTTTTGAGGGTATATGGATTTACTGAGGAACCATATAAGTTACTTGCTTTCCTCACTCCCAGAGTTTTTGCATTAGAGTTTATGAGGCAAAGATTGCACTCAGAGGAAGAACATTTTGGGGCCTTTAAGAAATCTTCAAATATCAAATTCCCCCTCAAAGTTGGTTCTTTTATTTTCAAAAATAAAGGTGCCCTAGTGTTTATAGAAAAATTGTTGGGAAGCATGGAATTTCAAAAAGAACCAAGGGTAAATTATGATCCCCATCATATAATTTCCCTGAGAAAGCAAGCAAACAAAAACAAGCCATTTGACCACCAAGTCGTTGAACGCCTGAGCGAGACAACCAATTTGTTTTATTTTATGGAAAGTCCAAGATCTGATGAAGGTGCAAGTATTGTACCAGTTGCACTATCTCAGGTGACAGAGGGTCCTAATATCTTGGTTAAAAGGATTCTTTCTGAAATTGAAATCATGGAAGTGGATGATGATGATTCACATAAAAATCTAGGTTGTTTCAAGATGATAAAACTTTAAGTGATGGTATTTCTGATGATTTAAAAAGAGTTGCTTTGGTCCCTAAAAATATATACAGGTGAATCATTTTTATTTTAAAGATGTAAATAATTCAGAATTACGCTCAGTTTTCAAGTCCAAAGAGGAGCTCAAGGCCAGTTATGTGGAGAAATGAAAACAGTCCCTAGAAGAGACAAGGAATTTAATCCCACGGGTAAGGAGTTTAAATGATCCAAAAACCTCCTTGTTTTCTACCAGGGACATATGGCCATGGCGAATGATAGGAAGGTGTCAGAAATGGAAGTAATTTTATACAAGATTAGTGTACCTGACAAAATACAGCTGCATAAGCAAACAAGTGACATCATTTATTCATACCTATTGCAATCTATGATGAGAATCAATAAGTTACAAATTTTAGTAGACAAGTTAGAGGTTCGGTTGAAACATGAGAAAGCTGAAAATAAGGCCAATGCCATTCAAATTAAAAAGATGCAATCAGACATCATTAGTTCAGGAAGTGAAAAAGATAACACCCAAGCAATCAAAAGACTATTGGAAGAAAAGGACAACGCCCTCCAGATTTTGAAAAAAAGGTTGAAAATCCCAAGCATAGAGCATGTTCAATCATCCGAATTATTGACATTATAAGAAGAGAAGGATAAAATCCACTAGGAGATGATGGAGCATAAAGGAAAATCCGTCAAATTACAAGAAGAAAAGGACAAATGGGAAACAGAGCGGGATGAGCTAGTAGCACAAATCTCCCTACTGAAAAATGACCAGAATGAAGAAAAGGAGATCATGGAGGAATTGACTCCCACTGATGAGGACCTGTCTATTGTAAATATTGAGAAACCATTAAATGATTTTTCTACAGATGACTTGTTAGTACCCATGTCCCAAGTCAGCCTAAAGGATAAAGAAATAAATGAATTAAAGGTGGAAAATGAGAAGATCAAGTTTGAGTTAGCCAAGGTAACAGAAAATAAAAATAAAATATTGTAAGACATAAATCTTCTACAAAAGAAATTCAATGAATTGAAAGAGAGAAACAGAGGAAAGGGTCCTTTACAAGGAGCAAAGCACATAATTTGGGATACCTTATCTGTAGAAATCACTAAATTCAGGCACTATTTGAACTTTATTGATGATCAAAGCATATTGATCAATTTGGCCAATCAAAGACTGAAGTTAGTAAATGAAACTATGGATAGAAAACCCCTTGCCACAGCCCAAAATGCATTAAATTTTTTAAATTCATTGACGTACCAAAAGTTGCATGATATAGGAGTAAAGGAAAGAATAACATTGGTACTGTGGGCGAAAAGGTTTATCCATAAAATCCATCTGATGAAAGCAGTACAGGACAAAGTTGACGAAATGGTCTCACAGGTTAATGAATTCAAACAGGCTTTTAAAGAATTGTTTGAGGACGTCCTTCCTTCCTTTTGGGATGATGAGGGACGAATGCTTTATTAGGAACACTATCACAAACTGTTGGTACACAGCCGCATGGATCATTCCAAATTCGACGATCTGGAAAAAGGGCTGACAGGGAAGGTCATCATGGATAAGGTGATAGAGGATTTCAAGATATTAAAGAAGTTCCTGATCATCAGGGGTGGATTACCTAAGGTGTCATATGAAGCTTACATGGAGCTGGAGGTGTCAATTCGAGAGATGATGGAATATGATATTCCAAGCATGGAGCAATGGAGAGCAATAGAGAGATTCAGGAAAACGAAGTATATACTTCATTCATGAAGACAAGTGTTGCGAAAAAGGAGATGCTCGAACGAGGCCATGTTACCAAGTTGATTTTAACTTAATGATTTGTTACGATCGAAGCTAGTAGTTTATTCCTAGGAGTTAGGAATATAGTTACAAGACTTTGATTAAGCCGATCATTCAGTTATGAATCTTCTTGGAAGATGAATCAATTTATGTATATAATTGCATCTATTTTATTTGATGGGGGTTGGAACCCATATGGTTGTTGAATTATTTTGAAGACATATAGTTTTTTAATAACAAAGCGAATGCATAAGAATTATCAGAGATTCATGTGTCATTTATATTACAGTCCGTATTTCTTTCATTATGTGATTGTGTTTTCTAGTGTAACACTCCATTCTGTTTTCTTCAGTTTTGAAACACAGTGTTGAATGATTAGAATTCATAATGTTTATGCTCTGATCATCATTTCAGATATTTTATACATTCTTCTACTAATGTTAATATAGAAATCATCTTTGATGCTTTGTATTAATGGGTTGTTCATTGTCTCTTCTGTTTCATCTGAACTAAATGAATGACTGTGATGAAATGGTTATCTTGCCTTTGATAAATCTCATGTATATGTCTTTGTGATATCTTTGTATGTATGTGACTCCATTGCCCAATGGTTACGTGTTGTTTCAACCATCTATACAAATCTTTGAGTGTTGGTTTATATCTTGTCTTGTTAAATCTGTATTGAGAGATCCCTCTCTGGAAGAAAAACCAGTTTCTTTCTAAAGTGGTTTTGTGGTTACCTTTGGGATTTACCTTTACAACCTGGGTACATTCTGAGTGCTAACAAATTGGTGCCGTTGTCGAAGACGAAAGTGCATATCTGCCCTGGGGAAACGATAGAGTTTGAAGAAAGATTTCTGTGGGAAAACGGGAATGTTATCAAGTAGAAAGGGTTGTATATTTGCCCTGGCGACTCCATTGCGAAACTTTTTCAGAACTTAAGGAGTCATTCTGGCTTCGAGAAGACACACGCGAGGTAACTCTGATACCGAAGTCTTGAAAATTTTTGAAGACCCAGAAAAGTTATTTAAAAGAAAAAATAAAGAAAAGTTAGGTTTTCCTTTGTTTGGTGCATCATCATCTCAAGATTCTCATATTGATCCAGAATGGGAAGTTAATACTGGAAAGAGTCTGTTGAGAACTAAATATGAGTATGACCTTAAGAATACTGAGTTAAATCCTCATAGGTTAGAATCTTATTTTTTGGATTCTCCCTCGAGATATTTACAACAAACTACGAAAATTGAAACATTTACCTCTCAAAATACTCAAAGCTCTTCAGCTCCTATGAATCCACCTAGACCAATGGCAGCCGAATTTGCTGCCTTGCATTTGCCTACTTTATTACATGATCTTCCTCAAAATTACTCCCAAAGAATCTCTTTATTTGATGGAGAAGGTGACATAACCGCAAAACAGCATGTTGCCAAGTTTGAAGATTTCATTGACTTAGAAGAAGTTGATTATTCAGATGTTAAAATGTGGTTATTTTCCCAAAGTTTGTCAGGTGAGGCAAAGAAATGGTTTAAAGATTTTCCAAATGGGTCTATAATGAATTTTCAGGCTTTCCAAAATGCATTTCTAGATAGGTGGGATGATAAACAAAACCCTTTGCAGCTCTAATCTTAGTATAATAGTCTCAAAAAAGGAGGTTTTGAATCTATCGATGAATTTTCTAGCAGGTTCATGAGGGTTTATAATTCCATTCCAAAGGATATAAAACCTTCTGCAGCCGCAGCCAAATTACACTATGCTGGAGCTTTTGATAATGATTTTTCATTTTCATTAAGGGAGAGAAAATCAGCAACTCTTGCTACCATGTTTACAGATGCTTTAGAAGTAGAAGCAAATATGATGGCAAGTGGAAAGATGAAACATATAGATATTGATAAGAGGAAAAAGGAAGAAAATTATGTCATTGATGAAGAAGATCCCGCTGAAAATGAGATTCATCTTTTTGGAGAGCAGGATTCAGAGATATATCTTATTGAAGAAGAACATAACATGTTCGAACAAGAAGGAGGGGATGAAGAATTTGGAAAAGAGACATAGCAGTATCAAAGGGGTTATTTACATGCTATGGATGATGTGCAGAGGAAAATCAGATTGAGAAATAGGGAAGTCCTCATAAATAAAGGGAAGGAAAACCCAAATCAGCCTTCCACTAGTTCTTTGAATGTAGAAAGGGGGAAAGAATGACAAAAAGAATCTTTTGTAAATAAAGAGGTTGAAAATGATGTACAAAGAGATAAAATAATGAAGCAGGTGGCTCCAGTCGATGTGGAAAGAATTGGTTCTGGCTTTAATTTACAAAATGAACTTTCAAAGCTAAAAATCTATGTTCCATTTAATGAGTTATTGAGAAACACCGAATACATAAATACTATCACAAAAATGGTCAAAAGTCAAGGGGAATGACAACCTCACATTTTAGAGTTGAACGCTGATAATTCTTCTATTTTGTTTGGGTAAAAGGTTGAAATTTTAGAAAGTGAAGAAGTCCCTCCTTTCTATTTGAGTTTAAATGTGCATGATAAGTTGGTCCACAATGCTATGCTAGACTCAGGAGCATCACATAACCTAATGCCGAAAGGAGTGGTAGAGAGTTTGGGATTGGAAGTAACAAGACCTTATAAATATTTGTACTCGTTTGATTCTAAAATGGTAAAATGCCTTGGTTTGATTAAATATATGATGGTAACCCTAAATAAATTACCATCTAAAACTATAGTCATGGATGTGGTAGTGGCAGATATTCCACCTAAGTTCGGGGTACTGTTATCAAGATCTTGGACTTCCAAGTTGAAAGGTAGTTTACATATGGATATGTCATATGCTACAATTCCTGTTTGAGATGGGAGCAGAAGATTATATAGTGAAAAAAGACTCCTTATGTAGTAAGCAGTCAAGATAAACCTGAGATTCACCACATATATGCTGTTGATACTGATTTGGGGTCTTCTATTTTCTTTAATGATGTTGTCCCACATGATTTGGAAGAGGCATTGCAGAAGAAGTCTGAGTAAAATAAGGAAAAGGAAGTGATGGAACAAGATGCTTTGGAGGCTCAACAAAAAAGGGAAGTCCAGTGTATTATGTACTTTGATGGATCTACTGCAAAAATAGGTGCCGTAGCCGGTGTGTATATAATTTCTCCTATTCGGGATTTCAAAGCTTTATCATATAAATTAACATTTGAATGCACAAATAATGTGGTAGAATACGAAGCTTTATTACTGGGATTGCATGCTTTGAAATATTTGGGAGCTCAAAGAATAAGGGTCTTAGGAGATTCAGAGTTGGTGATAAATCAAGTAAATGAGAGCTATCAGACCAGGCATCCTCAGATGAGGGCTTATAGAAATGAAGTATGGGATATGTTTGGTAACTTCTTTACAGAGCATACCATTCAGGTAGTTCCCAGACATGAAAATTTGGTAGCTGATTCTTTAGCTGTAGCCGCTGGAAAATTTGAAACCCCTGTTGCTGGTCAGAGGGAATACTAGGTGGAAATTTTGAATAGACCGTCTATTCCTGCTAATTCTAAATATTGGCAGGTGTTTGAAGACGACATGCAGATCAGAAGGTTCCTAGAATTCTCAGGAGAATTTGTGAATACTCCTATTGACATCGAAAATGACAATGACGAGAGTATTCAAGATGATGGAGAGCTTGAGAAAGAAGGGAATGGTGCTAAAAAGTTAAAGGGAACCCTAGGAGGTAAGGATATTATCCAATTAAAAAATAAATTCATACCAAGAGGTCTGATTCCTTTGGAAAAACTTTTTGATAATAATGATGTTGCTAAAAATCCAAAAGTAAAGCCTGTTGAGAATGGTGTTGAAGATAGAAATATTGGCACTAAACAAAATCCTAAGATTATAAAATTATCTAAGAAATTTCCTGAAAGAGAAAAGGAAGAATATGTGAAATTAATGAAAAAATATACTGATGTATTTTCTTGGAGTTATGAAGACCTTAAGGAGTATGATACATCTATCACACAACATACTATTCCTATAAATCCTGGAGAGAAACCTTTCAAGCAGAAGCTCAGAAGGATAAACCCTAAGTTGCTTCCTATTATTAAGAAAGAAATTAAAAAGTTATTTGATGCCAAAATCATTGTCACTCCAAGGTTTTCAAAGTGGGTTGCAAACCTGGTTCCTGTTAGAAAAAAGAACTGAGAAATCAGGTTGTGTATACATTTCCGGAACTTGAATAAAGTTTCCATGAAAGATAATTATCCTCTACCAAAGATGGACCATGAATGATAAGAAGGTGTTAGAAATGGAAGTAAGGTTAGACAAGATTAGTGTACCTGAAAAAATACAACTACATAAGCAGACAAGTGAAATCATTTATTCAGACCTATTGCAAGCTATGATGAGAATCAATAAGTTACAAATTTTAGTAGACAAGTTAGAGGTTTAGTTGAAACATGAAAAAGTTGAAAATAAGACCAATGCCATTCAAATTAAAAAGTTGCAATCAGAATTCATCCGTTCGGGAAGTGAAAAAGATAACACCAAAGCAATCAAAAGACTGCTGGAAGAAAAGGACAATGCCCTCTAGGTTTTGAAGAAAAGGTTGAAGATCCCAAGCACAGAGCATGTTCAATTATCCGAATTATTGACATTACAAGAAGAGAAGGATAAAATCCACCAGGAGATGATGGAGCATAAAGGAAAAGCCATCAAATTACAAGAATAAAAGGACAAATGGGAAACAGAGTAGGATGAGCTAGTAGCACAAATCTCCCTGCTGAAAAAGGACCAGAATGAAGAAATAGAGATCATGGAGGAATTGATGAGTCAGACTCCCACTTATGAGGACCTGTCTATTGTAAATATTGAGAAACCATTAAATGATTTTTTTGTAGATGAATTGTTAGTACCCATGTCCTAGGTCGGCCTAAAGGATGAAGAAATTAAAGAATTAAAGGTGGAAAATGAGAAGATCAAGTTTGAGTTGGCCAAGGTAACATAAAATAAAAATAAAATATTGCAAGACAGAAATCAGCTACAAAATAAATTCAATGAATTGAAAAAGAGAAACATAGGAAAGGATCCCTTGCAAGGAGAAAAGCACATAATTTGGGATACCTTATCTATAGAAATCACTAAATTTAGGCACTATTTGAACTTCATTGATGATCAAAGCATATTGATCAATTTGTCCAATCAAAGACTAAAGTTAGCAAATGAAACTATGGATAGAAAACCCCTTGCCACAGCCCAGAGTGCGTTAAATTTTTTAAATTCATTGACGTACCAAAATTTGCATGATATAGGAGTAAAGGACAGAATAGCATTGGTACTGTGGGCAAAAAGGTTTATCCATAAACACCATCTAATGAAAGCAGTACAGGACAAAGCTGACGAAATGGTCTCACAGGTTAATGATTTCAAACAGGCTTTTAAAGAATTGTTTGAGGACGACCTTCCTTCCTTTTGGGATGATGAGGGACGAATGCTTTCTCAGGAACACTATCACAACCTGTTGGTACAAATCCGCATGGATCATTCCAAATTCGACGATCTGGAAAAAGGGATGACAGGGAAGGTCATCGTGGATAAGTTGACAAAGGATTTCAGGATATTACAGAAGTTCCTGATCATCAGGGGTGGATTTCCTAAGGTTTCATATGAAGCTTACATGGAGCTGGAGGTTTCAATTCGAGAGATGATGGAATATGATATTCCAAGCACAGAGCAATGGAGAGCAATAGAGAGATTCGGGAAAACAAAGTATATACTTCATTCATGAAGACAGGTGTTGCGCACTGAGGAGCTGCTCGAACGAGGCCATGTTATCAAGTTGATTTTAACTTAATGATTTGTTAGGATCAAAGCTTGTAGTTTATTCCTAGGAGTTAGGAATACAGTTACAAGACTTTAATTAAGCCGGTCATTCAATTATGAATCTTCTTGGAAGATGAATCAATTTATGTATATAATTGCATCTATTTTTATTTGATGGGGGTTGAAACCCATCTGGGTGTTCAATGATTTTGAAGACATATATTTTTTGAATAACAGAGCGAATGCATAAGAATTATCAGAGATTCATGTGTCATTTATATTAGTCTGTATTTCTTTCCTTATGTGATTGTGTTTTCCAGTGTAACACTCCATTCTGTTTTCTTCATTTCTGAAACACAGTGTTGAATGATTAGAATTCATAATGTCTATGCTCTGATCATCGTTTTAGATATTTTATCCATTCTTCTACTAAAGTTAATATAGAACTCATCTTTGATGCTCTGTATTAATGGGTTGTTCATTGTCTCTTCTGTTTCATCTGAACTAAATGAATGACTATGATGAAAAGGTTATCTTGCCTTTCACAAATCTCATGTATATGTCTTTGTGATATCTTTGTATGTATGCGACTCCATTTCCCAATGGTTATGTGTTGTTTCAACCATCTATACAAATCTTTGAGTGTTGGTTTATATCTGGTCTTGTTAAATCTGTATTGAGAGATCCCTCTCTGGAAGAAAAACCAGTTTCTTTCTAAAGTGGTTTTGCTGTTACCTTTGGGATTTACCTTTACAACCTAGGTACATTATGAGTGCTAACAGACGTTACCATAGCCAAATTAAAATAATATATCTTATACAGTAAACCATATCATAGTAAAACAACATCAAAACCATATCATAAATCCATTTATTGCAAAGAGATACAGGAATCAAATCCTATGGGCATGCAAGCCCAGTTTGTTTTATTTATTAAAATACATTTCATTACAACTCCTTACATTAAAAACCCTCCTTGCCAGCGGATGTCGCGACATCGATGTCCAAACCAAGGAAAATCCTTAATAACAAACCATATGTAATGTATATACAAAACAACAACCAAATACTATAACCATTCTCGCACATGCCATGCTACACATCAAATCATATGCGGGCTGTGGTTTATAAAATACATCCATTAAAATATAAATACACAAAGACCATTTACATATTAAACAACAAATTCCATAAAGGGTCTGTAAACCCTAGCCTCTACAAAACCCACTAATGCATATCGCTCACATAATTCATGGCCTCGACCAAATTTTAAATCTAATACACAGTCTCTACAAAATTAACCCTACACTATACTATCGCAGCAATGTGGGAAGGCACATGACATTCACAGCATCGCCTATACCCACACTTTCTATATCTCTACATTACAAACTAATTAATGTCATAATACATAGAACCTTCAAGCTGGTGAATTCCCACATAAATCCACCATAACCACAGAATAAAGGCAACGAAATAGTACTATGCACATCCTAAGTTAAGCCATGGTAACCAATTAATCAAAATAGTATAAATCCATATTCAATCACTTGCCAAGTAAACTACAGAGTCATCATGTTAAAATTTATAAAAAAGTTTACAAAGGAATGCCAATGGGCTAATGCACAATTGCAAGCAATGGTTCAGCCCATGCCTAAAATGCCCCAACGAAAACATTATTTGCATAAACCAAAACCAAGTATACTAACAACCTAAGTAATTTTTACAAACCCAAATTTATACACAGAACCAGAGGGAGTACGACTTCACTCCACCACCAAAGCCATCAAGATACTGTCCAAAACCTAAGTCTATATTCATGCTCGAAGGTGAATCTTTAAAAACCCCATAATGAAACCCACAGCATAAAACCCCAAACGAAGAAACAATCTATGCGTAGTCTTCCCAAGAGGGCCGAAAGGTTGAAAGTAAAATCTTGCTCACAGGCTTATCATGGCTATAAGTGAAAATTTTTGGAGCCCACAGAAGCAAAGCCATGCTACTCCTCATTCCCTTTCGGCACTTGAAAAAAAAATCCAAACGAGGGATGAGAAGTATGATTGAGCAAACGTTAATCCAAACCAATGTGCAAGCGTGTTAAAACCAACATGGACATACCTCATGGTCTAGAGGTCGCCTCCATGGTTTTCCCCCCGTGCAGAGCCATAGTGCAAAACCCCAAATGACAAACAACACACACAACCATCGTGAGCTAAGCCTAAGGGAAGGCTGTTGCGCTTCACCAAGTGCATTGAATGCACCAGCTAGAAACCATTAAACCCACATAAAAACCCACTCTCCATAGTTTTGTTTCATTGCTTACAACGTGACCATCTCTCACATAAAGCATAAACCCTGCTATTGTATGGTTATACCCTATGTTATGTCGCCACCCAAACTCTATCACATGCTAACATGTAACAATGTTTTCATTATGGTAAGTTTGCAATAGTACATAAGTGCATATGATGTGTTAGCGCAAGGTGTAGTGCCATAAGGCACACCCCTTATAAGTTAAAAGATATACACTTTAGGCTTACAGCCTTATATTAAAAGCTAATACGAGATGTGTTAAGCTTAAATGCTTAGTGAACATGGCATATGCAATATGCCATGTTAAACTTTGTAACCCTCACAAAAATATCAAAGGTCTCCTCTTGAGCCAATATAAAAACTTGTCGAATAAAAGAACATAAGAGATGTTAAAAGGTATAATAAAAATATTGGTAGAACATAAAATGTATTAATGACTCATACACTAGTGAATTTAAAACATAAGGAAGATTAATTAGTGTACAGGAAATTTAGCCGTAGTGGCTACATTGACGATAATGACACTTGCCAAGTCATAAAACCAAGTTGATAAGCATCATAACAACTAGCAGCAGGTCGTGTAGGATCAAGTCGGTCAACACACTTTACTCCAGGTCCTGTGACAAAGTAGTGAACTACGTAAGTAAATAAAAGAGGTGCCTTAGTTCAATTGAACTAAGTAAGCCTGCGTAACCAAGTAATACTTTACCTCTCAAACCGTCATGGGGGGACAAGTCATGCCAATCCACCACTTTGTTTCCCATCAACAAAGTTAAGTTAGTTTTTATTAAATAAACAAAGTACACATGTGTAGGAGTAAAACAATGATCTATACAATTCATTAATTCACCGACGGTAATAACTAAAATGTATAAATAGTTTGAATAATATAATTAAGACATAAGAAGTAAATGAACTAATAATCACTAAATGGATAATACATTAACAAGATAGTATGGACAGTTTTTGAAGAGATCGAAACTATAAGTAGCGCATATAATTCCGCACGAGTAATAATGATCCCCTTTATGGTAGTTTCCACTAGCTTATAAATTTTCTTTTTTTTTAATTTTTGGGGACATTACATTGAGTATTAAAGAATACCCAAAAATTAATATTTAAATCTTAAATATAATTTAAAAACAAAAAAAATACTAAAAATATCTTTTTACTAAGCCTAATTTTAAAATTAACTTACACGTAAGTTATGGTCCTTTTTTTCTCTTTTTTAAATTTTGAATGATTTGAAGAATTTTAAAACAACCATAACTTTGAAGAAAATATTTTATGGTAAAAAATCTTATAGAATTATAATTCTCCATAATATTTGGAAT
>LPNX011147826.1:2391-70557 GCA_001517045.1 Pseudotsuga menziesii
TACAAAGTGAGTTCCATATATATATTAATCGTAAAGGCACTTTGGATGCTATCCATGAAAGGATGCGTCATTTTAGAATTGTTTACTAATAACTATTTATTAATTATTAATTATTTATTATTAATATCAATATGTATTAATATTAATAATTAATATTGATATTTAATAGTTATTATTAATTACATAATAGTTATTTAGTGATTCTTTATTATATATATATTTGTTCATTACAGAAACTTGCTATTTGATGATTAGTTCAGATCCAAAATCCTACTACCATGCTCGGAAGGATCCGAGATGGCAAGTTGCCATGGATGAAGAGATGAATTCTCTTCAGAAAAACACTACTTGGGAGCTAGTTTCTCTTCCTCTGGGAAGGAAATTGGTTCAATGCAAGTGGGTGTTTCGGACCAAGGTTGTTGCTGATCGAAGAACCTGCAAATATAAGGGAAGGCTGGTAGAAAAAGGTTTCTCTCAGGTCCAAGGAGTGGACTACCATGAGACCTTTGCACCGGTTGCAAAAATGGACTCCATCCACCTTGTTTTGGCAATTTCAGCATCCAATCACTGGGAAGTGCATCACATGGATGTTAAGTCATCCTTTCTGCATGGAGATATTCATGAGGAGATATACATGAAGCATCCTGAGGGCTACATCACTGATCCATATTTGGTTTGCAAGCTAAAGAAGTCACTATACTAGTTAAAAAAGGCCCCAAGAGAGTGGTATTCCAAGATGGATGCCTTCCTTCTCTCGCAAAACCTTCAGAGATGTAGATCAGATCCAAATGTATATTTACATAAGTATGATGGTCATCTAATTATAATTTTTTTATATGTTTATGTCTTACTGATCATAGGTAGCACAGTTGCCTCCATTTCAACCATCAAAATTGCTCTCCACAATGCCTTTGAAATGAGTGATTTGGGGCTTCTAAAACAATTTTTGGGGATTGAAATTGAGCAAAATTCTAATGGGATTATGGTCACTCAGTAAAAATACATTTCATACCTGTTATTCAAGTTTATCATGGCTGATTATAGGCCTGCACCATTCCCTTTCCTTTCAGGGATCAACCTTCAAGAAGGAAAAAGCACACCTCCCATGGACTGCACTATCTATCGACAACTGATTGGTAGCTTGTTGTACTTGACACATTCTCAGCCTGATATTTGTTATGCTATGAATTATGTATCAAGATATATGTAGTAGCCTCATGATATTCATTGGAAGGCATCCAAGAGGATCCTCCAGTATATTCAGGGAACCAGGACCTACGGCATTCACTATGCTGCAGACTCTGATCTAGAGCTGGTTAGATACATAGATTCTGATTGGGCGGGTGACTCTATTGATAAGAAGTCTACTTATAGATATGTATTCATGTTTGGTGGTGGCATGATTTTCTGGTCAAGCAAAAAGCAGGCTGCCATAGCACTATCTTCAGTAGAGGCCAAGTATCGAGGAGCGATGAATGCTTGCATCCAAGCAGTTTGGTTGCAAGGAATTCTTTCAGAGTTTGATATTGGTAGTACTTTGTCCACTATCCTCTTTTGTGACAATAAAAGTGCCATTAATATTTACACAAATCCAGTTACCAGGCAGAGGACCAAGCATGTAGAGATCCACATGCACTATATTGAGGAGCTAATGCATGACAAGACCATCATTCTGCAATACTACCCGACTGATGAGCCGATTGCAGACATCTTCAACAAGATATTTTCACAAAATAAGTGCACTTACCTCCGTTCACTGTTGGGTTTTTTCCACTGGGTTTTCCCTCTTTTCCTCACTTAGTTTGTTTTGGGCATTGTTTCAGTTTCAACATTGTACAATGTGACCTATGGCCTAAGTTGCCAGGGCCCTAGCATTTTTATGCATTTATGCTTTCTAACTCTTCCTGAGTATAGCTTAAGGGGGGGTGTTGGAGACATTTACCACCATACACACTCTTTTTGGTCAAATTGGCCTAGTTAAACCACTATCCTAAGTATTATTGACATTAATTGACATCAGTGGAGCATTAAATGTCATAATCCAGTCTCACCCATGCCTACCTTCGGTCAAGGAGGCTAACTTTGCCTTCTCCTACATTCGAGGAGGCTAACTGGAGCACTCCGAGGGTGATCTGAGTGATATTAATGCATCTAATTGATAATTGGTGGTTACATTTAGTTAAATAGGTCAGTTAAGGTGCCTCCTCTCATTAAATATATTATTTAATTATTATCTAATGAACTGGATTCACAGGGGCACCTCCACCAACTTCTTATGTGCAGTTCAACTTCAGTTAACCTCATCGGGGTTCATTTGATTCAATGTAGTGCTACCTCTTGATGGTTGGTGAGCTATGACATGTGTCGTATCTCTTTCAGTTGAGACTCAGTAATTTATTGCACTCCAACTTCAGTTAGGGTTAGTTGAGTCAATTAGGGTTTTTATTAGTGGTTAACTGAGTGTGGACCAATGGCTTACAGTCAGTTAAGCTAGACTCACTCATTCAATTCGAATGACCTCCTATGGAATTCGAATTGTATCTTCATTCATGCTTGTAGCATGACATTGTAATTGTAATCATTCACTCTTTATGTGAATACAGAGTGGCTACTATTCCTGTAGACTGATTACATCATTTCATGAGTTATTTGTTGATTAATATTTGATGAGATTGATTCTTTGTTCCTAGATCAATATATAAGATTAATAGGAAGATATGAATATGTATGCAAACTTTGATGTTATTGAGATAGTCAACAATACCATCCCATACCCTACGCTATGTTGATGTATTTGTAACTTTGGAATGTATTCATCTGTATTTGTTATGTATTATAACCTGATGTTTATTCTGGGATGTATTTGAGTCATGTCCTGGCCCGATGTTTTGATTAGGAAGTTTCTATAATGAGAAAGTCATGTCAAGTGATTATCGGTAACCCTCCTATTTTTCAAGGGTTAAAGTCTCCATAGTTATGGGGCTCTAGGGTTATTAGACTATCATACTAAATTCGACCCTAGGTGAGTCATTGTAAGTCAGGGAAATAGTCCCCACCATCTAAGTTAAGGTTAACCCTCCTTGTTGAGCAGAGGGAAAATTCCCCACAAGTTGTGGGGCACTAGGGTTATTAGACACTCCTAGAGATGTCGGCTCTAGTAAGTAATTGTTAAGTGAGGCCGACATGTTGGAGTGCACTTCAAGTGAACGAAAGAATATAATTAGAGAGTGAGTCTCTCTATTTAACTCACTCACAACACTTACACTCACTCATTGGGGTGCATGAGTGAGAGAGGAGAATCTCTCTCAGTGGGAGAGAGAGAGACAGAAGCTGTGGAGATCATCTTTATGTTTTGGAATTTTCTATTTTTGGTGCTGATTCTATCTCTGAGGAAGTTGTGGGGTTTTCTCCTATATGGTTTCCTCGAGGAAAATTATTTGTGTCTCTTGTCTCTTTTGATGTGCTTATGTTTTATTACTGTGCTTTTTATTCTCTCAGTTAAAAGATCCTAAGATCATAATGCTAGCTTATATGATAAAAATCTAACATGGTATCAGAGCTAACCTGAGAAGAAGACATTATGCAGCTATAGAAGCTATGAATTCTTACTTTTTGGGTCTCTCTCCACAATCCATCAACAAAATTATGCTAGCTTGACTCTCCATCGAAGGGTGCATCTTTCTGTCGAAGCGGAATTCGATTTCGAGCATTTTCATTTTTCGATGCAGAAATTAGGTCATTCTACAAAAGAGGAATTTTTGAGTGAGCCCAGCACAAGATTTTTCTCCTCATCAAAACCGAAGTTTAGAGACCTGGATCAAGAAATTTGGTTGGGTGAAACTTCGGGAAAGTCAAACCCTAGTTTGAGACCGAGCTAGAAAAACCCTAAATACTAAAACTACTAAGTTTTGGTACATTCGCTATATCCTGATATTGGAGAAGGTTCAGGAGCTGATAATTGTAGAGACTGAATATGAAATCCTGATGAACAATTTATCCAAATTTCAGCCTCTGCTTCACTATATTCTGGGAGATATGATCCCTCCAAGTTAGGGTTACATCCTCTTCCAGAATTCATCCCTAAACAGGACACTTGGGGATAATTGTTACAGCTTGGGCTATAGAGGTCCAAATGGAATTCCTGAAGATTTTCTATAAAGGTCAAATACTATAGTGTCTATTGTTTGAATATCATACTTAGACGATGAACCAGTGATATGTGGCAGTCTGTACAACTTCACTGTTCTGAACAGTCCTATAATAGGTCACCTTTGGAAAATGATCATAAATCCCAATTGGTGAAACCATGTCTAATGAAACCTATGATGTTATATCGAGGACATGTGAGGTCACATCAATGAGAAATTTCAAACATATAGGAGTAGTAATTGCAGATATATCACAGAAACAACAACTGGCATTTCTGCAGAAGAATTTGGAAAACTAGGGCTTCCTGTTCTGGGAGCTTCCTTCCACTGTTTTCAAAAAAGAAGTACATTGGACAGCTCCATTTGAATAGATATATTAGATCTATTTGTCTATCCAATCAGATCTGAAATATTCAAAGTTTTGAAAATTAGGGTTTCTATGACAAACCCTAGATCAGCAAGCTTCAGAACCAAGATGGGCACCTCAAATCGGTAAGATCTAATCCTTTGCTATTTTCATTTGAGGTTCTCATTTCAAAGTGATCTATCACATCAGCTTGATGATAATCTTGGTGAATTTGACAAATTCCAAGGATGGAAGTATATGATCTCTTTGAAGAAAATGAATTGGACACCTACATGAGTAGAGAGGTTCCAGTTTCAGAGGGAGATGAGGCTAGAAGCATTTCACAAGAAGAACTTGGTCAAGGCCAAGAAGATCATGGTTGATTCAGTCACAGATCACCTTGTACCACAAGTGTCTTCCCTAAAGACACTGATGATGTTTGATTCCTTGACAAAGCTATTTGAAGGGAAGAACATAAATCAGAATATGACCTTAAGAAGCTAGTTGAAGGAAGTAAAGATACAGAATGCAGAGACCATACAATCATACTTTATAGGGGTCTCTCAAATCAAAGAACAACTTGAAGTGGTAAAAGAATAAGTGAAGAATGTAGAAGTGGTGATGGCCACATTGAATGGCCTCCCAGGATCATGGGATTCATTCATTCAAGAAATGTGTGCCAAAAGGAAGTGATTACTTTTAGTGGACTCTATAAAGAAGAAGAAGCTCGACTCATAAGAAGAGAAGAGAACATGGGAGCAATTGAAGATCAAGCTCTCACCATCCAAAGAATATCCCTCAAGCAATGAGGAATATGAAGAACTAAACTCTTGAAGAATCTCTTATCCACCTTAGCATTTGGATAAGAAACGATGATATTATGAATGAAGAAGACGATGAAGCTGAAGGCTCAAGAAGGAGTCTACCCACGAAACAAATAAAGATAAGTATTCAATTGTCATTTCATTGGTTTGTTATGCATTTTTTTATATTTAGTTTATGTATTATGCATGATAAGATGTTTGCATTAACGACAATATACTACTAATATGCATGTGATGGGTAAGTAGCTCATGGTGCTATACAACTCTCCATTGCTACTTATCTAGAATGAAACCTCTTTGTTGACATATTGGATTAGTGCACAATATCAATGTTGTCCTAGTAGAGATGGAAGGCATCTAGAAAGTTTCAGTGAGATATGGATGAATGTTGTATTGGCTAAAGTAGTTGCATGATCATATATTTATGCATAAGAATTTTCCAGTATGAATATTCCTTATGAAATGTTTCTAACCATACGAATGCATTTGAATTGTAGGAAAGATCACATACATAATCACCTACAAGCAAAGAAGAATAAAGAACTTGTTCCGAAGAACAAGTGACGACAGTTCAAAAATGAAAATAATTGACCAATACAGTGACATCATTGATGTAGAATCTTCCAAGAAGAAAGGGAAGACTAGTTCAAAAAAAAAAGAATGATGTTTAGGATACAGTATCGATACGTGAAGGAAAGTTTGTAGTTCCATCATGCAGTAGATGGAAACATCATACAAAGCAAGATTCGTAGCATGAGGCTTCTCACGAAAAGAAGGCATAGACTACGAAGAGACATTTGCAGCCAGTAAGAGTTGAAATGCATACATCATGAGCTTAATGAAGATCTTAACCTTTGCTACAAGGTTGAATATGAGAGTCTATACAATATATGGATACATAGAATATTAGTAGCATAGGAAGCTACTTGTCACTCCAGTACAGAATGCTTCAGTGCATAGAGTACAGATTACAGAGGGAGTATGATGCTCTGCTTCAGAGGGAGTACAGAAGATCTTAAGGTCCAACATGGTACGACAGGATGGATAGATTACCGATGAATCTAGGATTTACTGAGAGTAAAGTGGATTCCAACCTTTGCTTCAAGGTTGAAGGCAGAAGACCAATGATGCTCCTGTTGTGTGTCGATGCACTATTTCCTAGGCATGGAGGTGTGGACAAAAGAAGTATGCAGTAGAGATCCTAAAGAGGTTCAGGATGATGGAATGCATGACCACACCTATGGCATCAAAATTGAAGCTATTGAGTGTTGCTTCATCAGAGACGGTTGATGCTACGATGTATTGTCAGATGATTGGTTCCTTGATGTACCTGGTGAATACGAGACAAAATATTTGCTTTGCTATGAACACATTGAGACATGTTCACCTAATGGATGCAAAGCATGCAGCGAGGTACCTGAAGGGTACAGTTGATTATGGGCTCAAGTATGAGGCGAATCAAAATATTATGTGGATTCGTATTGAGCAGGCAGCGCCATTGATAGGAAGAGCACTTCGAGGTGCTACTTTAGTATGGGATCAAGTGTGATCTCTTGGTTTGGCAGGATGGAGTCCTTTATGGCGCTGAGTACAGCTGAGGCAAAACATGTTTCCATTTGCTATTTGGGAGGTAGTATGTTTCTTTTGAAAACTACTATTTGATTTGGTTGATATGACTTGCATTTTGTTGTATGATGCAGAGAGGAGCAGTGATCCAGATCAAGATCTCTTGAAAGAAGGATTTCTAGCATAGCTGATGAGACAGGTTTCCCTCGAATGTAATCAGTCCTGTGAATCTTGCAAGGTCATCCTTGGATGTAATCATCCCTGACGTGATTGTATGCTAGAAATGGCCAAAGTGAAGTTTGATTACTTCAGGGAGAATCTTGGTGTTCTTGAGATCGAGGTTCCCTCTAAGGGGAAATGATGAGACCTAAAGCCATTCTGACATGGGATTAGGATTAAGTTCCTTCTGTGGTCAAATGTAAGGGTTGAGCCATTCTGTCATGGTGAGAGGATTGGTTCCTTCCATGTCATATATGAGTGCTAAGATCCATAGCCATTCTGATGAGTAGGTAAGATATAAGGGCTGAGCCATTCTGTCATGGTGAGAGGATTGGTTCCTTCCATGACAGATATGATTGCTGGCCATTTTGTCGAGTAGGACAGATGTAAGGGAAATTTCCATTCTGGGAATGGAGGTTCCTAGTCAGTTACCAGGAAAACTCAGTCTAGGACTGAGAAGCCATTCTGATGTGATAGAGGGATGTGTTCCCACTTGATCAGATGTAAGGGATGAACCATTCTGTCATGGCTAAAGAATTAAGTTCCTCCCATGTCAGATGTGAGTGTTGGCCATTCTGACAAGTAGGTCAGATGTAAGGGAAACTACCATTCTGACAAGTAGGTCAGATGTAAGGGAAACTACCATTCTAGGAATGGAGGCACCTGGTCAGTTACCAGGTAGCTCAGTCTGGGACTGGGGGCCATTTTGATGCGATGATAGGATTAGTTCCTTCATGATTAGATGTGAGTGCACTCCCTTTCAATGCGATGTGTTTATACATGGTCAAATGTAAGTGCAAAACCTTTCCGATAAGATGAGGTTGGATATAAGTGCTGAGCCATTTTGGTGCGATGTGTTTACACATGGTCAGATGTGAGTGCTGTGCCTTTTCGACAAGATGGGGTTGTATGTAAGTGCAGTGCCTTCCCAACAAGATGAGGTTGGATGTAAGCGCAGAGCCTTTTCGATGCGATGTGTTACACATGGTCAAATATAAGTGCTAAGCCTTTCTGACAAGATGAGTTCAGATGTGAGTGCTGGGTGTGCATTTCTAACAAGATGTGGTCAGATGTAAGAGCTAGGAGGGCCATTCTGACTTAAGTGTCAGATATAAGCACTGATGAAGACCTACATGAAGGGTAAGCCTACAGGATTGACTCTGTAGAAATTCCTATGATGAGAAGAATCAAGATAGCACCATTATGAGATAGCATATGATGATCCAGACTTGATGATGATCCAGATCAAGTGATCCAGATGTGTTGATCCAGACTTGATGACGATCCAGATCAAGTGATCCAGATGTGTTGATCCAAACTTGATGATGATCCAGATCAAGTGATCCAGACTTGATGACGATCCAGATCAAGTGATCCATATGTGATGATCCAGACTTGATGACGATCTAGATAAAGTGATGATCTAGATGTAATGATGATCCAACTCCAGTGATGATCCAAATCAAGTGATGATATAGACTTGATGATCTAGTAGTGATGATCCAGATCAAGTGATGATCTAGACTTGATGATGATCCAGTGATGATGATCCAGATCCAGATGAAGATGAATTGAAGATGAATATGACCTGAAGATGATGATGACCTGAAGATGAATATGGCTTGAAGATGAAGATGACTTGAAGATGAAGATGACGAGAGCTTGACTATGATTCAGATGATACAGAGAAGAAGACTTGTGCTGATAAATTGTGTCGAGATAATACCTTCCTAGTTAAGAGGGAGTGTTGATGTATTTGTAACTTGGAAATGTATTCATCCGTATTTCTTATGTATTGTAACCCGATGTTTATTTCGGGATGTATTTGAGTCATGTCATGGGCCGATGTTTTGACCGGGAAGTTTCTATAATGAGAAATTCATGTCAAGTCATTATGGGTAACCCTCCTATTTGTCAAGGGTTAAAGTCTCCATAGTTATGGGGCCCTACGGTTATTACACTATCCTAGTGAAGTCGACCCTAGGTGAGTCATTATAAGTCGGGGCAATAGTCCCCACCATCTAAGTCAAGTTTAACCCTCCTTGTTGAGCAGAGGGAAAAGTCCCCACAAGTTGTGGGGCACTAGGGTTATTAGACACTCTTAGAGATGTCGGCTCTAGTAAGTAATTGTTAAGTGAGGCCGACATGTTGGAGTGCACTTCAAGTGAACAAAAGAATATAAATAGAGAGTGAGTCTCTCTATTTATCTCACTCACAACACTTACACTCACTCATTGGGGCGCATGAGTGAGAGAGGAGAATCTCTCTCAGTGGGAGAGAGAGACACAGAAGTTGTGGAGATCATCTTTATGTTTTGGACTTTTCTATTTTTGGTGCTGATTCTATCTCTAAGGAAGTTGCGGGGTTTTCTCCTTTATGGTTTCCCCGAGGAAAATTCTTTGTGTCTCTTGTCTCTTGTGATGTGCTTATGTTTTATTGCTATGCTTTTTATTCTCTTAGTTAAAATATCCTAAGATCATAATGCTAGCTTATATAATAAAAATATAACATGCTATTGGGAGTCATTTGGGTGATGGAAAACTTGACATTTATCAATTTCAAGAAAAGGATAGTGATATTCGAGAATCGTGACACGAGGGTCATTTCCCCATTGGTTCCCCTTGAAGGACAATGATACATTGAACTAATAAAATACAAAGTCTGGGATCTTGGGATAATGAATATAATGTCTCTAAAGGATAAATCAATCCCATTATTGATGGAGAGTTGGGATGGTGGAGTATCAACTCAACATCTTTAGACTCTGACGAAGAACTGGTTACATGAAGTATCACTTAGGAAGTGTGCACGAAACACTCAGTTGCTGAGATGGGTAGCAATGGAAGTATCTGATCTATCAAAACATGAAGGACTACCCAAATAGGTATTTTTTATAAATAAATTTGAAGACAGAGTATCTGAACCACAATGATTTTTGGCACTAGAAGAGACACTGAAGGATACTCCAACAAGATGGTGAGCTAAACACAAGGCATTGATAGTAGAATGGAAAATATGTTGACGATTAAATACATTTTATTTGGGAAGGACAAATAATACTAAGGAAATAAATATGATGGAATAAATCATCCAAGAGACCATCTAATAACATGCAAAACAACATGATAACTGAGGCCAAAGGAGGAATGTGTTCACGCATTCATTCATACGTTGGATGAAATACCACGAAGATGTTATGTTTCTGCAGAGATGCAAAGGGAAACAAGAATTTGGGAAGAACTAAGTATTAGCTTCATCCATACTTTCAGTTTCACAAACAAAAATCCATTCATCCATAGTGCTCTACAGGACATCCATGAAAAAGTATTGGAGATAGTTTCGATTGAGCTATCGATGGGATCACAGTGGACACCAACACAAAAAATGATGATGAAGTGTTACAATGTGTTGGGAGAACCCAATAAAGAATATGAAATGAGAGATGTTGATATTCCAGAGTTGAAAGGAAGCAACGAAATCGAAGCACCAGAAATTCCATGTGACAAATTCAAGCAAATATTGAAGATAGAGAAGGGAAATATTCAGACAATAGAAGACCCCAAGTTTACTAGTATTGGAGATTACTGGGATGATTTAGCGATGGAGAAAGTCACCAATATACTTCATGAGTTTTAAGACTTATTATCAACCAAGTTTTTCAAGATGAGAGGGAATTTCAGTGCAGTTGGGAGAAATGAAGATTCCTCTAAAACCTAATGTGAAACAAGTAAAGAAACAACCATATAGGTTGAATCTGAGATACAAAGAGCATGTCAAATCTAAATTAGAGAGGATGTTGGATGCAAGAATTATCGATACTGTTGAGGAATCATAATGGATCAGTCCAATGGTTGTGTAGGTTAGAAATACTACTGAAATACGGATTTGAGTGAAATGGATCATGGAGACTTGTGCCATTTGTGACCTACTGACACCAATGAGCGTAAAACATCTAAGGGAAACATTAGGCCACATAGGGTATTACCACAAGTTTATAAGGGGGTATGCAACAATCATTTCGAAGATGGAGAAATTATTGAAGAGAAATGTGAAGTTTAAATCGAACAACAAGTGCCAGAGGAGCCTTGATACGCTAAAGAAAAATATGGTTGCAACACCGATATTAGTTTTTTTGGATTGGACAAAGGAGTTCCATTTCCATGTTGATGATTTTTTAGCCGCATTAGGAGTAATATTGTCCCAAATAGGAGAGGATCAATTGACCACCTGATTTCATTTGGAAGTAGGAAATCTTCTACCATGGAGAAAAAATACACGACAACAGAAAGAGAAGGATTGGTGATGGTGTATGCATTGTAAAATTTCTTCCACTACCTATTAGAAGGGCATTTCAAAGTGTTTACGTATCACTCAACATTGAATTACTTGTTCAATAATCCTGTGTTGGGAGGGGATATCTATCAGTGGTTTCTACTATTCCAAGAATTTGATTTTGATATCATTGTGAAACCCCGATGGTTGAACGCAGGACCTGACCATCTATCAAGGATAGAGTTAGGAGAAGAAACAAATAACATCGAAGATGGATTACCTGATGCACAATTGTTTATATTTAGAATGGTTCTTGACCATTACGAAAAAATTGTTCAATTTTTGGTGACAAGAAAAGCCCCTAAGGAGTTCACCACAAGTCGGAAGAAACAACTAGTTTTTAGAGCCACTGACTTACAACTGATCGCAGGACAGCTATACAAGATAGGGTCGGATGAAATTTTGTGTTGATATGTTCTTCCACATGATCAGGGTAGAGTGTTGGCAGAGGCACGCATTGGGATCATAGGAGTACATTATGGAGGATGTGCAGCCTTGAAAAAATACTCAGAGGTAGACTATGGTGGCCGATAGTACATGTCAACATTGAATATTATGATAAATGTTGTGATGTATTTCAAAGAATGGGAAAACCATTGATGAGAGATGAGATGTCATTAGTACCTCAGGTAAAACTAAAACCATTTGACAAGTGGGAATTTGATTTTGTGATACCTATCAATCCACTAGGAAAACTACCAAGTGTAATATATATCATCACTGCATCTAATTATCTAACAATATGGGTTGAGGAAACACTAGTAAAGGAATGCAGAGCCACAACAACAACAAGGTTCCTTTTAGACAATGTGGTTACCCGATTTGGATGCCCTAAGATAGTGATGAGTGATCAAGGTGCTCATTTCATCAATTAGACAATCTGAGCAATGGCAGAGGAGTTCCATATGCAACACAAGAGAAGTACTACATATCACCCACAATCGAATGTAGTAGTCGAGGCATTTAAAAAGATATTGAAAAATGCACCTACTAAGATATGAAACACAAATCATGATGATTTGGGATCTGAAAATCCCTGTGATACTATGGGCCTACACAATGACATGTAAAATACTAGCAGGCCATAAACCATTCAAGTTGGTTTATGGACAAGAAGCAATGATGACGATGGAATATATTGTCCCTAATATACGCATAGCAATAGTAACAAGAATGAGTGATGAAGGAGAAATTGAAGAAATATTGGCGTAGTTAGTACACCTCAAAGATGATCGCTCATCACATGTTTTTATCAGAAAGTAGAAAAGGATCGACAAAAAGCATGGCATGATATCCATGTAAAAAAAACACTTCTAGCATGGAAATATTGTTTTCCTCTATGACAACAAGTTTATGAAGCACCAAGGTAATATTTATATGCATTGGCTTGGTCCCTACATCATACATTTCATTACCGATAGAGGTGTGGTGTAGATCAACAATTAGATAGAGAAATTTTTCCAAAACTAATGAACGAGAGTCGGCTAAAGCCCTATTGGGATAACCCGACATGACACCAATGCTAACAAATTCAACTAAAAAAATGAATAATGGAAAATTATTAAATAAATCTTGTCGATAGAAAGAGAAGCGACGAGAAAAGATGAATCATGACAAGGATTGGAACTTGTCGATATCGGATGAGGTGCAAAATGGTCAAATCAGGCAATAAATGAAGTAATTACACCAGGAGAAGTGACGATGCAAGTTGGAAGGACCCAAATTTAATTACCAATGCATGTGTTGGATTTACAAAATCAATGGAGGATTTGGTTAATCAATGAGGGATTTTGGCAATGATGCCTCAAATATATCACACAAAAGGATCATAGGCTATAAAATTAGGTCATTGGGCATGTTTTAACCCATCCTGTGAGTCGAAATGAAGAATCAGAGCAAACATAAGAAGAGTTACAGCAAAGAGAAGTGTAACAAAAAAGAGAAGTGTTTCATAGGCCATGGCACACATTATTTCAAGCACAAGTACACAGAAAACACTATTTGTGAGGGAATACATAGTGGAAGAAAAAAAAAAGATTGTGTGTGCACTAGATAAGTCGGTTAGGAAGACAAGGAGTGCCACTCATCCGATCACTCTGGACATAATAACCAATATGACTCGGAGCTCGATGAGGGGGGCCGCAACAGAGGGAGAAGCAGGTCCATCGACCACGATTGAATATGAAACAATGATAAGGGAAAAACTACTAGGGCCGACTATAGAATACATCTGAAGGTACATACCATTAAGAAAGGAAGGGGTGTCGATGATACAAATTGGAAAAAATACCAAGTATTCCATCAATATGCCCGCAACACCTGAGGGTGTCCATGTAATGACCAACATAGTGTCGTAAGTACATAAGTTATAATACAACTACCAGGATATACTGGAATTCTCAGAATGCACCAAGGGCATGTACCAAGAAATAACACACGACGAATGAGGTACGATCACTAGAGAGACAACATAATGGGAATTAGGTCTGCGATGGTTTGGGATGATTTTGACCATCCATATGCCACATTTTAAATGATCCACTGAAGTTAATGTATGTGTGAAGCAACTGTTGGACAGCTTCCATGATGGATATTTATGGTTGGGCACAAAGATCTCGATTACATTTGAATTGATATCCCAAATTAGAATTCTACCCAAGGCAGGGGTTGATGCATCATAGTACTTCCAAGAAAGGACAAAAACAAGAAACTAGTAGCAAAGGTGAGAAACAAGTACAAGGCTAGGAAGGATTATAGAGCCTATGTGATCGACAAAATTAATGATCAGGAAGTTAGAATTGTGACAAAATTGATGACAATAAATATCGTAAGGAAGAACTGACCCCAACAATGTAGATCATGGGCATCGCATCAACAGAGAAATCCACAAAAAGGTACAAATGAATTGGTCCCTTTTCTTGTTGAACGAGTTGATGGAGGATGTAGTGTTAGAAAAAGAGGTCGGTGATCCATTTACATACTCTTGTATTTTAATAATCATTACGTTGGTTGGAATGATGGTGTTAGAACTATTTTAGTTTACAAGTGAGAATAAGGAGGTAAGTCCCAATAAGGATCATGACACTTAGAAAACCTTGCTAATGTTACCATGGGTGTTAGAATGAAGGAAAAAAGAAAACATGGTTTCCTTTTTACCATGAAACCATGGGGTTAAATCTAAAAATGGATAAAGGAATGAAAGGGTGCTTATGGTAAATGGTGAAAAATATGATGGCAAATATATTTGTGGAGGAAAGATAAATAGTAAGAAAAAGATATTATGATTAAAGTTGCAAGGTAAAAGTTAAAATGGGTGATTGGTGGGAAGCTTAACAAACAAACAAGATCTACGGGTGAGGAGAGAAATGAATAGGATCGGCAGTGGATAAGGAGTCTGATGGGAGAAATTGTGTTGTTGAAAACAAATTGAGGATCAGCGAAAAGAGTAAAGTTTGTTTTTTATCGACATTGAGAATGAAAGGTGAGGGAAATACTTGGCTAATAAGTGATCCACCGAAGAAATATGTGCACTAAAATGAAGGATCGATAAGTATTGGAAAGTAAAGGTAAATTTTAAAAGGATGAGATAATCAACGGTTCATGATGAAGGATCAATTAAATCATGGCAGGTATACCATCCGCTAGAGGAAGATGCATGACAGAAGTGAATGATATTTCACTGCGTAATATAAAAGGTATTTAATATTAACGGTCCAAGATAAGAGGTGTATTATATCTATGGATAAGAGGAGTTCCTCTCTCATAACATGCATGAGGAATAAAGAACATTGCCCCATCATAATTTATACTGCCTTCCACATGGTGGGTGGAGGATCGTTCCACTGGGAGAAAAATGGTACGAGAAAACCACTCCTCCTAATTACAAAACCCCCATTCCAAGAATATTATAAAATAAATGGGGCACATATTTGGAGTTTATCTATATATTCGTGCATTGTAAGAAGAAACCATATCTGCGTGGACAAATCTAAGTTGGGAAATTACCTTTCTATCTTCCAATCATCCAGATAGGCCATATTTTCACCCATGTATTATTATTTGAAAATGGATAGCGGAGGTGAAATCGAGACACATGCCTTAAAATTTCAGAAACTGGGGGAGGTATTTGAAGATAGGGATTTCGATATTTTTGATACCATTCTTTCCTTTGGTTTAATTTACCAGCTAAAAAAAACATTACAATACTTCAAATACCAAGGAACCATCATAAACGGTATTTATGAATCCCATTTACACCATTTATACCTTGACCAAACCCTGAATTTCCCCAACTTCGTCGACTGGTGTGAATCAAAATACTATTCCTCTAAGAGAGTAATAATGGATGTTGCTAAGACCAAAATACATTTCCCTGTAAACACCCTTGTTTTCTGAGATTCCCTTGCAGTCTCGCCTTCATTCACCCTTAACAGAGAAGAATTTTTTGAAGAAGACCTAATTCAACAATTTAGACATGCTTCCATTAAGGAAAACAACCCCTTTTCTCTAACAGTTTTAGAACTGATGTGTACCTTACATACCAACCCTTTTCCTTGGATATTAGCTTGTTTAATGAAGAATCCCAATTAGTCATTTCAATATTGAGTCAATTTTTAGGTTAATATGCAGACAAATTTGTCCCAAAGTTGTTAATGGGTATATTGTTCAAAATGAGTATGATTCAATCAGATTCATAACCCCATCAGTTTCCTTACCTTAAATATGATGAATTATTTATTGAGAACATCCATTCTCAACTAGTGAATTTACCCTGGTTAGGATGTTTCTATTTTTTAATGAGGAAAATATGCAACTTCCATAGATGACGCTTACTGCAGAAATCAACAATGATTTTTTTCAAATACATGAACTTATTAATGGAAGATATTTATAGGGTAACTTTTTAAAATATATTTCATAGAGTATTGTGAAAGATGCAGGAGGATTTGCAGTTTTCTCTTGAGAGAAGATTGGGGGACTAGTTTTTATTAGAAGAACATGCTATAATAAGGGTTTATAGTTTTATCCATGAACCATATATCTTACCAACATTCCTAACCCAAATAGTTTTTCTTGGAGTTCATAATACAAAAGATAATTGTAGAGAATGATCACTTTATAAGTTTTAAGAAATCTTATGAGATTAAGTTTCCCTAGAAAGTTGGGCCATTTATTATCAAGAATAAGGATTCACTCCCTATAGTTGAGGGTCTTCTATAGGAAATGGATTTTAAGAAAGATACTCCGATCAATTATGACACACACCATATTATCTCACAAAGGAGGAATCTCAATAAGAACAAGCCATTTGAACATCAGATGGTGGAATGATTAGTTGAGAGAGCTAATTGCGTGGATTCTGAGACAGAGATGAAGGATGCAGAATATTTATAGGAAAATCCATATTCTATAATAAAATAAACAACAATAATAATTTCAACCCCAAGTAAAGTAGAAATAGCTCGTAAAATAACTCATTCAGAGGCTATGGAGACTAAGGAAGAAAATTCAAGAACACCCAAAAGGAAAAGGATTGGATCAGAAGGACAGATGGTAGAGATAGTTGAGGATGAAAGTAAACAAAAGAAAGAAAATGTCAAATGACCAACTTTTTAAATACAAGAGTATCAATTATCATAAGTACAAGAAGCATCTAGTGATAAATTCATATCCAAAACTGACTTGTATGATAAATATAAGAAAGAAAAGGATATTTCTTCAAAGGAATCCTTGAAATTGTACTCAAAAGTGAATAATATTTCAAGTAAAGAGGTTTCATTGGTTACTATTAAAGATCATGCTAGAAATTCCTTAACTTTAGCAGTAGCCACCAAAAATAGAATTGTTGAGATGAGATTAAACTTGGAGGACGTATCAGTTCCTGATATTATCCATTTGCATAAACAGATTGGGAAGTAATTTATAGTGACCTAATGAAAGTCACTTTGAAGGTATCCAATTTTCATTTCACATTGTATAAAATAGAAAATCAATCAAGACAAGATAAGGTGGAGAACAAAGTGCATCAACAACAGATAAAAAATATTCGAGGATATTTCGTAACCATGGATAGTGCAGTTGATAAAGGGGACGTAACACAAAATATTTTGAAATATAATGAAATAACTATCCAATTACTTAAGAATAAATTGAAAATTCCAACAACTCAGTTAATTTAGGACTCTGAATTAACAGAGTTGGAAAAAAAATTACCATCTCAAGAATTGAATGACTACAAAGAAAAAGATTAAAAACTTGTTGAAGAACGAAATCAATGGGAGAATGAAATAGGTTTCCTTATTGCAAATATGCATGTATTAAATGATAATCAAATGATTTTGGAAAGGGAAAATGGGGATAAGAATGAAAGAGAAGGAATACTATCAGTGCAACCAAGTACTAAAAAATACTCAGGTAATTGTATATGATATGTCATAAGTTATCCTAAGGGATAAAGAGATACTTGGTTTAAAGAGTCAAATACATAATTTTGTTGATCCAGTTAAGAAGAATGAAGAAGAAAGGAAATTATTGGGAAATATAAAATAAAGAATTTCTAGACAAAACCGAGAAATTAATGAAGCAGCTATCAGCACAGTTGCTAGTGCTAGGAGCTAGACATATCCTTTGGGATATGTTAATTTAAGAAGCCACTAAGATCAGACCATATTTGAATTTTATTCAGGATAAGGAGATGGTGATAAAGGTTGATGGACAAAGTTGTACAACTGTGAAATAAGCCTTGAACATAAAACCAGTTGACACAACTAGAAACATAATAGATTTGCTTAATACTTTATTTGAAGAAAAAATAAGGACAATGGGAATCAAAGATAGAATTGCAGTCATTTCTTCGGCTAGAAAGGTGATAGTAAAGCATCAACACATTGAAACTATGCAAGAAAAAACTGATATAATGTTACATCAAGTTAAAACTTTCAAAGTTTCATTTGTGTCATTGTTTCACAAAAGACTGTCTTATGTTTGGGAAGAAGATGAAAGACTTGTTTCCCAAGGAGTATCAGACATTTCTAGTTAAATATACATTGGATCATAGAAAATTTGAAGACATGACTCAGTCTTTGTTAGGTAAATTCATAATTGACAAGCTAGCAGTGGACTTCGAGTTGGTGAATATGTTCAGAAAAATTGGTGCTCAGTTTCCACCTATATCCAATGTGGACCATGTAGAATTGAGATTACTAGAAAAAGAAAAAAAAAAGTCTGGAGTTTCCATCTGGTGACCAATGGAAGACAATAGAAAAAATTGGCAATATGAAATATAAGTTACATCAATGAATAAATTCATCTCAAATCCTGAGTAATTTTGAATACAAGAAGTTTTGAATAACTTAATAAATTTTCAAGTAGTTAAGGAAATAAGTTTGTTAGAAGGAAATTCATAGATGTAATAAGGAAATTACAAATGCCTATTTTTAGAATGTAGGTAGTTAGAAACTCAATGAGAAATATTGATGTATTTAAGAACCATTTTGAAATGTAATAATTTTTGAAACCCATGAGAAAGAGAGACCTTTTTTGTAATAGAGTTTCCAAGTTAATAAAATTTTAGAGCCAAGAAAGTTTTGTCAGAGATTCCTGTGTTATTATTGTTATAGTTTGTATTTCCTTTTCTCTTTGTTTATGTATTTCATGTTATTTTATTCATTTTTTTATCTTTCATGCTTGAATACATGCGTATTGAATCATAATTGATATGTTTATGGTCTGGTTCTTTAATTTCAAGCATTCACCAAATTTTTCCTCTAAAGATGACACTAGATTCATCATTGCATGCCCATTGTTAGTACTCAGAATGTACCCCCGGTTGTAGAAGGATAAACCCCAAGGTAACAAAAAAACAAAGCTTTAGGAAATAAAGTTGGCTTCTTTCTCTTTAGATATGGATCTCTTAGTATTTGTTTTCAGAAGGATAGATATATAAACAAGAAATAAAATTTAATATTGGTGACGGTTCAAACAAGTGCACATTGGGCATGGAGTAAAAAAGGGGAATAACATTCACAGGGATGTTGCATAGGAAACTCAATAGAGGCATGGCAGAAATCTCATTACAGCCAAAATGATTTTTTGTCTAGTCATATGGAAGATTGTTAGAAATAGTCCGTTAATGTGGGAATCTAACAAGGATGAATCCACCATTAACTTTATATGAAAGAGTTTTGAGAATGCTTGAAAGTAATAGCGCAAAGCATGTGAATATGAATTTTGAACTATTGTAAACTCATTCAACCATGAAAGGAAAATATAATGGAATCTTTAAACTGGAAATATATGCACGTAAAGGAAAGAAAGTATAGAATGCAATAAAGACAACACAAGAATTTATGTTAAAGGCCATCTTCGGTGTTGTAATTTTATTGAAATGATGGATCTAAATTACATTGCAAAATGTTCATGGGTTCCAACCCTTGTTCCATTACAAAAACTTGCTTAAATAAAAAATGGTGCTCCATGAGCTGATTTAACTAATTGCATGCTAAAGATAGGCAATAACTGCCTTTTTACATTTGTCACTTAGATCTCCTAACTAATAATTGTTTTGAAAATAAACTAAAATTTGATAGACAATTGGTCTTCAAATGGTCTTTGACAATTATTCAATAAATATTCATTTATTCCTCATTCATGTAGCTTGTATTTATATTTTCCATACTTCTCAACTTTTTTCCACTAGTTGACAGTTGGCAGCACCAAACTAGCCATTTCCTTTCCCAACACTCTTAGCTCCACTTGGTCTCTATATGAAAATTTCGGCAGTTGTGCACATGTGGCTCTGAAGGCATGCAACATTGTACAATCTTCTTCTAGCTTATCTACTATTGTATTTCCAGACAATGATTGTTGCATTTCCTCAAATTTTCTGTGATCCATCCTACATCTTCCCAATTGATCATGATATTCTGTTTGAGATAGATTTTTACCCTTTTCTTCCCAGAAGAAAGGTAAACCATTTTTTCATAATGGTGAAAATAAATCAATAAATAATTTAATTTGATGATTCATGATATCAATCTTTGCATGTACAGTATCAAGATGTTGGTGATTGCTTGTGACCTTCCTTTCCAAGAATTTGTCATGTTACTTGCTTCATCAGATTGTCATTTTTATCTAAAAGGTCTTTAAATTTATTCTCCCAAGCTTTTGTCTCCTCTTCCATTTTCAAGGCTACATTATCTATATAATTTTTTTCAATCCATCAATTTCTAAATTCCTTAGGCTCACCTGAGACATAGCCTACATAATAGATTGCTCATTATTTTGTGTAGGAGGTGGAACTGTTAGATTTTTAACATTAAGCTAGCATTATTAGGATCTTTTAACTAAGTGAATAACAAGCACAACAATCAAACACAAGAGACAATGAACACAGTGTTTTTCCTCAGGGAAACCATAAATGGAGAAAGCCCCACAACTTCCTTAGAGATAGAATCAACACCAAATACAAAATCCCAAAATAGTAAGATGATCTCCCGACAACAGTAACCTCTTTCTTCCTAGCCCCAATGTATTCTTTTTCCTCATTTATGTGCTACAACTGAGTGTAAGTGAGTGTGTGTTAAATAGAGAGGTCACCACTCTATTTATACTGATTCTCGACATGACTAAAACCATACTAGGGCCGACTTCACTAGGTGAGTCTAATAACCCTAGTGCCCCGGAACTGTGGGGAATTTAACCCTTAGACAATAGGAGGGTTACCCACAATCACTTGACATGACTTGTTTACATTATAGATCCTCCCAATCGGTGCATGACATCATGACTCAATTACACTACAGACACATCCTAGAATAAACATCGGGGTACAAGACATAAGATACATAGGTGAATACATTCTGAAGTTTCAAATACATCAACACTCCCTCTTAACTAGGAAGGTATTCTTTCGACACAATTTTCATCACTAGTCTTCTTCTCTGTATTGACAGGGTCATCTCGTTATCTTCATATTCAAGTCTTCTTAGTATTCAAGTATTCTTCTTCGTCTTCGAGTCTTCTTCGTCTTCTTCGTATTCAAGTCATCTTCTAAGTCATCTTCTTCATCATGGAATCTGCATCATCATGACTACTGGATCATCATTGTTGGATCATCATCACATGTGTATCATCACTTGATCTATATTGTCATCAAGTCTAGATCATCATCACATCTAGATCATCACTTGATCTGGATCATCATCAAGTCTAGATCATCATCACATGATATCTTAGAATGGTGTTATCTTGATTCTTCTCATCACAGGAAGTTCTATAGAGTCATCCCTGGAGGCCTACCCTTCATGTAGGTCTTCATCAATGATTATATCTGACACTTAAGTCAGAATGGGTCACCCAGATCTTACATCTGACCTCATCTTATCAAAAAGGCACACCCAGCACTCACATCTGACCTCATATTGTCAGAAAGGCCCAACACTCACATTTGACCATGTGTAAACACATCGCGCCAGAATGGCTCAACACTTATATCCGATCATGTGCAAGAACATTGCATCAAAATGGCTTTGCACTTACATCCGACCCCATCTTGTCAAAAAGGCACAACACTCACATCTGACCATGTGTAAACACATCATGCCAGAATGGATTAGCACTTATATCCAACCTCATCCTATCAGAAAGGCTCTGTAATTACGTTCAACCATGTGTAAACAAAATGCATCGAAAGGGCTCTAAGTCCTAGACTGAGGATTCCTGGTAACTAACCAAGTGCCTCCATTCTCCCAGAGAATGGAAGTTGCCCTTACATCTGACCTACTTGTCAGAATGGCTAGCACTCACATCTGACATGGGAGGAACCTAATCCTTTAACCATGATAGAATGTCTCATCCCTTACATCTGATCAAGTGGGAACACATCCCTCTATCACATCAAAATGGCTCTCAGTCCTAGACTGAGTTTTCCTGGTAACTGACCAGGCACCTCCATTCCAAGAATGGAAATAGCCCTTATATCTGATCATGTAGGAACCAATCCTATAGTCGTATCAGAATGGCTTAGCACTCATATATGACATGGAAGGAACCTAAATCCTCTCACCATGATAGAATGGATCAGCCCTTACATCTGACCATGGAAGGAACTTAATCCTTTCCCGTGTCAGAATGGCTCATGGACTCATCACTTCCCTTCGGAGGGAACCTCGATCTAGAGAACATTAAGCTTCTCCCTAAAGTACTCAAACTTCACCCTAGCCAATGGATTCTTCAACACATAAGCTATTTGATCATCCGTCGCAACATACTGGAGCTTCACTGCTCCTCTCTGCACTATATCCTTGATATAGTGATACTTGATCTCGATATGCTTCGACTTGTCATGGAACACTGGGTTCTATGACATATTCACACAACTTTGGTTGTCACAATATATACAAGTAGCATCCAGCTGGAGATCAAGTAAATCAAACAGTAGCTTCCTTAGTCATACTTCCTCACAACTAGCTGAACAAGCTGCGACATACTCTGCTTCAGCTGTACTCAGTGCCACATAGGATTGCTTCCTACTAAACCAAGAGATCACACCTGATCCCATACTGAAGCAACACCCTGAAGTTCTCTTCCCATCGATGGCACTTCCTGCCCAATCTAAATCAACATAACCCTCCAGTTTAATCTTTTGATTCGACTCATACTTGAGCCCATAATCAACTACACCCCTCAGGTACCTCAGAGTATGCTTTGCAGCAATCAAGTGAACATTTCTCAGATCTGTCAAGAACTGGCTCAAGGTGTTCACAACAAAGAAAATGTCTAGTCTCGTGTTCATCAGGTATATCAAGGACCTAATCATCTGATGATACATCGTAGCATCAACTGACTCTGATGAAGCATCGCTCAATAGCTTCAGGTTTGATGCCATAGGTGTGGCCATATCCTTACAGTCCATCATTCCAAACCTCTTCAAGATCTCTACTGGATACTTCCCTTGTCTGAGGGAGATTCCATCTGTATTCTGCCACACCTCCATGCCTAAAAAATAATGCATCATACCTAAGTCCTTCATTTCTAATTCAGTAGCAATATTTCTCTTCGTATCAGCAATAAACCCATCCATACCTGTTACAAACAGATCATCTACATATAGTAGAAGCATCATTGGGTTGCCATCTTCAACCTTGTAGTAAAGGTTGGAATCTGCTTTACTCTTGGTAAAGCCCAAACTAGATAGAAAGTTGTCAATTCTATCGTACCATGTCCTGGGTTCTTGTTTCAAACCGTACAGGGATTTCTTCAATCTGCACACATGAGACTCCCTGTCATGTGTCTCAAATCTGAGTGATTGTTCTACATACACTTCCTCTTCCACTACACCATTCAAGAAAGCAGTATTGACATCCATTTGGTGTATCTTCCATTTCATTACTGTAGCCAAGGAAAGTACTGATCTGATGGAAGTGTATCTGGCTACAGGTGCAAAGGTTTCTTCATAATCTATTCGTTCTTTCTAGGAGAAACCACTAGCCACAAATCTTGCCTTATATTTTTTAATGCTACCGTCTGCAGCATGCTTGATCTTGTAGATCCATTTGGAAGTTACAACTGACTTCCCTTCTGGTCTTGGGACAACATCCCAAACATCATTCTTCATGATTGATCAATACTCTTCGATCATAGCATCCTTCCATTCTTTCTATTCTATCTCTTCTTCATAATTGGAAGGTTCTTTACCGATGAAATCACATAGTAATGATACATACCCAAAGTAGGATCTGGTCCTCTTTATTTCTCTGTGATTCTCTTCTGGAGCCCCATATCTTTCCGCACCTTGGATAATTTCATGTACCCAAGAAGGTTTCCTCTTATGAGGATTCTTCTCCAGAGGTGGCTCTATAGGTCTTTGTGGTTCTTCAAATTCTCGATCTTCTCCTTGAGTTTCTTCATTCATGGTTGTATCATGAATTCTGGGTGCTTCTGCTTCTTCAAGTTCTTCAGTAGGTTTCTTTTTGGATTTGTTGTAAGCTATGTCTTCATCAAATGCCACATCCCTGCTGATGTCAATCTTCTTGTATCCTAATAAATAGATTCTATAAGCCTTCGAGCTTTCAGAGTATCCCACAAATATACCCTTCTTTCCTGAAGGATCTAATTTTGTGCTCTTCTCTTTTGGAATGTGTATGTACACAAGAAAATTGAATATTCTGAGATGGATGACTTCTGGTTTCTTGTCAAAGAAGACTTCTTTAGGAGTGTTGTTCTCAAGTGCTTTGTGTGGAGTACGGTTATGTACATACACCGATGTTCTGGCAGCTTCTACCCAAATATGCATAGGAAGATCTTGATCATGAAGGATATCTCTTGCAGCTTCCATGATATTTATGTTCTTCCATTCTACAATCCCATTATGTTGTGGATTATAAGGAGTGGACAACTCCCTCTTAATCACTGAGTCTTTGCATAACTCTTTGAATTCATTTGACGTGAATTCTCTGCCATTATCTAATCGAAAGGTCTTAATCTTCTTTTCAGTGTGATTCTTGATCAAGGCTTTGAATTTGTTGAATTTATTGAATACTTCATATTTGTTCGTCATGAAGTAGATCTATGTCTTCCTAGAAAATTCATCAATGAAAGAAACATAGTATACATACCCGCTTAGTGAACTTGATGACATTGGAATGCATACATCGGAGTGGATGATTTCCAAGATTCCTTTTGCTTTTCTCTCACTACTTGGAAATGTCTTCTTTGTGTTCTTTCCTTTTGCACATCCTTTGCAGATGCCATCATGCTTTGCTTGTATTTTTGGAAGACTTTCAACAGCTTTTCTTGTAATGCACATGTGCAAGCCTTTTATGCCAAAGTTCATTTGGCTCTATTATGTCATGGACCAAGGCTTGTTCTGGATGGCCCTTCAATTTGTACAAACCTCCTTCTTGTTCCCCAATCACTATTGCACCATCAATAGTCTTTCCTTTTGGCCACATGATGACTTGACCATCTATGAATGCAACCCTCATTCCTTTTGCATATAATGCAGATATGGAGAGAAGGTTCTTCTTGAGTCCTGGTACAAACAATACTTCCTTCATTGTCATAGAATTTCCAGAGTCTAGCTTATAGGAGGATTCCCCACTACCTTTTATTGGATACCGGTAGTCATCTCCTAGTTTCAACTTGTGAGGTGATTCATGTTCTGAAAGTTTCACAAAGGATTCCTTGAATCCAGTCATGTGCTTGGAAGCACCACTATCTATAAGCCAATCACTTCTTCCATGAATAATGTTTCCCATGAGAGTGGAAATAAAAACATATTCTTCCTCACTTGAAGAATCTTCACTTTCATATCTGGTTCTCTTTGATGAAGGTTTATCATCCTCTGCAGTATGAGCATGATGTCTTCTCTTGTTTCCCTTCTTCTTGTGAAAGCTACTTTTGTTCTTAGGACAATCTCTAGCAAAGTGTCCTCTCTCATCACATGTATAGAAAATAAACTTAGACTTATCTCTAGGCTTTCTGAAGTTATTCCTTTTATTAGAATACTTACTTCTGTGATGGATGGATTTGGGTTTCTTGGATTGTATTGTGAGATCTTGATCTTCACTTCCCATATTCTCTTCTCGAGTTGCTATCCGAGCTTCTTCTTGAGAACATTATTCCCACAGTCTACTGAACTTGATTAACTTCTTCCTGGCACAGATCCCTTGAATTAAGGAGGCCCATGTCCTAGGGAGACCATTCAAGGTGGTCATCACAATCTCTCCATTCTCCACTTCTTCATCTACTGCTTCCAATTGTTCCTTGATTTGAGAAACCCTTGTGAAGTAAGACTGGATGGTTTCTACATTCTGGATCTTCACATTCTTTAATTGGTTCCTCAAGGTCAACTTTTGGTTTATGTTCTTTCCTTCAAACAATTTGGTTAGGGAATCAAACATAGCTTTAGGTGTCTTGAGGGAGGACACCTATTGTATAAGGTGATCCTTGATAAAATCAGCAATGATCCTCTTTGCCATAACCAACTTCTTCTTATGTAAGGTCTTAGCCTCATCTCCCTCTAGAACTGGAACCTCCTCATTGATGTAGGAGTCCAACTCATTCTCTTCCAGAACCAGGGAGATCCTATACTTCCAGGCTCGAAAGTTATCAGCTCCCTCAATATTTTAATTAATCTTGGTATGATGAGACATCTTAACTAAGAACCTCAAATAGAAATACAAAATATTTAGATCTTACCAGGTCAAGATGTCAGATTTGGATTTGGAGCTAAAATCCTATAGTGCTGGTTTAGGAGGATATTAGGGTTTTTCTTTTCTGGAGTTTTGTCCAACCAAATTCTTTGAAATTGATCCCTAACTTTTATTTTGGGGAGGAGATCAATCCAAGCCTGGCCTCACTGAAAAATTCCTCTTCTGTGAAAAGCCCTAATTTTCGGCAACAGTGTTAGGTCCAAAACTGAAAAAACTCAGAATTGGATTCTGCATCGACAGAAAGATGCGCCCTAAGGAGGAGAGTTAATCCAACCTTCTTTTGCTGAAAATATGTGGAGGAATATCCACAAAGTATGAATCCCTAGTTCCCGCAGTTGCATAGTGTCTTCTTCTCAGGTTAGCTCTGATACCACATTAGATTTTTAACATTAATCTAGCATTATTAGGATCTTTTAACTGAGAGAATAAAAAGCACAGAAATCAAACACAAGAGACAATTAACATAGTGTTTTTCCTCATGGAAACCATAAATGGAGAAAACCCCACAACTTCCTCAGAGATAGAATCAGCACCAAATAGAGAATCCCAAAACAGTAAGATGATCTCTCGACAGCAGTAACCCCTTTCTTCCTAGCCCCAATGTCTTCTTCTTCCTCAAATATGTGCTACAACTGAGTGTGAGTGAGTGTGTGTTAAATAGAGAGGTCACCTCTCTATTTATACTGATTCCCGACATGACTAAAACCCTACTAGGTGCGACTTCACTTGGTGAGTCTAATAACCCTAGTGCCCCGGAACTGCGGGGACTTTAACCCTTAGACAATATGAGGGTTACCCACAATGACTTGACATTACTTGTTTACAATATATATTGTCTCGATCAAAACATCGGGGCATGACATGATGACTCAATTACATTACAGACACATCCCAGAATAAACATCGGGGTACAAGACATAAGATACATAGGTGAATACATTCCGAAGTTACAAATACATCAACAGGAACAACTTGCACTTCAGGTTCCTTTTCCTTTCTAACTCATCTTGCTTTTCCTTAAGGTCCTTCTCATTTTCAAACAAAATATCTCTATATTTCTCCCATTACTTCTTCTCTTCAGCAAACTTTAAAATCTTTTCTTTGCAGTCATTCGTCTCATCATTTAATGTTTCTTTTTCATTTTCCATCTCGGTAAGATTTGAATCTTGAATGAGATAAGTGGCAAAGATATTTTATTTACTTTTTATTAGTTGAATAATGTTCTCTTTTTCATTAAGAAACCTATGAGTTTCTTAACCTTTTTCTTCTTTACTATCAACAGTAAGTAAATCTCTTTGCATATTTTTGATCTATTTCTGGTGTTCCTTATTTTATACTCTCTCTTGTCTCAATTGGTTTTCAAATTTAATCTTGGCTAACTGTAACCTGGAAACTTTCAAATTTTCCTTAAGTAAGTCATTGTAAATGAACTCTCTATTTTTCTTGTGCAAATGTATCATGTCAAGGACAAGAATGTTCTCCAGATTCATTCTCATCTCCGATACCTTGTTTTTGTTTGCTACTGCCAGGTTCAAAGTGTTCTGAGTGTGATCCCTAAAAGCGAACAAAGAAACATACTTGATAAAAAAATTATTGACATCAGCATACAAATTTAGAGATTCATTTGTAGATACCTCTTTGTCATCCCTATATTTGACAAACAATGCATCCCTGGTCTTGAACTAAGATGTGGAATCCTTGGAAGTTTCTGAGAAAGAATATTCTTTTACCTCAAAGGATGGTCATTTGAATTTCATCTATTTCTTTTTTCCTTTTTTCTCATTTACCTTCATCCACCTTCCATTTCTTATATGTTGTTGTATTATCTTCATGTTCAGTCTCCATAGCCTTAAAAAGGTCCCTTTTATTAGTCCTCTCAGAATGACTAGTAATGGGAGTGATAGCCTGTGGTGTTGGGAAAACAACCAATGGATTTGGCTGTGTAGCATCATCTTTCATTTGATATGTGGATCCTTGCTGCATGTATTCTTGATTCTATGTTGTCATAGGATAATCTTCCCAATTGGAACTCTCGACCAATCCTTCAACTTCTTGGTGTTCGAATGGTTTATTTTCATTGACTTGCCTCCTTATGGAAATAACATGATGAGGATTATAGTTAATAGCTGGAATTGTTTGGAACCTAATATATTTCAACAGACTCTCTACCAAAAGTAAATCAGCCTTAGTATTGCTACTAAAAGGGACAACTACCCAAGGAAATTTGATTTCCAAGGATTTTCTTAAGTTGATGAAATGTTCATTTCCAACAATGAGATTTTTCCTAATTAGTTCCAATGAAAAAATCCTAGGGATAAGGAAAGCATGCAAGATGTATGGCTCATGGGAAACCCCATATACCATGATTACAATGCCCTCATCTAACAGGAACCAATTCCCAATTCTCTTCTCCGGTGAAATCTGTAACCACTCTTTCATGATAGGTAGCACTCTTGGAAACTTGTGTTGGAAAAATACTTGGTATACTTTAGACATAAGTAAATTCATATATTTACCAAATTTTATGTTAATTTCATGAGTAAGAACCATCTCTAGAAACTATAGGTTCTCCTCATTGAAGAATAAGAACATTGTTATTAAATATGATTGGAATATGAAGAATCTTGTGTTATGGAAATTCACGAGATGTGACTGGATGCTCTCAGCTAGGAATCCATCATATTTAAGACAGATAGACTAAATCGACTAGGATGACTTACCTGGACTAGTACTAATTTTAAACAAGAGACTCATTAGTAATTTAGTGACATATATGTCAGTGTCTAGCCCTAAAAATTGACTCATGAGGGAAATGACCAACTGGGTTTCATCATTGAACAAATTTGTATCCACAGGGAAATTTTGGTTCTATAAAGACACATCAGGTTTGAAACAGGTGGTAAAAAAGGATTTCTTTTTCTCATTAGGTTATTCTCTGAAAAATTGAACCATAATTCCTTCGTTAAAATCGTCAGAGACTTGGGTAAATGAAGCATGAACAACAAAGGTATCTCAAATTACTAACGGTATAACATGACACAAGATTTTGGACTTGGATACACCCATAATTACCCTCTCAAAAGAGGAATAATTAGAAGCGCACTATTCAATAAAATCAGGAAAACCTAGGGCTTGTTCTGGGCATAAAAAAAAGGAAATAATACTTGTAAAGACCATGAACATCTGTACCTTGGTACTTCAACATTTTTAATTTATATTTTAACTCATTTACTGAACCAAATGACATTAATGTATCAAAAACCTCAAAGTATTTATCCTAAAAAAAATATTCAATATTTTGGTACTCCAAGGCCTGAGCTTCTACTCCCTCTACAATGTTCATTTTAAATACTCTTCAGTGGGAGAAAAATGGCCTACCTAGTCAATTGAAAAGTGGATTGGAATTTGTCTGAGTTGCCTTCTTCTGTACAGTGTTGAGCTCTCGATTTCCAATGCACAAACAAACAAATGGTACATATCCAGATGCTTTTCTTTTATATTATTTTATTCTACTAATTTTCATGCATCTTTCTCGATTGAATTTTTCTCTATCCATAGATATAATGTATTTTGTTCTAAACTGTTGATCTCGATCACTATTTTAACCATGTATTTCTATCCCATCATATTATCCAATTTATCCCTCCTATAACTATTGGTAGAAGATCTGTCCACAACCATATATCTTTTACTTATTTGCTTACGACCATAAATATTCTTCCCGCTTTAATGTCTCCTATTCAGATAATAACCAGAATGTCCCTTTCACCAGTGGGTTCAAAGTTGAGCCTTTATCTAATCCTACATAAATTTCTAGCATCGATCAATCTCTGACTTTAAAATTCTGCTCAGATTTTGTTTTACAGATAGTGTGCACCTTCCTCAAGTGGATATATACTCCATGGTAGATATTGATCACCATCGATTTCACCCTTTGACTTTATTTCCCCTTTAACCAATTCCTCTAGAGATCCATTTGATTTGTCTCGTGCAATTTTATTCAACGGAGTGATTTTGGACCATAGATATTTTTCACATCAAACATATACCTTTGATCATGCAGGCTCTTTAACCAATTCCGTTGATTTTAGAAATTTCTTTACCCATGTATCTTCAATCAGTGGAATGAATATTAGTTGTCGATCTTGATCACTATTCAAACTCAACCATTGATATATGCATCTTATACCACTTTCCTCTGATTTCCAAACCTTTTTCCCCATACATTTTCATCCAACGGAATATCTCTAGACTGTTGAATATTTTCACATCTTCATCTCCGTCATTAATTTATGTCGGATGTAACTTTTTCCGTTGATTGGAAAAGTTCATTCATTCGTGCCAGTTTCATTAGTGGAATCCTTCTTGATCGTAAATCTCCATACCCCTTTTCATCTGACCATTGATTTTTCCTTCCTTTTAATTCATTCTGCTGGCCCCCAACACTTATTTTCTCACACAACTTTATCCAGTGGATTTAATCACGGTCACAGATCTACACCATCAAACATTACCACAAGATAACCAAAGTGCATATTTTTAATTCAAACCTATTTTTAATGTTTAATCCATGATTTTTCTTCAGAATGCATTGTTGACACAAACTCAGTCGACAGGGGTTAGCTCTCTCTCGACACCCAAACCACCGCGATCTCGCTGAGCATCGGCCCAGAAAGGTTTTACCCCATTTGGAAACACCTATGGAGTAGATGAAGTCTCACTGGAGATGTTGAAGGGAGTGCTGACGGAACCAAGTTTCTACAGTATGGAGGAGGACCATGTGTCTCTTGGTGACTTAGCGCAACATCATTCCATAGATCTACTCATTCATATTATGCATTAATAAATATCATTCAACATATCGCAATAAAATACTAATTCACACCAAAGGCATTGATGCGCAGATAGATCTAGAATTATACCATCATTTAAAATAGAAAATCATTGCATCAATCACATATCTATGTCGCAGATACACATTAAAGTCACATTTATATTGCCGAAAATAGAAAAATAGGAAAATAGTAAAAAACACAATAATTCTTCTGAACCTCCATCGAGTCATATTAACTTCTGCAGTAAAACATAAGTTCCCAAAATACTTCTTCAAGTCACATACATTGATCAAACAACCATTCGTCTCAAAACCGAGATGATAACCAACCGAAGAGAATTTCCAAACATTCCCCGAGCTAGAAGAATACTTAATATTTATAATTCAACATCTACTTATAGGATTGTACCTTTACATCGGTGGTCCACTTAACCAACTTCCTAACTAAATCTTAAAATTCTTTTACAAAATAGTGACCACTATCCACAAAATGCGGTCCAAAGCTACAAAATAGGACCAAGAACACATAAAATATTCTATTTTTGACTTGTGTGCCACTTTCCACCTTGCATCGTATATTTTAACTTGCGCAACATCCACAATGCTGCGGAACTAACTTATCCCAAAACCGCCTTCCAATAGGCCCTCAACAAAATCTTGTGTCTCAGCACTGAGCCACATCAGCTGGACATGGTGTATTAATTGATCTTTAGCTTGAAGTCCTCGTACTACTGAGTGATCTCCTTCACCTATTCTTTGACCTTCTCAACAATCTCTCGACTTCCTATCGAATCATGTGCTATTGGATGGTCAACAAGTTTCTCTGTAACATCCTTTTTACCTTCCTGAACTGCCTGCAGTGTGAAAACTGCCTTAACTGAAAGATTCGATCCAATTTCTTGGAACTCATCCAACTATGTACTACGCCTCTGTTGACACTCCCTTGATTTTGCAACGCACTTCTATAACTCCTCTAGCTTCACAGACTTGGTGATTTGAACAACTGGTGGTAGCACTCTCAGTGATGTCTTCAATGTTTCCAGTTGCCCCTCGGCCTCTTGCAACTATGTTATCTGTTTCTCTAGTTGCTTGTCCTGGATTACACTGCCCAAAAATTGCATAGTCACTTCAGTTACCTTCTTTTCTTCCTGCTTCATCTCCTCTAGATGTGTCACCATATCCTTCATGGCAATTTTCCTCTCTACTACTTGTTCTGGAGGTGTGTCTAGATGTACTATTTCTTCCAACTCCGCATTGTCACTTTGCAAATGGGTAATGACCACCCCAAGTCATGCTTCGTTTGCCACTGCATCCACCTCCATTGTGCTCTCATATACACGCTGACATGCATCAACAACGGCCTCTTCTAATCACACTCTATTTTCCCAGAGATGCATTTTCTCGACCACTAGTCGATCTTGTTAATTTTTCAACTCCTCAATTTCCTTGGAGCTCTTGTCCCTCAACTTCTCGTGTTCCTTCTTCAATGCTTTGATCTCTCGCTGCGCTTCTACCTCTTTCTCCTATGATCGCAAGAACTAATAGCTGATACTTTTTTCTCTATCTTCCAACTCTTGATCGGTGACTCTCTGCATATGCACCAACGTCTGTGTGGACAACATGTTGACATTGATGGAAAAATATTGTAACTACTGTAGGGAGGCATTAAGATCCTCATTATTGGTCTCAATCGCAGTTAGTGGAATTTTACATTCTAAATCTGCATCCCATTGCTGATTGAGCCAACATCCTGCACAGTCGCTACCTCTGGTTCCCTATTCAATACTAGATCAAATAAAGAATCATGTCAAGTTTCACCTCTCTAAAGCCTTTTGTTACTTGTTTCTTCATCTCTTCAGCTGCCACATCCGTTGCAGTTGTAATTATCTTAATGAGCTGGTTCAACTGTGCCTCCATCCCTAGTATTCTGTTACTTGTCGCACCCTACTCCTATCGCTTCTTCATCCTTGATTCTTCAAATGTACGCTCTACTTTCGAGTCAGTGGGTGTCTGCAACATCTCTTCATCGCAATCATGGTGACTCTCCTGGTAAGGATTAGGTACCAGATCAACTGGTGCATTCGCTGGTGGACTTGTTGACAATTCTTCTAAGTTGACTGGTTCTCTCCATTTCACGGTCCAATCATTGAAAATTATCTCCAACCCTGCATCAGACAACTTGTAAGGTGTCGGTAGCCACTGCTTTTTTGGGTCTCACCATGCCTACACATGAATGGTGTGTGGACCAATTACGAACCAAGAAACCCACTAGAACTTCGTCACAACCTCCTCAGAAAATCATGAAACTTTCACAGCTACATCCTGCAACAGCTTCCCAATAGATCCAAAACTGAATAGAAAATTCCTTGAGTCTGTGAGTTTCCTTCACCCACCAGAGGTTCTGGTAGCATGCTCCCTTGCAAAATTTTAGTGCATCCACCTCCATGCCTTGATAGTCATCTAGCTCCATCCAAGCCATGAGCACAGTTAAAATTAGTAGCCAACTGTATGAAAATGGGAACAACCCCGCTTGGACTGCCAATGAATCCTTCGTCAACTGGTTCATTAAAAACAATGACTAGTTCATTTTTACTCCTTGCGCATTCAATAACCCCATAATTAAAATGGGTAGGCCTATTCATCTACACAATATTAATAGCCAAAATTCTCGTGCCAATGCGGAAATCCACATCATTGATGATGTCAATGTGGTATGCCCGTCCGTCTCACTACAACCCATATATCTTCTTCATCTTTTACGCAAGTCTCTTATTGTTATCCCTTCCTCCAAAATACTCTGAGGGGTCTGGACCATCCTTAGGCAGCCCCGTGATCTCTAAAATAAGTGCTATCATAGCTGGGACTAGTTGTTCCAACCACAAAATCCACGCCATGGAAATAGGACAAAATCTACTTTATGCAGGCATTTGCCTCATTCAATTGCCCAAAATGCGACATGTTGATTAATCCCAACAGTCCTGCTCTGTCCAAGCCGTGCGTCCAATCCTGTGGAATGCGTAATATTGGGCCACCTACAACCAATACCATAGGTTCATAGGGTTCCTTTGTGATCTTTGTCGATGCAAGAAAATCATGATCGTCATACGCCATTCCCATCAGTGCAAGAATGATATCCATAGTGCATGCCATACCCTGCGGTATCACTGGCATATTCACCAGGTATTTCTGGTTCTTGGTCATTTTACTTGGCTTCGCATCATGCCATGTGGGGGGAACATACCCAAGGATGTACACAATGGAAACCCCTATGTGGGTTGTCCACTCCAAAGCCCCTAAACTTGCAGGACCCGCCTACGTAGGTGCCACCTCCTGTGCCCGCACAGACGTTCTAGTATGCTACTTCTTCGGCACTGGTGAGCTGGGTGGATGTGCCCCTCTCTTCTTCTTCGAGACAGAGGAAGATCCCATGGGAATACTTGCAACTTCTTCCTCGATGGTGACTCCAATGACTGGTGAATCCCTTTCACTAGAAATTACAACTGTGACTTGTTCATGCTGCATGCCTTGTAATGTTTAGTGGGAACTCAACTTGACTTCACTCTGCAACTCACCTAATCACCGCAACACAACACAACTCTTTTGCGACAACTCTTCAACTCAATATTTTCACAATGGTAAATGCCAACAACATTCAAACCCTTATAGCATCGATCCAATCACACTCCTTCATGACCAAATAAAATTTAATCATTTTAACTAAATCATGCATTATTCACCTAAATCCATCAGTGATCCTATCAATCCAATGGTCGTATCGGCCATAAATACACGTCACTTCACCAAGCATCACTGGTTAACTACTTTAACTATCTTCATTTATTACTTATTTGACGATGTCGTGGCCTTGCGACTATCACGACATGACCCCTAAACTATGATTCTAACTCTGCTACTTACGCATCTCCTTCCCCTTGGTGCACCATCCTTCTAACTATCATCTCATGCAAAAACAAAAAACTTTTTTTTTTGCACAGTGCCTTATGCATCGCGCACCTTCAGGCCCATCCTATAGGGCTTCATCTTGCTACCATTTACTAGTTTTGGCAGCATCACTCCATCTAACTATTGTCGTTGTAACTGCACCTTCTGAAGTAACATAATTAATGAGATATGGACCTAGCCAATGCATCTGCAGCTTACCTAGATGTTTCATGAACTTGTTGTCATACATTAGTACCAGGTCTCCTAGTTGAAACTATTTGTGCTTAATATGCTGATCATGCCAAGCCTTTTTTTTATCCTTCTCAATGCATTGGTGAAAACTTGTGACAAAGTTGTCTTCCTCAAGCTGCACTAACTACGCAAATATCTCCTCTAACTCTACTTCATCGTCCATGCTTGTCACTGCTACGATGCACAAACTTGGAACAATGTAATCCATAGGAATGACTTCCTCTTGCCCATACACCAATTTGAATGGTCTCTTCCTTGTCAATCTTTTTCAAGTGGTGCGATATGCCCACAAAACTACTGGAATATTCAAGTCCCAGTCATCTCAGTTCATGTTGCATACCTTTGTAAGCGCATGCGCCAACACCTTATTGAATCCCTCCACTATTCCATTCTCGTGTGGATGATACAGGGTACTCTTATTATGTTGTATTTGAATCTCTTTTGCCAATGCACTGACTATACGATTGATGAAGTGACTCCCTTGGTTACTCATTAATATCCTTGGGCACCCAAACTAACTGACAATGTTGTCAAACAAGAACCTCACTGCTTTCGCAGTGGTGCAATCTACAACAGGTGCAGCCTTTTCCCATCTTTCCAAATAATATGCTGTTGTAATGATGTGCCTCTCACCATTTCTCTTTCCAGGTGGGTTGATTGGTCCCACAAATTCCACATCCCATTTATCGAATGGTTTCAATGTCACTTTAGGTACCAATGACATCTCATCCATTCTTTATGGTTTCCCAGTTATTTGACAGACATCACAAGACCTGCGCATAGTCTATCACATCATTATGAAGAGTTAGCCACCAAAGCCGCGCATGGATCACCTTCTTGGAAGTGGCCTGACCTCCATAGTGTCCACCAGCAACTCCCACATGTGCCTCTACCAATATCTTCCCTTGTTCACGCGGTAGGACACATCACCATAAAATATCATCTGATCTTATCATATAGAGTTGTCCTACAATCAGCTAGAAATCCATGACCTTAACAACCAACTACTTCTTCTGACTTGTAGTAAGCTCCTCTCACGTTTTTCCCACTGCTAGAAACTGAACTATGTGCTCATAAAAATCATCAACCGTTTCAATTCTAAATAGTTGCACATCTGATAGCCTATCCTCGATATTTGTTGGTTCTTCACCTGTCTTAATTCACAATAAATGATATGGGCCCGCATTCATGTGACTTGGCTTCACAGTTATCTCAAAATCAAACTCCTAAAAAAGAAGTAGCTAGCAATATATTCCCCCCCAACACATGATTATTGACTAGGTATTTCAATGCAGAATGGTCCATGAACATCTTAAAATATCTTCCCAATAGATGATGGAAAAACTTTTGTAGTGCATATACCATCACCAGACCTTCGCTCTTTGTTGTTGTATAGTTTTTCTCAGTTGATGACAACTTCCGACTAGTGAAAGCACTTGGGTGATCAAGATCCCCCTCTCCTGGCTGTGCCAACATGACTCCCATTGCAATGGATGATGCATCCACATGGACATGGAACTCCTTATTCCAATCAGGAAAAACTAGTGTTGGTGCGGATGCCATCTTCCCCTTCAGTGTCTCAAAACTATAATGACACTCCTGACTCCATATAACGACCGCATCCTTCTTCAGTAACCGTTCTATAGGAGTTATGATTGTAGAATAACCCCTAATGAGCTTGCGATAGTATCCTGTGTGCCCTAGTGTCACTCTTAGTTTCTTCACATTTGTAGGTGGTGGCAAGCTCAAAATCAGTACAATATTTGCAGGATCAACCAACAATCCTTGCTTGCAAACAATTTTTCCCAACAACATCCCAAATGGTGCACAAAAGATAAATTTATTTGAGTTTAGCGTGATCTAATGTTGTCAACATCGCTCCAGCATTAGTCGTAGGTTCTCCAAATGATCTATGATAAATACATAAACTATCTAGTAATCCATGTAAACTTGCAGAAACTTTTGAATAAAATCCCTGAATATGGTGACAACAAACTTAGAAAATATCGTAGGTGCATTCTTCATCCCAAATAGTATCACAGTGTACTAAAAACAACACCATTCAGTAAAAAATGTTGTCTTTTGGTGATCCTCCTTTGTGATCCTGATCTAGTGATAGCCAGAAAAGCTATCCGTGAAAGAATACATTTCTTGACCACCCACTCCTTCTAGCACCTCATCAGTGAATGTTGTCAGAAATGGATCATGCATATAGGATTCATTCAATTTTATGAGGTTGACATAGATTTGAAGCTCACTGGTCTTCTTATCTTGGACCACCATAGGACTGATCCATTCTTATTCTTCAACTGACTCAATTATTCCAGCATCTAACATTCTGTCGAGCTCAGCTTCAACCCTTTCCTTGTATCGCGAATTCAAGCAATACGGTCGTTTCCTTACTAGTTTTTCATCAGGATTCAATGGAATCTTCATCTCTCCTAAATCTCCCAGAATTCTCTTCATCTTGAAAAACAATGTAGGAAATAAATCTTGGAATTCATGCAACATATACATGATCTTTTCCATGGTCTCTTCCTCCCAGTAATCCCCAATATTCACAAACTTTGGGTTATCTTCCATTGCAATGTTGACCTTCCAATTTTCTAATGGATGATTCATTGGATCCATTGGTACATCAGGTGCTACGACATCTCGAATTCCCTCTGTCTCTGGAATATTGATATTCTGTGGATCGTTTCCATCCTCAGGTCCGATAGTCACATTGTAGTATTCCATCATCGACTACATTGGAAATTGCACATGTGGATCCACCAGATATGCAACCGATACTATGTTTAGAACAACTTTGCGGATGAGCTCCAGGGCATTATGAACATCTGGGTTGGTATCCGCAAAACTGAAGGTGTGAGTAAAATAGACCATCAACTCTTCCCAAGTAGTAATCTCTATGCACAAGTTGACTAATACATACCATTGTCGTGGCATCTCATCCAATGTGTGGATAAAGGCAGGGACCCACTCATCCTTTGTTCGCAATGCCCATAAGGTCTGACACTCAATCGGATGATCACCAGGATTATTATTCCTATTGTACCTTCTAACGTGGTACCCTTCTGTGTTACTAAAATGAATTTTCATCAATATTTGACACTGCAACCAGCCACTGATCGACTTCTTATGGGTCACCCACCAATGTGTTGGGGTAGCCTTCAACGCTTCCTCCAATTCCAACAATCGTTTTGGTTCTAACACCTTATCTTCAAATTCAACAAGAAAGTTAAATAACTCAAGTATTCCTTCATATATCGGTAACTCAATAGTTTTTGTTACAACTCGACACAGTGACTGCATAATCAAGCCACACTTTCTTAGTGACACCTCATGCATGTGATTCTGCCAATTCTCTAACACATCGTTAGAGTTGGAATATGCAGAGCTGGAGTTGCACCAACTGAGCTCACCATTGAATATCAGATGGATATAGTCCTTTGAAATATTATATGCATGATCCCAACATTTTACAGCTTCATCCCTTACTACCTCAACATACCTTCACCCTTCAGTTGGGTCCATTGGAGAGATGACCCTGATGTCGCGGTTTTCAAAATTCATAACCCGTTTCTTAAATTTGATCACCACCAAACTATCATTAGCCCATTTAATCCCCAACAATGTAGTATATGAGGCTCTACCATCAACAACATCGATAACATCAAAATCAACATAAGTCTTCATCCTTTTGACTTCTACAGCAAGGCACGAAACTTGCCCAATTGAAGTTACTCTAGCTTGGTTAGCTAGTCACAACTATATAAGGGACCAAGCCAACTTCAGGCTCCCCATATTTTTCCATGACTGCCTCGTTAGAATATTAAAGTATAAACCTATATCTAGGATGACTGAATCTACCTCATAGTCCCCAATTTGAATATTCATTCTCATCTATTTTCCTGTCTTTTTCTTATGTAAAGAGTTCACCATGGAATCTTTTTGTCCCTTGGCTGGGCAATGCAATAGACTCTCAATATCGGTAATAGCATCCTTATCTCTCTCCAGCAACAAACAAATTTCAAAGAAAGGTTACAAGGTACCATGCTATCGCGATAGTCCTGCTACCAAAATGGAATCAAAAGCAGTCGACATCTCATAGATAGGTAACTTACTAGGATTTCTTCCTATCGCGTCATGTTCCTTAAAAAATGTGTCTCTTTCTGCGTCGACATAAACTTGTACCTTCTTCTTTGTAGCCAACCAAATTTTGGACGCAGGCTATCATCTCCTGTCGTCACTCCTCCATGAGTAATAATGACAACATCAACATCTTGTGTTCTTGTTTTTGCTGAAATCATCACAAAAATTGGTCTGTGATTTTGGTTCATCGGTGGATTCATAGGTTGATTCACATTCTGATTTGTATTCTAGTTCTAGTTCTAAAGCTTATTCTGGTTCTGCAATTGATTCTAATTCTAGTTCTGCAACTGAGGGACATTCCCTTCCTGCCACTTTGTGATTAGCTGCGGATAATTCTCAATAATGTGATCGACATCGATACAATATGTACACTGCACTTGCAATTTTGGGAAATCTCTATGATAATGCTTTAGCACTCCACAATTGTAACATTGTACAGGTCCACGACCTCATCCTCCTCCTCGACCAAAGCCTCAACCTCGTCCTCCTCGGAATCCTCCACGGAATCCTCCTTGCTGTTGAAACTACGGTTGATTGAATTTCTATTGTGGGGGATTCGGTTGCTACTGTGAAATACTGTGTTGGCTGAACATATTGTTGCTGATGCAGAGCCATCTGCATCTAATTATACTGCGGTTGTAGCCCAAACTATTGTTGGAACTTTGGCTATGGTACAAACTACATCTGCGGTTGTTGTTGCGGTATGAATTGCGGCTAAGGTGGTGGTTATACCACCTATAGCTGCGGTTGCGGTTGTTGTACCGTTCAATGGTCCTCTCCTTTCACATAAGATATTTCCATTGTTCTTTCCTAGAGTAGATCGTATGCATGACAATCCTTATCCTCATGGCCGACAAATCGGAAAAATGTGTAGTATAAATTCGTCGGCTTCGTAACCATTTTATACATATATCCACAATCTTCTTATCGATGCCCATATACTTGACAAATGCGACACTATGGCACACTATTGTTGGGTAAAATATGCACTATCTAATTCAACACTTAATTGTCAACCTAGGAAGGTAGCTTGTGATATGCAAACACTATATCTGCAGGATTGAAGGCTTGAACTAATCTAAGCTAACTAAAGATGCAAATGTGCTAACATGCAACTATATGATTTTATACAAGAATGACTATCATAATTCAAATGCAAGAATTTAATCTATCTATGAAAATAGGAAATTAACTAAGAACTTGAAAAGTAACTATAAATTCAAATCTAATCTAATGTTATATTAATCTATTCTATAAAGGCATGAAATTGATTAATAACTGGGATTCAAACTAGTCTAACACTATGCTAATCTATTCTATGGAAGGGAATTGCAAATACCAATCTAGAAAGTAGTCACTTGGTCCAAAAGCGATTTAACGAATGAGAGCAAAACTAACTACTTGTAGCAAATTATCTGATCTATATTATAAATTGGAGACTATTCCATGTATGCATAAGTAAATTCCTATGTAAGAATGCAAGTGCAAATGATTTATGGAAAGCAATGAACTATTTAATTGCAAATTCGTAGAAATAAAAGGAAGTAACTACGGATTCATAGAAAGAAAAGAACATATTATTCTAAATACCAAGCTTAAATAAATGCATTGCAAAACAATAGACTAATCAAATCAAACTAAACTTGGAGCTTTATAATCAAATCTAAAACTAAGTACAAAACAATAACTGGAAATATATTCAATCTGTAAGAAAACCTACAATAGAAAAACAAAATACTTCTACTCTACCTCTTCAGAAAACTATACCATAAACTAAGGAATATTAACTAATCATAAAAATATCATGCAACTGATTTACAACTTGAAAAGTAAACATACACTAAACTAGGTGATGTGAACTTTTATCATCAAACTTTAAAATATTGAAAACCAATGCATCTTTAAAATCTAAATGAACCTATTAATCTTGAATTTGAAGTTGAGTTCTAATCTTTTAAATCTACTGAAATGAACTAACTTGAAGAAATGAAACTAACAAAGCAAAATCCTAAGACAATAAAATGATGTGTAATTGAAAATGAAAGACTGATTATGGACTCAAATGAAAATTGAAAATGGAATGCTGAACCTATTTCAGAAATGAGACAAACTAATATTCAACAAATTATATAACAACATTTTTAAACAAGCTTAAGCTAATCTAGGTTTTAGGCATGAAAACAAATGAAAGTAACTCATAAACTATCTAAGTCATAAACAGAAATAAAACTAAGTTGTTTCTATTCAAACCAGAACTATTTTTCACTTAAACAGTAAAATATATGTTGAATATAAATGGATTTTATCATCATTAAAACTGAAATAATTAATCTATGTGTTAATATAGAACTAAATATGAATTCTTAGAGGGAGATTCGAATCCCAACTAGCTACATAACACGGTGGAATGCTAGAAAATTAACCTCTACTTTAACTAACTATTTCTGCAAAAACAAAATACTGAAAAATTCTGAAAATGAATTAAAATTCTGTCTAAGTGCGAATTAAAGGCTGAATGACAGTCTGCATTAAGGTGCGAACAAAAGGATGAAAAACAGTCTGCATTAAGGTGCGAACAGAAGGCTGAAAAATAGTCTAAATAGAGGGATGATTGGCCGGCCATATAAATTTTGAAGGCATAAATTGCATAAAAACGCAGGAAATTATATGATATAAACATCAAAGTATTACCTATAGGAAAATGAACTACTTGCTTGTAGAAATGAAATGACTTACAGGAAAATGTAATATATATATAATGAAAGGACTTAGCTACAAACATAAAAAGAAACTAATGAATATACACAAATAGAACCTCTGGTTGTTGAGGGGTCCTTCTTAGCAATCAGGGGTTGTGTTCCTATGCTACTCAGTCACGAATCATGAATAGAGAAATGACAATGATCACCAATAGCTAAAATAGAGAGCTTTTATTAAAATAAAGCAAAGTTTACAAAGCGTTTTCTCCCCTCCTCTTCAAAACCAAAGAGGTATTTATATGATGATTACAATGGAGATCAGATCGACCACCTCTTTCTAAAAATAGAGGTTCTTTACTGCTGTAACAACTACCCATCAAAACTGGGGAGGCGGGTGCGGGGGGGATCTTACTTGATCCCGGAGGACAAACGGAAAAATCCTTCACTTGGGGGCTAGTCCAAAAGACTAACAATGAGTAAGAGTGTATGGCTCTCATGCAGGGCCTATAATTCTTAGACTCAATAGCCATCTTCAGGCTAGTAGTCTTTGGAGACTCGCGACAAGTCATATACAAAATGATCAACGTATATTCCACAAGCTCCATAAAATGCAGAAGGTTGTACGACATAATTAATCCCCTCCTGTCGAGTAGAATCGAATTCTTCCACATTCTAAGAGCAAATAATTCTCTCATGGATGCATTGGCTAATCAAGGGGCCTCCCTCCCTCAAGGTCATATCTGCATAAACAATATAGATACTGGCACTAAACCAATTCCCTAAATGCATTGCAAGCCTCCATCCTTAAGGATTATCATTAACCTAAGTCTCTCCCAAATTAATTTATTGAATTATAGTTTTAATCTTGTGGCTTTCCCAAGCGACATGTGGCCTCCACTCTCCCTTCGTTCCTCCATGCAATCCCCAGCCTTTAATTCCTCTCCCCTCAGGCTTAAATGCCTGCACATAAATCACGCTTCAAACCATCTACATCTAGGTACCATGGCTTCGCTGAGAAGTTTCATCTTCCCCTTCACTCCCTTTGACAGCCCTATTTTTAATGTGCCTCTCAATGCCTCTTCCGATGAAGTATTGCTCGTCGCTCTACCTGGTTTTAGTGAAGGAATTCTTTCTCAGCAATATTTTGTTCAGGTGATCTCTTGGGAGGTCTTGTCTCTACTTAGGATTTCTATGAAAGAGGGCCTTGCTTAGGTCGATCTCCTGAATCACCATTACTCAAACCTCAACGTTCCTGGGATCTCTACTTGGTGCTCAGCTAGTTCTTCTGCGGCCATGGATAGCTACTTCAGGCAACCCCTTTCTGAAGGTAATATTTCCACCCATGGTTGTCACTACCATCCTTGGAAGGAAGTTTCGATAAGTACTCTGTCTTGCCATGATAGAAAGGAATTTGACTCTATGCAGCAATAATTTTCCTTCTTCGACTCTGTTTTCAACAATTTGTCTCTTTTGAGTTGGTGTCACAATCACTGTTGTGGTCAGGATTTTGTTTCTATTGGTTCTATTCTCAATAAGTTGTCAAGTCTTAATCTCCATAGCCATAGTTGCGGCAAAGGCCACCCCCGCATACAGGAAAAGCACCGTGGAAGGGATAATGCTGGTCTTGCATATTTAAAGGTTAATATTCAGCGTTTATATGAAATGGTGTCCATAGGGATTCTAGATAGCAAAGAGATTGCTAAGGAGGTAAAAAATATTGTTGATGTGTTTGGTTATACATCCTATCGGATTAACAACCATGATGTTAGGATAGATGACAATGAAATGAATCTAAAGGAAATTATGGGGAAAGTAGATCATATTCAGGAGGATCTACAATGTTTGGTTTAGCTAAATCATGGAAGCCAAGCCCATGAAAATACAGTAGGAGAAATTCAGAATATGGTGGAGGAATATGTCACCCAGCTTGTGGGGCAACTAGGAAACCCTTAATGTGTGTCCTTTAGATTATGTTTTTTTGTATATTACTTAATTAGCAGTTTGTCCAATTATATACTACGTCTGTAACTAATCGAAATGTTAGAACTCTCTGCGACATATTAAGGTCTACCTCATGGCCTAGTTTTGTTTCTTTTTCCTCAGACCTTCAAGAATGCTTAAGCTGTTGTTTTTTGTAATGAATAGATGTGCATGACCTATTTATTATTACTCTCTTTTCAATTTCTATTAACAAAAAAAAAAACTACCTATCAAAACAGGAACAAATTCAGAAAATGAGCAACCACAATTTATAGAAAAGTTGGTTTCAGAGAACCATGATTTTCTCCCAAATGGATTTGAAGTTTGTGAAAAATCCTCACAATGACCAAAATGGTTCCATTCTGCACAAACCCCATGTGCCAAAATTTTCAATTCCATTTCTATTTGCCCAAAAATATTATGTCTATTGAAAACACGTCATCAGAAAGGGCGTCTGGATGAACATACGAATGACCTGTAACTAAAATTTGTTCATAAATCCGGATTCTAAGCATATTTTATGCTGGTTTGTTGGCCACATTGACGGTTGGGTGCTTGATTTCTATTGGCTGAACCACCATCCATTTATGAGTTTGTTTCTTTGTCATCCTTATTCATGTGCTATGCCGTGAAATATTCTAGTTCATTAATTCTTCATGTGTGCATTGCTTCATAGCCTGCACATTAGAGAAAGTTCGTTAGTTTAAAACAAACATGTTTATGAAATGGCATTGATAAATGGTTTTAAGTTTTTAAATGGAAAGTCAACGGACATGGATTTTTAACATGTAATTACCATAATTTAATACATTTCCACTTTAAATCCTTATTTTTAAATATTTTATATTATGGATGTTCTCAAATTTGTTTTATTCTAATTTCCTTTTATTTTAGATTTAAACAAATTGTGTTTTTAAAATAATCATTTTTAAATATTCCATTAATTTATCTAAAATATTGTCATAAATTTATGATCAATTTCTAGTTCTAACTTTCACATGTAGGATCGACATAACTAACAAGAATCGGAAGAAATGGGTAAGCCAAACCAGTAAACTAACATGCAATCAAATCTAATTCAGAACTTAGGACCGAAAGAAGGGGCTGAATGGAGTGTAGAACGTCTATTATTTTCAAAATACTACATTTAATACATAAAATAACATATTTGTCTTATTTTACATTTACGAAATTTTAATTAATAAAACAGAGTAAAAGAAAACCTTATTGAACACAGATGTATTAAATTACGGTAAATAGGTCGGAAATTAATGTAAATAAAACCATTATAAAAGACAATTTCAGGGTCCAACAACTGCCACAACTCAATGGGCTTGACACTCCTGACAACAAGTAGTTTTGGTAATTTGAATAGTTATCCTTATTATTTCCATCTGCGCAACATCAGGTACACTAGAATTCCTTGCGGTGTTCTTTTCCTTTCTTGATATCTTGCAAATGGAGCGTCAAGTTCGACATATGCATCTGGATCTGATTCATCCCAATCACATTCTCACCAACTGGTGAAGCTTCCAGCTTCATGGTGATCTCCAAAGCCTCACTCCGTGTCGCAATCTTTTGCTGCATCAATGGTAGCCTGATATGAGATAGTAGTGCTGCGATGAACCATTCCTTATGATGAATATCAATCATCTCAAATTTGACTCTTTCCATTAGAGTCTTAAATATTTGATCAAAGTCCTGAACAATTTTGTTGGGATACTGCTTGATATCCTTCAGTTCTGTGATGTATTGCGCTTCAGATTTTGGTTTTCTGAACTCCTCAATTAATGCTTTTCCAACTTTAGCCAATGTCCTCACTGGAGCTCCCGTAGGAACTTGTACAAATTTCATGAACCAATCCAGTGCGCAACCTCGAAGGGTCATCGCTAGATGACCTTTCTTAACCTCATCATCTGTATTTTGTTTGACAATCCATATCGCTTCACACAAGAAACAATACTATTCGGGATCCCCAGTCCCATTCCCAAGGAATAGGGGTAACTTTGTATCGTTGCTCACCATCCTGTACCTTCTTCCTACAATCATTGATCCACTACTATTATAATGTTGGTTACACGTCGGACACGACGATGTCGAACTCATTTTCCTCCCTGAGTGTGGTGCAGTGCACAGAGGTGTGGGTACGTTATTTCTTTGGGTCGATCCTTCCTCTAGCTCAAGTGTAGTCTAGTCATCTCCTTCATCACTGTAGGGTATATTTGTACCGTGTGGTCTTCCTTCGTGGCCTCAGGTCTCGATCACAGTAGGACTCTCTCATGTCCTCTTCCTCTTCTCTTTCTGAAACCTTGGTCCTCCTCTCATAAGACCACTTCCTTCCTTGGCTTCCTTCATATCCCCATTGTAACTTCCATACTTCTACCATGTATCATTCCATCCAACCCTCATCTCTGCGATACCGATATCCTCCACACACCAGGACTCTACTACTCAAGGTGCATCTTCAATATTCCCTTTTCACAGATAAGTATCTTAATGGACAATTGCAAAGACAACAGGAACCTACCTCTTGGTCCATTGAAAATCCCCCTTTCAACTGCGCTATAGGATTTAGTTGTGTTGACCATGAACTCAGTAATGTATCCTTCCAAGATACTATTGAGCCAAACTTCAACATCCCTTGATGCTCTCTTATCTACCTTTTGTAAATTTTGGATCAATTCTAGGGTTTGGGAAGTTGGTTCACCTCCTTGGAAATTAGTCTTCTAATATGTCAAGCGCGCCAACCACTTGAATAGGATGATCAAAAAATTAGAGAAAAATTAATCATGAGGACAATTTTGCATATACTTCACTTGTTAGGATTATAATCCTCCCTTGTCTAATTTGGTCAATTATGTCTAAATTAGGAATATTTTCAATCTATATTTAGTCACTAGCACCATTAGGTCCACATGTCCTAATTGGGCCACATGTACCAGTTAATAGAGTGTGGGGGACACTAGTTGAGGCTAACCACCACTGACTCCACTTGCATGCATCAGTTTAGGTGCCTCCTAGACCAATCCCTACAATTTAGGAGTCAGTGGGAGTGCTGAAACCAACCTCCTTCAGTTGAGTTCAATTAGTGACTAGTTAAGCCTAGTTAGGACCCAGTTACATCTAATTACATTCAGTTAAGGCCATTCATTTATTAATTTGATGTGGGAAGGTTCCTTTCCTTTCCTACCACATTCAGTTAGACTAGTTAACTAATTCCTGAGGTACTGATTTAGACAACTGGAGCTAACTAGTTAGGATCCGATAGTGATTTAGACATGTATAGTTATCCATTTAGTTAGGTAGATTCAATCAATTTTAATTCCTCTCTCATACATTCAAATTGCCTGGTTATTAATACTAGTGTATTACATTGTAATGATTATCCAATTACCTTTTATTATTGAAAGCATTATACAACTGCAAACCATTTTTGCATTGTTTCATTCTTTAATTCTAAGTAAAATTTCATGATCTATTTTGTGAGTTGTGTCTTGATCCATAGATCCTATGTGCTCAATTTTATATGGTATCAGAGCCTCGGCAAGACAAGGCACTTCTCCTTCTATAGATTTCCTACTGGATCAAAATTTTGAGCAAAAATGATCCCTCCAACACTACACTAGAAGCGAAGAATTTACCACATAAATCCGAAGCAAAGGAATTGTTGATCAAGCTTGCTTGATTGACTAAGCTGGGTGTGAAGAAAATTCCAAAAGTGCAAGCTGTTAACCTTACTTTGTCTTTTTTTTTGTGTGATTTACTGGTTTTTCAGTCTCCTTCACTGCATTCGCTACAACAACACAATGGCCCCTTCTATGGAGCTTCTCACTCCTTTCAACTACCATCAATGGAAGGAGGACATGGATATGTAGCTTCAAACCAAAAGACTCTACATAGTCACAATGGACATAGAGGTAGAGCCAATTCATTATGTTGACAAAGAAAAGTACTAGAATAAGCTTGATGAAGCATATGGATGTCTGTGCCTTTAAATATCTAGAGATCTTCTATTTCACATCAATGGATTGAAGACTCCCAAGGAGATTTGGGATCGACTTGATACCATGTTTGATAAGCAAGATGACCTCAGGATCTATCATCTAGAGAATGAGTTGATTTCTCTTCGCCCGGGAAACTTCAAAACTCTGAATGATTTCTTCACCAAATTCAAGCACCTGCTGTTCTAGTTGAACCTGTGTAAAGTTGAGAAGGAGGATGATAAACTCATCCTTTCCATCCTCTCAAAACTTGGAGCAGATTACTCATTCTTTGTATCAATGTTTCATATTGAGAAGCTCACAACAACAAATTGGAAGATGCCAACTCTCAATTCCTTCATTGAGTCTCTCACCCATGAGCATGACAAGCTAGTACAAATGGGGATCATTAGATATTTCAAAGATCAAGCATTGGTTGCTGGAGGACCCAAAGCTATGAATGGTAAAGGGAAGCAAACGAATAATCCTCCTGTGGAGAAAGAGCAATAAAATGAGCCCTCAGGTTCAAGGAGAAGCAAGAAGAATTGAAAAGGAAAGATCCTTTGTTCTTACTATGGAAGGGGCTTTCATACAGAAATATCATGTATGAGAAGAAAAATTGATGAAATGGTTGTTCTTCTAGAGAAACATAACATCAGTGTACTTTCTAGTGCAAGAAAGGTTGACCATAGAGAAGAAAGTAAAGAACATGATGAGAGATTCCATGCATTGAATGCTAGTTTTTCAAGAACACATGCCTTCCTCATTGATTGAGGAGCTTCGAATCATATGGTTGCATCCAGAGAATCATTCTCTTCTTTATAGTCTACTGATGGCCCTAGTATTCACATGGGTAATGATAGTCAAATTAAATCCAAAGGGAAGGGTTCTATCAAGATTGAACATGGAAAGTTCAAAGATGTGCTTTATGTGCTATCCTTAGCTGCAAATCTATTATTTGTATACCATATGAGTCACACTGGCCCTTCAAAGTGAGTAACATTTGGTATTGACTTAATGGAGATCACATATATCTCTATTGGGAACATCATAGTGAAGGGTGTTGCAAATCATGCCTCCAAGGCATATGAATTCTCACACTTCCTACCATTTTCAGAACCAGAGGAATCTCAGTGGCCACTTGAAAGGGGAGGTAAAAAAATTCTATCTACTACTTTTGCAGTTTCCACTAGTATTTTAGAATTAGAAGCAGAACCAATTGTATCATTTTATGAGATTGAGATCAAGGGTGATTCAGATCCAAAACTAGTCCCTACTCCCAAGCGAGCAGCTAGGAAGATGACTAGAAATCCATCTGACACATAGAGGACAAAAGATCAGTTTCATAAAGAGAACCTTGCACTATGTCATGCAAAATCACCTCCTTCATAGAGATGAAACAAACTCCCTATGATATGCTACATGGAAAGGCATGATCTACTACACTGCTCTCAAAAGAATAGAGTCGATCATACATCTCTTCATCCAAAAAAGGAAAAGGTTACATTCCTCCTTCCTTCCATCATCATTTTGGGAGAATATGGATAAGTATACATGCCAAGCCACAAGATACATGTGCATAGACCATTATGCATGCTGCTTCGCTACACCACAAAGATGAAGATTGCAACAACATCTTCTCAAGTTTTTTTAACTTGAATCCTGATTCTACCTGCTTAGTTTGAGGGGGGGTTTTTTTCGATGTGGTTTTCCCCCCATTTCATTGTATTAAGAAGTTACTTTTATTTAGTTATAATGGGTGACCTATGGTCTTCATTACCAGGGTCCACAAATTTTCCAAGTTAGCATTCAGGGGGGGTGTTCGGATTATAATCCACCCTTGTCCAATTTGGTCAATTATGTCTAAATTAGGAGTCTTTTCATTCTATATTTAGTCACTCGAACCATTGGGTCCACATGGCCTAATTGAGCCACATGTACTAGTTACTACAGTGTGGGGAACACTAGTTGAGGCTAACTTCCACTTACTGCACTTTCATGAATCAGTTTAGGTGCCTCCTAGACCAATCCCTACAAATTAGGAGCCACTAGCGGTGTCGGAACCAACCTCCTTCAGTTGAGTTCAGTTAGTGACTAGTTAAGCCTAGTTATGAGTTAGTTACATCCAGTTACATTTAGTTAGCACCAATCATTGATTAACTTCATTTGGGAAGGCACCTTTCCTCACCTACCACATTCAGTTAGACTAGTTAACAGATTGTAACTGATTAAGGCACTGATTTAGAAAATTGGATCTGTCTAGTTAGGCTCCGATAGTGATTTAGAAATGTCTAGTTATCCATTCAGTTAGGTAGAGTCAATCAATACAAATTCCACTCTCGTGCATTTGAATTGACTGGTTATTAATACCGGTGTATTAGATTGTAATAATTATCTAATTACTTTTGATTAATGAAAGCATTATACAACTGCAAACCATTTTTGCACTATTTCATTCTTCAATTCTAAGTAAAATTGTCTGATCTATTTTGTGAGTTGTGTGTTGATCCATATATCATATATGCTCAATTTTATATCGCTAACCACTGATCTGTCATCAATCCAGGGTTCTGATTCTCTTTCTCAGCAAATTCCCATATTTTCTGGTCAAACCACTCGTGGATCTCCGGTTTCGTCAGATGCCACAACATGTCCTCCCCCCTCTTCACACTAAGGGTTCTAGAAATGGAACCATTTGTTGACACAAACTCAGTTGATAGGGGTTTTCTCTCTATCAACACCCAAACCACCATGATCTGCCTGAGCACCAACCTAGACATGTTTTACCCTGTCCGACAACACTTACGGAGTAGATAAAGTCTGACCAAGATGTTCGAGGGAGAGTTGAAGGAAACAAGTTTCTGCAATATGGAGGAGGACCATGTGTCTCTTGGTGACTTAGTGCAACATCATTCCATAGATATACTCATTCATATTATGCATTAATAGAATATCATTCAATAGATCATAATAACATACTTATTTACACCAAATACATTGATGCGCAAACAGATCTAGCATTATACCATCATTTAAAACATCAAATAATCACATCAATCATAGATCTATATCGCAGATACAGAGTATAGTCACATTTGGATCGCCGAAAATAGGAAAACGGGAAAACAGTAAAAAACATAGTAATTATGCTAAACCTCTGTCATGTCATATTAACTTCCGCAGCAAAACATAAGTTCCCAAAATAGTTCTTCAAGTTGAATACACGGATCAAACAACCGTTCTTCTCAAAACTGAGAAGACAACCAACTGAAGAGAATTTCCAAACAGTCTCTGAGCTAGAAGAAGACTTAACATGTACAATTCGACATCTACTTATAGGCTTGTGCCTTTACATTGATGGTCCACTTAACCAACTTCCTAACTAACTATTAACAGTTTCTAAAAAATAGTGACCACTATCCACAAAATGCGGTCCAAAACTACAAAATATGACCAAAAACACATAAAATATTCTATTTTCAACTTGCACGTCACTTTCCACCTTGTGTGGTATCTTTGACCTTACACAACATCCATGATGTTGCACAACTAACTTATCCCAAAACCGCCTACCAACATGTATGATCCGTAGGCTTAGAGATAACCCCTCTTTATTATTTTCAAGCCTATTCAATATAACTTCTAGTTAGATTATGAAATTTCAACTTCTTACCTTATTTCTCTTTTGGTATGCTCTCTTTTCAACTGCTAACCAAAAATGGTGCTAATAGTTGGCTCCAACTGGGGATGATATCCTCCCTATGAGGTATCAAAGAAACTGCATACCCGTGCCTGTTTTTATTTCCTATAAAACTCAAAATTCTTTTTTTTCTTTTTTTTCTATATATAAAAATAGAGAAAAATGGAAACCCATCAAGAACTTAGGGCCTTCTCTCCAGGCTTCATATCTTTTATCTCACCATTTGTATGGATTCTTTCAAAATAAATAAATATACACAACTATGGTACAAAAATTACCTTCCACCACTAGGACATATAATGCTTCAGAAATATTCCATTGACATGACCTCCTTTCAGCTGAACCCCATCCTGATGTTGCAAAAAAATGAATTATCACCCCTAAAAGATGAAAAAATGTATGGTACCTTCCACATGTGATTAAACTTGACATGTTTCCCACTTTAACACCATATCATCAACATTAAACTTTTCTTCCTTCACCTTCCTATCAAAGGTCAGGCGTGACCTTTTCTTGATGCACCTGCACTTTCTCATAAGACTGGTTTCTCATTTCATTCAATTCCACAATTTGATTAATCCTCCTCTGCATGTGATTTTGTTCATCTTCTTGTTCCTATAACAGCTTCATAACAGGAAGACTCAAAGACACTGGAAAAACCACCCTTGCTCCATAAACTAATAGTAAAAAGGTGACATGCCAATTTTCCTTTTAGTACTAATATTTTCTGCCCACAAAGAATATTTCATGTTGGTATGCCAAGATCTTTTATTATCCTCCAGCAAATTTTTGATTATTTTCACTAGACTCTTGTTGGATGACTCTACGATCCCATTTCCCTGAGGATAATATGCAGTGGAATGATTCAAGATAATGTGATATTTATGACAGAAGATAATCATCTTTTTGGACTTAAAAGGAGGGGAATTATCAATTACAATCATGTTTAGACACCCAAACCTTGATAAGATATTATTTTCTAATAAATCCATAACGACAACATCAATGAATCTCCTAGTTGGTATGGCTTCAATCCATTTGGTGAAGTAATTAGTTGCTGTTAGAATCCACCTGTGCTGAGAAAAATAATTTGGGTTGATTTCTCCAATGAAATCTAACCCCCACTACTGAGAAGGTGCCTCAATTGAAATAGGATTAGGACGTAATGGCACCAATTTTATTTTTCCCTAAAAAATCAAGCATTGATAGAAAGTGGTGATTTCTTTATAAACATCAGAGAACATAGAAGGCCAATAGAATCCATCTCTCAATATTTTGTTAGCAATCACCTTCCAAGAATGATGTCCTCTACAAACCCTTTGGTAAAATTATTTCATGATCTCCTGATCTTCATTCTCCAGCAAGCAATTCAACAAAATCCCCCCTGGATATTTCCAATACAGATATTGATTCATGTCACAATTTTTTGCTTCCTTCAATTTAACTGACCTAGCCCTGGTTTTGCTCAATCTAGGAGGAGCCTGCAAGTTCTGCAATACATAGATAATGTCACTATACCATGGAGACAAAGTAAAATATGTCATCACTTGCACCTCTGAATCAAGCTGATTAGAAGGATTATATAAAAAAATTAGTTTTAAAGATTCATAGTTTGAATATTTCATCAGCTTATCCAGTCCCTATCCCTTTCACAACTTTGTGGGCTTGATCTCCAAATCATATTCTAACAAAACAACAATCCACTTATCCCTTTTTCCTTTTGGTTCAGGCTGAGTGATCACCACATTACTGGGAACATATTCTAGAATGTGGGAATGAATAATGTATACCCTGAAATATTTCAAATATTTCACCAAAGCATAAGCTTGTTTTTCAATAATGTCATACTTCAGTTCTCCATCCCTTGGAACCTTACTAAATAAAGAAATAGGATTTTCATCATTTTGACTATTTTTTTGCATTAAAACTCCAACAATGGTATGTTCAGATGCATATGAAAACACCAAAAAATCTTTCAAAAAGTCAGGGATTACCAAAACCGAGGCTTCAATGATAGATTTATTTATATCTTTAAAATATTTTCTAGCATCCACAATCCACTTAATCTCATTATCCTTCTTTAGCATATTTCTGACATTTCTCGCAATTTCAGCAAAACTGGGAATAAACCTTCTAAAAAATTTCACCTGTCCAATGAAATATTGCACCTCCTTTTTACTCTTTGTATTTTCTACTTTCAGAATGGAATTCACTGTATATGGGTCAATTCTTATTCCATCTTTAGAAATAATGTGACCCAGTAACTTTCCCTCTTTCATAACAAAATTTGATTTCCTGGGGTTAAGGGAAATACCATACCTTCTACATTTCAAAAACACTTTCTCCAAATGCTTCACATGGTCCTTGTCAAATTTAGAAAGGACTGTTATGTCATCCATATAAATCACTAGAAATTTATCCTTTTCTTCAGCAAAATCTATATGCATTGCTCTCTGGAAAGTAGCTCTTACATTCATTAACCCAAATGGAATCTTGGCATACATGAAAGTACCCCAACGTGTAGTAAAATCAGTTTTTTATTGTTCTTCTAGAAGTACCTTTATCTGGTTATATCCAGAGAAACCATCCATGGTGGAAATTCTCTCTGGTCCTACCAATTTTTGTAAAATATGGTCCATCTAAGGTAAAGGATAATTATCTTTTAATGACACTTTTCTCAATTCCTAAAATCAACACAGAGTATGATATCACCATTCTTCTTTCTGACTGGTACCAACACTACAACAAAACCCTGTGATTAGCGTCTCTTTTAGCTTCCTTTTTAGTGTCCACTATCACTTTTGGTGTATTTTTCATCATTTTTTGGACAAAATGGACACTTTTCCATGGGATGGAGCTTTTAATGGCGTTATTTGTGTCCCTTTTTAAAATTTGGTGCTCTTTTGGACGTTAATTATCATTTCAATTAGCGTCCCAATTAGCATCCCAATTAGGATCCCAACTAGAGTCCAATTAGCATCTCAAATATCGTCCCAATTAGCATCAGAATTAGTGTCTCTTTTTAGAAGTTGTCTCTATTTTGGACGATAATTAGCATCCCAATTAATGTCCCTACTAGTGTCCCAATTAGCATCACAATTATCATCCCAATTAGCATCCCAATTAACGTCCAAAAAATCATCCCATATAACACCCATAATAGCCTCCAAAAAAGCGTCCTGAATAGCATAGCACCATATATTAATTCAGTTTTAGCAACAAGAATTGCACCATGAATTTCAACAAGAAAAACCTCTAACATAGCACCAAGTATAGAGCTAGGAATTGCACCTAGAAAACATTCAGCATAGCACTAGGTATAGATCTAGGTACAACACCTCGCATAATGCTAGAAATTTTAAAAGGACCCAAGCTAGGAATTGCACTAGGTTTAGAGCTAGGAATTGTGTTTGAAAAACATCTGACATAATGTTAGATATATCAATGTCAATGATAATGATTCATGTGATAGGGATTGTGGGTTTCCACATTAATTACATGAAAAAATCCTTTATGTAGGGATTGTGGGTTTCCCTTGGGTTCCATTTGTCCCCATCAATTGTATAAAGAACCTATATGGCTTAATAAATTATCTATTTTCCTTATACCATGGCCTAAGAATCCAAAACTATATACAAATTGATATACCTCAAAAAATATCCCTTACATGATAAATATTATGTATTTGAGGATTAGTTGTGTATTTGGGCCTTAAGCATGGCTCTTCAACCTTGCAAACTAATGTTATGATGTAAGACCCAAAATTTTGGACATGTACCATGGCATATGTTTGAAGAATCATCCATGGTATACCAAACCTCAAAATGGCAATAATATATTTTTCTCACATGGGAAATGTTTACTATGTTGAGTTTGTTTCATGCTTTTTGTACCTATGCATATCCCAACAACCATGTACACAAATGCTATCACTTAATACCCTCCATGTTATGAATTTCGACAAGAAAAACATCTAACATAGCGCCAAGTATAGAGCCAGGAATTGCGCCTAGAAAACATTCAACATTGCGCTAGGTATAGAGCTAGGTATAGCACCTCACATAATGCTAGAAATTTTGAAAGGAACCAAGCTAGGAATTGCACTAGGTTAAAATCTAGGAATTGCGTTCGAAAAAAATATGATGTAACGTCAGATATATCAATGTCAATGATCATGATTCATGTGATAGGGATTGTGGGTTTCCACATTAATGACATGACAAATTCCTTATGTAGGGATTGTGGGTTTCCCTTTGGTTCCGATTGTCCCCATCAATTGTATAAAGAACCTATATGGCCTAATACATGATATATTTTCCTTATACCATGGCCTAAGAATCCAAAACTATATACAAATTAATATACCTCAAAAAATATCCCGTACATGATAAATATTATGTATTTGAGGATTAGTTGTGTATTTGGGCCTTAAGAATGGCCCTTCAACCTTGCAAACTAATGTTATGATGTAAGACCCAAAATTTTGAACATGTACCATGGCATATGTTTGAAGAATCATCCATGGTATACTAAACCTAAAAATGGCAATAATATATTGCTCACATGGGAAATGTTTACTATGTTGAGTTTGTTTTATGCTCTTAGTCCCTATGCATAGCCCAACAACCATGTACACAAATGCTATCACTTAATACCCTCCCTTTTGTCCCTAGAGCATGGCTTAGACCTTGACAATTATTCATGGTGTTTTAAACCTCAACATGACCAAGATATCTTACTTGTATACTAAATGTTCCTTATTTAGGGCTCTTGTGGAGGAATTTGGCACCATGTATGAACCATAAGTCCCACACACAAAATTTATGTTTTAAGATCCAAATTTCTGGCCCTATAACAAGGAATGGATCTCAAGAATCATGTACATCCCATGAGTCCATTAAGTCATTGGTATCATCTCATAATATAATTTTTGGCCATAAAACTTTGCAAATACTACGCAAACAATCCATAGTGTACTTAACAATATTAAAATCGGAATCATATCCTACATGCAAAACAAACATCCCATAGATCCTAGCTTGATGAAATACATATAGACAATAATAACTATAGGAAAATGTTATGGAATAAAACTCCGATCTTTTTACCTTAGACTAATCTATAATAACATTATTATGTACCAAACTTGAAATGCCCAACATATATCATTTATGTGACAAATATATCATTTTTAGGGCCAACGCAAATGTTAGGGTATAAGACCATCCGTTTTTAGCATAAAACTTTCCCTATTCATTGATAGTTATCCCTAGTAATTGAAAACTAAAAACATCAATCATATTCTACTCATGGGTTAAAGATTCCCTATGGAGGGTATGTGTGGTGATTCTTTGGAGTTCCAAACCATGAAATTAACACCATACTCTGTAAACATGGAATGGATTCTAGGAACTATCCCTAGTGGCTCAGTCTCAAAAATGGATAGGACATATAAATCACATGTTAAATATACCCAGCTATGTTGGGCATATATGGTGATTTAGGACATCATGTATGGCCCATTATCCCTAAGTAAAATTGTATGGCCTTAGACCATATTTTTTAGCCTCAAACCATGGACTAGCTCCCCATGACCATCCATGGTGTAACAAATTTTAAAATAGAAACCATAGCATGGTCACAGGGTAATGATAACAATAGGTTGAGGTTTCCTTCACTCACCATGGTCAAGGTTTCTAGGCCCAACCTTGGTGCTCAAAATATCTTACTAGTGTTTGTGTCCCCACATTGACACTAAAGATCCACAAGGGAGATCGAGTGTGGTGGTTTGAGGTGTCATTCATTATTGTCAATACCTGAAAGAGTCTTTTAGGGACTAAATCATGGGATTCCTTCCTAACCATGGTTAATTCATTGAAACCCATTAATGCATCATTTACACATGTGGATGTGGTGGATCATTTATGTCTATGGGTTAAGTGTGTCATTTATGTATATGGGTTAGGTATTTCACAAGGGTTCAACAACGCATCACAAAAAACATTGGAGATAAGTTTGCACAAGCCATTGTGGAAATAGTAAGGGTGTGTATTCATCATTCAACACCATATCCCATTAGAGCTCTACAGTTGAGGCACTTAGTCTAGGGAAACCATTACCTCTATATCGCAAGCTCATAGGCGACAAGGATCACCTTTTTCTTGGAAACTCCATAGGAGACAAGGATACATTACCTTGTGGAAGTCACTATGTAGCATATGATAGGTTCCTAGGGCATTGTACAACATCATTTAAAAGGAGGAGGGTTTCTCATTGTAGTCTAACACCAATTCTATCCACCCAATTTCCATGGTGAATAAGTATTGGTTCCCATAATATTGCAAGGATGGATGGAAAAAGGTTTGAGTTGGAGTTCCCTCACATTTAATTTACTTCACAAGGCCGTAGGTAGCAAGGAACTATCGTATTTTTAAGGTCGTGGGTTAACCTATGGTAGGTTCTTACGGAATTGCACAACATCATTTAAAAAGTGGAGGATGGCTCATTCCTTTCTATCCTTGTTATTTCATTGTGTGGCCTCTCTCTCGTTGTTCACTTTGGTTTGGATTTCTTTGGTGCCTAATAGAAATGGCCCATACAACACGAATCCCATGAGTTTTTGAACACAATCTCATTATTGTCATCATCACCATTGACATCATCATCATCATTGTCTTCCTCATATTAATAATAAATATTAAAACACAAATAAAAACATAAATATGTTCAAAGCCTAAATAAAAACAAAATTAAACAAGTGAAATAGCAGCAAGGCTGCTTATACCTGCCTCTTAGAAATACTTTATTGTAATATTGTATATAGTTAAAAGTTAAAAGTTGAAGAAATTATGAAACATTCAAACTCGCAACAATGTATTACTTGTTGCTATGGTACTTATATTTCTATGTGAGATTACTTGTTGTTTATAGGTTGTTGCATTACTTGTTACTTCTTGTAACTTTGTTGTTTATATTTCTATGTGTATATCAATTAATTAGTTAATAAGTCCTTGAAATTAAAGATCCAAAATGAGTTTACTTGTCTTTGTGAATATGAGAGCTTTTGTCAGTACCAATAGCTGAGATAAGCAACATAGATGCCTAGTACTTGGCTCTTAAAAATAGTTTAATAAATATTACTTAAGAAGTAGATATTGAATAACATTAACAATGTTGAATGCCTAATAGATACTTAACAATATAGATATTAAAAATGTAACAACAATTGGAGATTTTGGAAAATTTGAATTCCAATGTAAGCACCAACTATTACAATGAAACTTTCAAGAAGATAGTTTGTTAAAAACATAGAATGCATGGCATTGTTGTATATAAATATATGCTAATCTAATAAAAAATAATAATAGAAAGAAATATTTACAAGAGTTTATAAAAATAATGTTATAGATATTGGAAAAAAAAGATATTTAATTATATACAATTAAAACAATAATAAGAAAAATATGCTTTTTAGTGAAAATAAAAAATAAACTAAATAATATGGGGGAATTTTTTTTTTTAATTTTAATATTTTTTGGAATTAACCCTTTAATCACATAAATAAAAAATAAAAACACTTGCCTAATTAATGAGGAGGTGGATTAATTGACTCATACTAAATGCTGATGCCATCATTGCCATGTGTCAAGTGAAAACCAGATACCAAACTCCAAGAATGACATCATTTCTGATTGGCCAATTAGAATTTTACAAAATAGCAAATACAAATATTTTTATTAAAATTTAAAATATTTTTTTGCAAACTCTAAAGTTTAACTTTAGAAAACAGATTTTAATTTTTTGGTGGCGGCAACTAATAGAAGGAAAAACATAAAACCAAAAACATAAATTTTATGCAAAAATACACATTCAATACCATATATTACTCATTCCTTAATCTCATTCACTAAGAGATTAAACTCCTCACATTTCACATATTAATTGCAACTTATAAATCACAATGGTCTATGTTTTTCACATATTACTCTTATAAGTTTTTTGGTTAAGAAGAATCATTCTCGTATCTTTTCATAGGGTTTTATACAATTATAATGTAATTAATTTTCATAGTTTTTTATCATTTATTTATAGCTGCAAATGAAATTAATATTTTTTTTTATAAAGATTTCTGCTAAACTAACTAAACCAACCAACATTTGTAATGCTTTTGCTTTTGTATAATGGATGTGTGCGAGGTGATTTGGTGTTTGGTAAGGGAAGGTTTGGATGGTCCTCATGACCAACCACCGAACGGGAAAAGAAATATGAGAGATAATAGGGGAAAGAAAAGAAGTTAAATGAGAAACCGAGAAAAGGGGGTTGAAAAGAGAGATGTCACATGGACGACATGCTATGGAGGAGCATGACACATGCCATATGATTTATGCATGCCATCATGGTGCTTATCATGGTAACCATGGAGTGCAGTGCATTCAAGGCCAACAGGGACCCTGCGTCCGTTGCAGTGCCCAATAACATCTTGGAAATATCCTCTGCGTGGCAGCAATACCTGTCGAACCATGATAGGATTCCAAATAACATGGGCGTTGTTAGGTTGTTTGCATTGGCGAAACTAAGTGTTTATGTTATATCCATGGGAGGATGCATAAGAAAGTCTGGATTGTGTGGGTGACTTAGTAAGTTGGTATAAAGTTGCAATTCAAGAAAATAACAAATAGCAAAATAACATTTTTAATGTGACTCTATATGTGAGAAAATATATTGTTTTTTTTGTGTGATTTTGTACATGAAGAAAGGTATTTAAACATGACATTTTATTTTCTCTCATACGTTAATAAAATATATTATACATTATATTATTTGTATTCAACGTATAATTGAAAAAAATGTATACCATTTTCTTTCTGTTGTATTTTGCGTGCTATAACGTGTAAGTTGCTCAAGGAAATGTGAGACATTTGTTGGCTCTTCCATCCCCGTGCATAAGTTATTGAAGACAGTATTCTTTAGCATATTCTATTAAAGACATTAATCTCAGACTGTAGATGTCTAGAGGCATATTTGAAATTCACCGAAGTGCTCGACAATTGAACACACGCAGGCTGCTAATTAAATATTCATGCAAGAGGATGCCACTTAGCAACTCGTGGTCTTAGGAATAGTCTCCTGCATGCACTCGAACTATGCCATGGGGAATAAGGAAGCCAATCTGCATGAATTTTAACAATTTTCTAACAAATCTGCCTGAATTTTTTGTGCTTTTAGAGAAGACTCCGGTTACTTGCAAATATATGATTGTAACTATGAATCATAGAGGAAAGTGGAGTTGTTTAAGCACTGCACATCCGGTCAGTGTAATCTTGTTTGGTGTATTCACTCGCCATGAGGGCATCCATCCACACTGTCCTTACAAGATAAATATTTTCAGATTTTCTTCAAATTTGTTGACCTGGTACTAGTCCAGGTATGTAATTTTTTTTTGTTGATGTTACTTTGTCAATTATTGAACAGTTTGTTGCTGAAACCATGCAACCGTAAGCAAATAAAAATGTCAATAAATTCCATGTTTTATGAATTTCCATGATTTTGGGTTTCAGCGAATAGGTAGTTTAATAGAATGGCCTCTTTAAGACTGGTCCATGATTTTAGGTTTCAGCCAATAGGCAGTTTGGATTCCAGCAATAATGAATGATGAGCACAATGAAGAGAAGCAAAACCATAATAGTTATGAAAAGGAAACTATTATGAAGGAAAAACCATAATAATAATAAAAATGTGCATAAACATGCAATACTATTTGTTACTACTATTTGTTATTGCAGAGAATTTGGATAGCAGTCTGATGAAGATGTTGCTGTCCCAAAGCAGCATGAAGATAATGCTTCTAAAATGATGAAAAGTGTTGTTGTCCCAAAATATTATTAAGAAAACGTTGTTCAATAAGAAGATCAAGAGACTCCTCTACCTACTGATGACACTTTGAATCTGGTATGAATCTGGTATGTGTAAATGAGCTTTACAATAATGCGTTACCCAGTTATTTCCTTCGAATGGGTATGATTGGTTTGGGTAGCTTCCCACAATTTAAAAGTTTCTAGGTAACAGGAGCTTCAATATCATTATATATGTTTATCTAGTCCTTCAAAAAAGGAATCCTAGTGAGTTTGTAAGTCTTCGTGGGCTATGATTAGGGAGAAAAACAAGGCACCCAGTAACAACTCTTATTATATTTTGCTTCTTCGCTTCTACTTATATCACAGGGATATTTTTTCTCTGCGCAGATGGAGCTAAATATCGTCCAGATCCATCACTGGATCGTTGATTTTCGTGCAGTTTTGTTTTTGATGCGTTTCTGCTAGTTTGAAGGCCGAAAATAGTCTCGAACAAGGAGAGGATCGGGAAAGAGTGGGAAAATCTCGATTTTAGCCATGGCTGTTATGGAGAATGGTGGTAAAGGCATGGGAATTGGCCTAAGTCCCAGTCTCGGCTTGATGAATTTTGGCTGTATGGCTTCCGATGTGGATCCCAGCGCGAGGTACGGAAATTCGAGCTCAATTGTTTTTATTCAGCTCGAGACTGTTCGTATTCCGCAAACTTTTGAGCAAAATGCGCAGAAAAGCGTTCAGGAAAGTGCACAGAAACTAAAGTAGAGTTCGGTGCAAATTATTCTTCAGCACGAAAATAATCTGCCGAGTAATTATGATAATGCCAATAAAAATGTGAACAGTGATGTTCACGAGAGCATCGATCAAAATGTTTAGGATAATGCCAGTCAGATTCTGCTTGACAATGTCTGTCAAAGTGATGAGCACAACAGCGAGCAAATTTTGCAGCAAAATAAACATCAGAGCGTGCAAAATTTACAGCATAATGCTCTCAACAATTCACAGCACAATTCAGAACAAATGCTGCACAAGAGTGACAATGGAGTAGCTTTGCAGGAAAATGGCAAGCCTCTGCAAGAATTGAACCGCAACATGAGAGAATTGGCTGATCTGCTCTCGAAATTGAATCCTTTAGCCAAGGAATTTGTTCTACTTTCTCTTACAGTTCATGGATCACCTTCCGTCTTCTCTTCTCATGGCATATCTAGCAGTAGCAGCAGTAGCGGTGGCAACAATAATAAAAAACATGCTAATTCGAAGGACTAGAATGTTTTCTTTCTTTCTATTTGCAAGCATTTTGGTTTCGATCCAGCTGAGCATGACTGGCGTGGTGGCCGCTAGAATCATCCAGGACATGAAATTTAACTTTAAATTGAATAATTATGTGAGAGAGGATCCTGGTTTCTCCAAGCTTCCCAGTGTTCTGCTCGACCGGTTGCATATACCATGCCGATTGTCGACCCTGCCGGTTTTCCAAGAAGCTCCGGCGTTTCTAAATGGTAAAGAATGCATCATCTCGGCACCTTCGTCGTGGAGATCAGGCTATTCTCAACTTCAAGAAGAAGAAGATGATGATACAGAGCTATGTGATAGCACGGATGTGCATATAGCCATGATGATGGACGCTGCTTATCTGAGAGGATTGGTCGCCGAAATTCTATCGATTCTCCAACATGCTGCTTGTCTCGAGAATGTAGTCTTCCATTTCATGGTGTCCGAGTGCCAACATGATCTCAAGGCTATGCTTCAGGTGACTTTTCCATACTTGCGCTTCATATTATATCAATTTGACTTGGGAGAATCATTTACCTCGACTCCGATTTAGTTGTTGTGGATGACATTTCCAAGCTAATGCACCCTCGTCTCATGGCCCGAGGTTTGAAAAAAACCAGAACAGCTGGCTCCGATGGTACCACTTGCTATAACAGATGGCAATGGGATATAATTTTTATTTGTTTAATTTTATTATTATGATGTCATGTTTCCACATGTCAACTCAAATCCAGATACCAAATTCCAAAGTTTACATCATCTTCTATCCACCAATAAGCTGTTTACAAAATAGTTTTTTAACAAAATTAATTTTTTTTTTTTTTTACAAATCCCTAAGTTATACTTTGCAAAACAGATTTTAATTTTTTATACCTGCCTCAAAAGAGAGCAACTAATACAAAGTCAAAAGAGTTTGACTTGCAATCGATTACAATATACCTACTGAGGCAGGTATAAAAATATTAAAATCTAAATTAAAACCTATAATTAAAATTTAAAAGTTAACGTATATTAATACTAATTTAAAAGTTATGTAAATAATTTTATTATATATATAGATAGATAGATATTAAAACATATATATAATAAAAACATATACGAAAATATGTATGACAAATATATCAAAATTGTATTTATGCGGTTTACAGATGTGGTGGGAAGTGAGTTCCAATGTCATTGATCCTTCCATGTGGAAATTGATCTCATTATTTAGTCACATGATCACTAGTAGTACATTAATTTTTTATTTTTTCACAATGGCACCAATTCATATCCTAAACTTCTGGCACTTTGATAGAGTGGGTCTCCAAACCATGTCTAAAATCTCTATAGCATTGGGAAATTTCCATTTCGCTCTCATTTGAGGACTTTCCAGGAGGTAGGAGGTGGGTTCAAGAGGAGATCGGTTCTCCGTACTATGTTTTTCCTTGAGCCTCTTCTCAATGGTCTTAGTAGCAACAATGTTTTATATAAATATTAACTATGATGAAGAAGTGATCATTCCAATCCACACAACCATTGTAAGACAAAAATATTTTTTCCATCTTTTTTCATTCTTATTACTCTTGCTCCATATTCATCCTAAAGGGTTTTGACTAAAGGTATTGTCTATAGGATAGCATTATCTCTGTTACCACCTAAGTTGTACTTAGTGGTTTTTATCAAGTGAGCTTGGTGAACGTGACAAAGATGATTTGTTCGGACTTCAGAAGACCTTCAGAATTGCTTTTGGGAAGTGATTATTGTACTATATCACATGCTCATACCCCATGGGGGAATTGTAATAAATGTTCTAGCATGATAATGTCTGTAAAAAACTCAGTCTCTTAGACTTTATTTGTCAATCTGATCAGCCCAGGGTGTTTTTTCCCTTGGTTATTATTGGTTGAATAAACGACTGATAATTTCTGATTTTTTCACTCAATACCTCCAAAGTTGGGGTGGTCGACTTGGAATTTACGCCTATTGAGGTTATTAGAGTCTATGTGTCAATGTATAAACATGCTAGGCATCATGGTTGAGTCATATGAACATGTCTAAGTCCACCTAGGTTTTTAATTTTTTTTAATTTTTAAATTTTTTCAGTGTTTTTTATTAAAATTTAATAGGCTATTTTTTAATAGTTTAATTGGAAATTTTGGTTTTGTAATAAAAGCGGGCTTGGAAGTCAGATTCAGTCATGTAGGTGCTCATTTTCAAGCTAAGAGCACCCAATAAACCTATAGACCCACCATTTCCTAGTTTTGAGTGATTTTCCATCACTCAGGTCAGAAAGCTCCAAAAAATAAATTATTGATTATTATAATTAATAAATTGATGAATAATGGAGCAAATCCAAAATCCTAGATCAATGGATTCTCAACCGATTTGATTGAAATCAGTCTCATCTGCACTAGATTGACTGGATCTGACAAATCCTTAACTGAAGGAGGTGATCTAGGTGGATCCAAAGTTGAACTTTAGCTTCCTTTATGGGGAATTGTGCCCTCTCTCTCTCTTCCACATGTGTGGGCTCTTCTGGAGGCTCTGTGGTTGATACTTCACTTAGCAGGTCGATGCGTCATCTCAATAAGCCCCTCGATTGGCATTCATACTCAGTAGAAGCTCAGTTCAGCTTCAGATCGGGCATTGACAAACTCTCCTTCAGCTGCAGTGGTCTATCTCCTTGGGATTTGCGCCTCCTCTGGGCTGGGGTTTCAATTTTGTGTATAAATAAAGCTCAGGCTACCTCTTCCAAGCTAGTAATAATTGGATTGAGGATCTATTGTTGTTGTAATACTGTATAATATATTTTTCTATTGGAATAAAGTGAAGCTTTGGAGACAAGATGGTGTCATGTCATTGTATGTGTGGATGATCATTGCCATGTTTTACTGAGGTAACATGTATCTATGTTCATAATTTTCTGATTATTTGTGGATTCATTGCTAAGATTGATAATAAGTTTATTATAATCTTGATAGGAAAGGAGTTTGTTAATAAGATTATTGGCCATCTCTTTCCTTTTTTATGCATGTTTAGAGATCTAGATTCAGCATGTTTTATAAGTTTATATGCATGTTATTCTGAAATCTCTATGTATGTATTAACCGGATCTCACAAGTATTTTGGCAAGTCTTTGGATTCAGTTGCATGTTCCTATCTTGGAGAGGATTTTCATCTAGTTTTCTTCTTCACTCTCTCCAAAAATATTCAAAGGCATAGTCCCTTGACATTCCACTGTAAAGCTCCACGGTTGGTCTTCAAGGCTTCTAGCAGCAAATGCTCTTCTTTTCCTCTTCCTCCTTCAAATATTTCTAAAATCAATCTGGTTACTTGTTTCCAGCTTTAAAATTGTTTAGATCTATCAATTTCAAAGTTTATTTTACATAGATATTTCTACCTTAAAGCTCATAAACTAGATCTCATTCCTAAAAGAAAATTTACAAGCATTCTAGATCTAGTTTTAGGGAAAATTGTCATTTTTCAAGGCTGTCAAAGTAGATCTAAAGCTTGTTGAATGCATGGTTGTTTCCTTAGAATATAAAAAATTATATTCATAAATTTAAGTGATTCATATTGGCTTCCCCCAAAGCAGGCCAATATCCCAAGGAAAGCTTGCTTTCCTTGGTTCCTTTTCCGCTTCTTTAAAAACTGGTTTTAACTTAGAATTTTTGGGTAAAATGTTTGTTCATCCAAAAGTACTTTCAAAGTAATTTTGGGCATATTTAACTGTCATAAGCTTGATTTTTTTTAGCAAGTGTAACATAAAAGAGGAGGAGGAACTGTCCGGAAAGCATTTTTCGACCATTCGGAAACCCCTAAAGGGGTCTCTGTCTTCCCAAAACTTCAATTTTTTGCAATTTGTAAACCTTTGCTCTCATTCCATATAAGGACCAATTGGATTAATTTCAGTTTGGTGATATTGTAATTGCTTCTAATAAAAAGAAAAATATTTTCGAATAGGCTCTTTCGAGCCTATTCACCATCCCCTTTGAGGGGATTCGCGTCCGTGTCATTTTTTACTTTTTTCATATTTTTTCAATCTAATGTAGTGCTAATCTGAAGGGGTAGTATAATTTGACTTATAATCATTGTCATCTTCCATATCTGGTGGTTTCAAAGTAATTTTAATACTTAGCCCACGAAACTCCTTTTGAGCCGAAAGGTGAAGAAAGGGTCGTGGTAGTCTAATTAGAAAATTGTGGTTTGCTTATTTGTATATGCTTCATATTCTATCTTTAATAGTTTTAAGTAATCATAATAAAATCAACCCCTCTTTGATTCCTCGATTGAGGTCCACTTGGACCGAAAGAGGTTCCTGGAGGGTTTTCTTTTTAATAAGAATGTCTCTTTTAAAATTTGCTAAACATAACAAAGGCTCCAGCGTGTATGCTCTGTACTTGGCTACGGTTCATCCGATCATTCAAGCTACATCCAAATCACTTGAGTGACTAGATTAATTAGTCTTCACCTCCCAAATTGACAAACCATTAGGTGAAAATCCAACGCCTTGAACAAACTATAAACGGTGGCAAAATACCCAAAGTAGTGGGAACATCTGGAAAGTGACCTCGAGGCACCGATCTCTGTCAAACTCTGATGGGTGCATTAGGAACAATAGTCTCCAAGACTCTGTTCCATCCCACAAACCACCTTGCGGGTAGCCGTGAAAGTTCACTTTTGGACATACTCCAAGTACCCCACGGGTATATCTGGAGTCCCCTTTTCACCTAATTTAATTCATTCACATTCCACATTAATTTAAAATCTACCAAGAGACATTTGCAAAACTGTCATTCAAGCGCATACAAGCACATTATTTTCTCTGTTGAATCCATTTAAGGCACTGGTGACTTATTTGATCATTTCTTTCAA
>LPNX011147893.1:5739-48160 GCA_001517045.1 Pseudotsuga menziesii
ACATGACTAAAGCTGATTATTTGGCCCACTTTTATTACAAAATCAATTTTTCCAATTAAACTATTAAAAAATAGCCTAAGTTTTGGAAAAATTAAATTTTAATAAAAAACACTGAAAAATCTAAAAAATTGAAAAATTGAAAAACACCTAGGGGGACTTAGACATGCTCATATGACTCAAAAATGATGTCTAGCATGTTTATACATTGACACATAGACTCTAATAACCTCAATAGGCCTAAATGCCAAGCCGACCACCCCAACTTTGGAGGTATGGAGTGAAAAACTCAGAAATTATCAGTTGTTTGTTCAACAACCAATAATAACCAAGGGAAAAAACACCCTGGGCTGATCGGATTAACAAATAAAGTCTAAGAGACCGAGTCTTTTACAGGCACTATCATGCTAGAACATTTTTTATAATTCCCTCATGGGGTATGAACATGTGATATAGTACAACAAGCACTTCCCAGAAGTACTTCCAAAGTTCTTTTTGAAGTCCGAACAAGTTAGCCCTGTCCGGTTCACCGGGCTCACTTGATAAAAACCACTAAGTACAACTTAGGTGGTAACAATGTCCAAGGATTTTTGTATAGAGTTTAGTTTTTTTTTAAATTTTAATATTTTTATTATTTTAAAATGTTTGAAAGTGTATTTTATTTCATTGTTTTTAATTAAACATCAATTTGAGGTAGAATTAGGGTAATTAGTATCTTGGCCTATTTTATTCAACAGAAGGATCAGTAAACATAGATTTTCAAGGGTCACTTGCCTTGGATAAAATGAGAAATGGATATATTTATTTTCTATTTTTGGATGGCTGCTGGAATATAGGTCTCTCCCTTCTAGTTCGATTGGGAAGATATGTAGCTTTCTATTTCCAAATAACTAAGCCAAATCACTTGAGTTTAGCAGTTGCAATAATGAATTTTAATATGACATTTAAAAAAATTACTTAAAAAAATCAAGTAAAATTTATATAAAATTTGTAATAAAGTAAAGTGACAGGAAATGAAAATACCAAACATGTCACATGCCCCATTTTGCAAAACAATTTTATGTTATTAAGGAACATTATGTTATATTTTATGTTAAAGTTTGTAATTAATGACCAAGTGGGGTTAGGGATAATTTAATGTATTGCAGAATATTTTATTAATAAATAAATAAAAGATGAGACAACAGCTTAGGGAAGCTGTTAAATGAGTGTTTGCTGGTCACTTGGTGGAGGAGACTGGGTTGAGAGCATATTGACAAGTGGCAGCATCCTCAAACTACTTCTAGCTGTTGTAGGTGGCAACTTCCCTATATTTGTGGTCAAGATTTCCCAAGAAAGTGGAACAGGAGTGGGTGGCTTATTAAGTAAAAACTAACCCAAAAGACCTAGGCATGTGAATAAAAATTCCCATTGAAGACAGCTGAGGCTGCTCATTCTGGATTTGTGATCATTCTATGTGAATGAAGTGCACATGTGAAATTTGATGGAGGGGACTATTTGAAGTGAGTTTGAGGGGATAAGTGCTGAAGATTGAACTTGTGCAGCTATTCTAAGCTGAAGTTATTACTGCTGTAAGCAGGACTAAGTTACTGCTGAATACTCAGTAGAGTTCCAGAGGATCTCAAGACTACATCTCTCACCTAGTACTCTACCAGGAGGACTAGGAGACAGGCTCGGGGGTCCTGAGAAATTACAGACTAGCTTTTATCCAGGAGCTGGTTGGGAGGAACAACCTCCTTAAGTTGTTGTCACCTCATCTATTTGAAAGGTTCTAATTTTTTTAGGTTCAGTTATTATTTTTTTTACTGTTCAGAAAAGTTTAAGAATTTCTCATGATTAGTATATTGTTATATTATGGTTGTTAAGGATAAAGAAAGAACATTTGTTAATACTGTGAAATTTAGTAACTAGTTAGATTAGGGTAAAGCAGTAGAGATGATGCTGGGTTATCTGATAGATAGGAAAATTACCCAAACTGTATTTTTCCACGCCTCTTACAAGGAAGTACTCTAGTACAACAGGTATGCTTAATTCAGATATCTAGATTTCAATAACATTGAATGCAGATGTAAATGATTACCTCTACAGGTTTTTATGTAATCAAATTGTAGAATTTTAGTTGTGTTTGTACTGTCTATTGAAAATATCTAATTACAGGTAAAGAATAAATTTAAATAATAAGTAGTAGTATGTATAATATTTACATATTCAAAACTAGTAAAGTATACATTATAAATTCAATAAGTAAATTTAAATAAATAGTATAAGAACAGTAAAATATTTAAGCTAGGTTTAACCCAGTAAACAATATTTTAGGTTATCTAATCACCTAGTTAGTCATTCATTATAACTAGGTTTACTGTAAACAAAGAAATTACTAACGATGTAAACCCTTAGAAATAATTAGGGTTTATGGAAGATTTATACTAACACCCTATGGTAAAATTCTATTTTATAAATACAAAAGCTTAGAAAATATTATTTCAAAAAATTTCAGAAAATAAATGTAATTTCTTTTTCAATATCAGATTCAGTCTTTTAAATAAAAAAAATTATACAGTATTATCGTTTTTATTGCTATCAAAATAATCCATAACCAAATATTATCAACTCATAATCTTTTACAAGAAACAATAATTTATTACTTATCAAGTAAAACCTAACCCTTGAAAAACTGGATTACAATAAGAATAACTAATACACAACTGGTACATAATTATAAACCAAACAACGATACCATAAAATTCAGCTGTAAGCTGTAAAACACAAGGTTTAGGCCTGCAGCCTTTTCATTTAACTGTTAAGGCATACAATCCTATTTCAAAAACTACTTCTCAAGTATTACAAAACTCATAAAATTTAATTTAAAAACATTTATCTGTGCATGGTTGCGAGAGCCCCTTCCAAATCGAGAATTGCTATAAGCACGACCATTCTTTCTACTATAAAACCCTAATCAAAATCTTCAAGAAACCACCTAGTGGCCTAACAGTACAATCATGGCTTAGAGCCAAAATCTCAAAAAAAAACTATTACTATCTATATCATTTCAGGCCGAGAAGGCTCAAATTAAAACCAGAAAAGTCATGGCTGTGAAATCCTTATCCATTCAATACAACAACCACTAAGGATTTTAAAAAGCTTGCAAATTAAAAGAACAAAAACATAACTAATAGCCACGACTAAGCCATCAACCACCACACATGGTAGTGCTTTCATTCTTCCACGTCCATACAAATGTGTAGAAAAAACCCCAGATGTCACTAAGGCTTACCAGGGGTAATTCTCTTGCTGAAGACCGTGGATAGATATTTTCTTCCAGATTTAAGTTTGAGTCATGAGAAACTTGCACACAGAGAAACACAGTAGCTTTGTTAGTTTATCCTTATTTTCAAAAATAATATTAAAAGAACCGCTATTTTTTTTTAAATTGAAAAGAAATAGGGTGTTTTACCTTAAAGCCTTGCAACAGTGAAGTCATGGGAGCTACCCAAACCGGGTTCGATGGTGCAATGAAGAAGGCAAAGCCCTGCATTTGGGATTGTGCAAAATGCAGTAAAAACCCAAACGAGGATTTGGTAAGGTTAAAACCATAAGGAAGAAATAAGCAAACAAAAGTAGTTGCAACTCTTTCCTTTAGAAATTTCTTCTCACTGTGCAACAAACTTCGACATAACCAAAACTCACGTAGAAAGAACAACGACAAAGACAAGCAAACCCACAATACTTCTCTACACTAACTCGGTAAGGTTTTAAGGCCTGTGTGCAAGTTTTCTACAGTGGAGAATCAACATCAAGCTATGGCGGCCACGATCTCTTAGCTCGACCTATCCACAACTCCGACAAACAAGCATAAAATTAGGGTTTGGGAATTATATAAATGACGGATCGAGTCAATGAGAAAACCTAAGCCCAATCATCGACCACGTGTCCCCTAATTATTTTCACAATTGTGGGTTTAGAACAATAGTCGAAATTACTGATTTCCAATCTGCACAATTCATTGGCAAGATAAATTCAAAACCTTATCATTGGTATGCATATTAACAATAATTGTTTTCCTTGTTATTTCAATTTTCTATTTCTACTAGACAAGTTGGAGTAGTCATATTCTAACTATGTTCTTCATAGAATTTAAAACAAATGTCTACACTTATAATAATAAGACATCATTAATAGGGGTAACTTAATCCTCCCTAGAAGTACTTGACATAAATCTTGGATATGGAAAGTAATTCTTTTACATTAGAATTTATTTGTTTATGTCTAGTATAACTATAGCATAAGCAATTACAATATTTCCTCTAACACCTGGTATGATAATAATACATTAATAAATTTACAATTTATAACCATTGTAATTGAAAGTTCATTTAAAGCTAGGTGTATATACTAGAGAACTAGGTGAGAAGATATGGTTTACAAGGTTACTAATGTAGGTTTTAAAGTTTTAGAAAGAACTCAAATGATTATGAATAATACATTAGACCAAAATCTGCACAAAAATATGTAGTTGGAAATACAAGTACATACAATCTATCTTTTCTTCTATAAGAGTCCCTTTTATAAACTAATGCCTGTTGTTGACAAAGGCAATTTGGTTTCAAGGAATATTTTCTAATTTTTATGAAAATGCCTAATTATAGGAACCTTGGAGCAAGGGTCATTATGTAAATACCTTTAAACAAACATTTTATTTACTAGCATTTTATCCTATGCTAGTGGAGTATCATTCCTGATCTCGAATTTTACTGGAACAAACTTCTTACCTATTAGAACCTATAAAAGAACCATCATTCCACTGCGTTAGCTGTAAACTAGGTAAGCCCCAATCTCATCTAATATTCTTTCCTACTTGACAAAAGAAGACAAAAACACACTTAGCATCGGATTAAGCTGCAATATTCTTTTCTCACCTTCTGAAAAACATAAACTGCCATGTTTAACATTTCTAACATAGTACTTTAAGATAAACTAATAACTTATACAGAATCAAAGAAAAGAAATGCTTTGATGTTATTTTTAACTGTTTAAGTACCCGCTAAGAGTTATTGGTTCATTGGCATTGTAAACCTTGACATTTTATGTTACATGAAAAATTTTAAATTTTTATGAATTTTTGGGTTGTTACAAAACCGTCAACAAATTTCAATTTGACGGGCAAGGGTAATTTTAAATTCCAGGTTTGGCTAAGAGAAATCTCTAACCTTAATCACATACACCTCAATATTTTTCCAATTCCTTTAAAATGTGTCCAACTTATCCTTTAACTTAACATATCTACAAAATGAAAAATATGGAACCCCTTAACTTAACGTGAACTCAACTTAACATTTCTACAAAATGAAATCCTTTCATAACGGTAAACTCAATGAATAACAAGATACTAAAAATTCCAGGTGAGTGTCGAATCTTACAGTTGACCTTTGGACCGCAATCTGGAGTGCGAATTCACATGTTGTCCTCGTATCCACCTTTCTGCTTGCGCTACGACAAAAAAACCATTTTAACTTAGCTAAGGTCCCTTTAGATTAAGTTTCAAAAGATGGTTTTGGAGCATCCAGACAGAGTTTTTTCACTTACCACTTTTACCATCGGATTTCATCAAATTGTGCCACGTTGAGAGTGGATCACCTGTTCGTCATCGATCCAATCCCAATCAGATATCCACTGTTCGTCTTCTTTAGCCCGCTCCTTGACATCACATATGGGTCCCATGATCATGTACATACCCTGCACATACTATTCGCTAGCGCTTTTTGTTGTTTCCCTTTGTCACATTATAATTTTTTAGGCTAGCTCCTCGCACTAAAAGAAATTTTTCCAGTTCCTTTAAAATGTGTCCAACTTATCCTTTAACTTAACATTTCTACAAAATGAAAAATATGGTCTAACAATAATGATATAGTAACAATCACAATTTCAAAATGACAGGTATGCATTTTCATCACTTGATTTTAATTTATTCAAATTCGGATGGTTTGACGATGACAATGTGATTTTCCACAATTTGATGTATCACTTGGTCAATATTGAAGAAAACTTTTGTTTACCAATGCACTTGACAAAAATCCCCAAATACAATGATTGTATATCTTGTGTTGTAGCTTGAAACAGAGGAAAAATGAATGAGATGGAGTCCAAAGCATGTGTAGGTTTCAGATATGAAATTTAGGTGAAAACATCATCATATTCAATTAGTCTGTTTGGTCACACCTATCACCCTAAGTAGCCAGAGTTAACATTTAAATGTTTTGAAATCAGGAATCACAACACTTGTTCCAACTGTTGCATTTTTAAGAATAACTCGATTATAAATATAATGGATATACTTGCTAGGGTCACGATAGGGTCTACAGTATTTGGTCCTTCATTACCAAGAAAATGAAGAATCTACAATAGAAATACCTTATCAATAATATCCATACAATTATCTAATACAATAAGTCAAGCAAGTCCATAAATAGAAATATTTGATGCTTTATATATTGCATTATAATTGACGTGTACAAAACATAGCCATAAATGGACTGCAATTTCAATATTTATCTCCATGATATTTCTCTAAATTCATTTCCATCTTTGAAGGTCAAAATTTTCGCACTTCTTATGATTTCAACATATTTAGATGTCATGTCAATATGGTCTAATGATATGATGATATTATGGAGAAGAAAAGAACACTAACTCTTTTATCAATTGGAGGAATAGAATGATACAGTATAAAAAATGAAAATGAATGAATAAAATTGATGACACAATGCTAATATTTTATGCAGTAAATAGAGCTTACCTGTGTAGAAATATAAGTAAATTAACAATCTTCAATGAATTCACAAAGATAAGACAAGCCACTTTCTTTTGCCTCTGAGATATCTTGTATGAGAATAAGAATACAGTCCACAATAGTTTTCTTATATCCAAATCCCCCTTCTTCTCTAGGTATATTACTTAGAAAGTTCATTCTCGAAAATCATTAGACAAACAACATAGTTATCAACTCTCCTCCAAAGGAAAGAGAGAAAAGATGACCCATTTAAATAGAATAACAAAAAATATGCCAATTACTTAGTGTTCGATACTTCTGTGGGAACTTCAAGCACATATATAGAATCACGTCCACAACAACAATATTGAAATCACATGATATATCTGACATAAAATTTGTGATTTACTTCATCAAAGGATCCGCACTCAACTCATTCCCTGTTTTCAGCAGTGTAGTAATAGCCAAAGTGGCTATGCTTCGGTTTTGATATGAAATCAGGCTCTACATTAGATTGCTATCATTTACCTGCTATTCAAACTTAGGTGTATTGAAAAGGAGATACATCCAACCTCACTGGTGTAACAAATAAAATGGCATTTCCAGCTAAAGGTGAACAAATAGATCCTTTGGTTAAATTGATCACAAGTTTGCTCATTGCTTGCATTATTCAAAAAACACTTGCTTCAACAATTCTACCACTAGAATAACATATATATTAAGACCACTCAAACAAAATTTAAACATTTACAACACATATATTGGGAAGCAAATCAATTCTTAATTCTCATACATTGAATAAGATGTACAAAAAGAACATGAACAACATGAAGCATGAAGTATCATGTACAATCAATTCTAAAAACTCTATTATGAGCATGGCCAACAAAAGTTCAAGAGCCATGCTTCAAGAAAGCATAAATAAATATTTGACGATCAATAACTTCATATTGAGTTATCCCAACCATTTTCCATCCGAACCATTCACCGAACCTGAAGCCAACGAGTATAAAATGAGTATGAAATTGATACAAACAAATCAATAGAAATACAAAAAATAATACTTTATAAATAAGCTATAAGATAGTAGTGAAACGATAAGAGAAATTAGAATGTTTTGAAAACTCTGCCCTATTTAATTTTTTAATGAAATCCTTATAAATTCTACGGTCGCTTTCTTCTAACTTGTATGTGTCATTCTTGATATTGTATGTTGGTTTGTCTTTTCTATAGCAGATTCAAGTTCTTTCAATGGATAATCTTTTGAATCATACTTGTACACGCATTGCCCCTTTATTCTATTGTACTAACAACATTGAATCTCAACACCTTTAGGCCTATCCAATAGATCAATGTCACTATGGTAATCAAACACCCTATTACCATCCTTTTTTCTTATTCTTTGAACTATTCCAATGTACCAAGTCCCACAAGAAACATCATGCTTTGTACTTTGAGATATACCTTTTTCTTCTAGTACGTTCAACTACAGCTATAGACTCAATCTCAAATAACACCGCACAATCTGATCCAATTCCAAAACCAATTGCAACACCCTTTTTAGGGGCCCTTTCATCTCCCGTGAAGTATAGTCAATTCCTCACTTTAGTCAATCTATTTTTTGATAATGTCGGATTTCCATTCAATTGACTAACCAAACAAGATTTTTACATGTCCTTTCCATCGAGCTCCACCACTAGTTTGGTAGTTATGTTTACATTTTCATCAACTAAATCTAAAATTCCATCCAACTCATGCCTCCACTCACTTTCCCTCATTTGAAATTCACTATCATTGAGTACCATAAAAGACGAAGATTGGAATATGGATTTGGAATGAACTGGTGGTGAATTATCAACTACTTCATCCACAACTTCAAATTTTGGATAATTGTGATCCTCTATCCATGGTTTAAACCACCAAAAATATTCTGTGTGTCTTTCTGGTTGCATGCAGAGACCTAGTAAAAATACCTATGCATCCTCCAATCCTACCTTGAGAGATTCTATAATTTTATTATCTGTGGATATTGAATCATATTGTGACAAAACATCACCTTCATCTATTTTTTGTTGATGCAATTTATTATAGATACTCATTTGTTTCTTATGAGATTTATTGAAACGAAGCCCTTGGGGATTCAATTATTATTCAACAACTCTATTAAGGGTTCCAATAGCATTAAGTAAGTTAGTGAAATCATATGCCCTCTCTACTCCAACCATGCTACTGTATTTTCTAAATAATTTCTCACATACATCTGACCCAGTCAGGTGCAATGCACATGGCAAGTTAGAGTATTGATCACGAAGAAATATTATCAACAAAACCGCAAAGTGTCAAGAAATTTTCACATCTTGATATGCCTCTCTACTAATAAAATTAATGCTGAAATTATTATTTGCTTGTTTTCTGGCCCAACATATCCATAACATGAATAAATGATGGACTCTTGAATAATTTTGCACTCTTTCCCAAAGAGTCAAACTAGGAGACAAAAAAATATCAATATAGTCAACAACGATTGCTAGATAGGTCTATGTACCTGATTTTCTCTTTGTCCTTCCACAATTTGTACTTCTCATTTCCTTCAAGCACCTCTAGACATTCCTTAAAGCAGTGTGTTGTGCTGAACCCCAATTTTGGCAATCAATCCTCTCTATATCCTCAATTTTAAGCTTGTGGTCATCCACTTTAAAAGAGTTATAACCCATTCTTACATGGTTAAAACTAATCAACTCTTCTCCAACAATTGGAACTCGTCGACCACTAAACAAAGGATTCACTAGACTTTTGCCATTGTGGATGTAATCTTGGTCATGAAGTCATGTTACCTTAAATCCATCATACAACCTAGTTAGCCTCCTTCCTTCCTAGGGAATTTGATATCTCGTGCCTTTCATTGAGTAATAATCCTTCAACATAAGCATTCTTCTCCTACTATCCCCATCTGAGGAATGACCAATAATAGGTCCTAAAAAATGTTCCACATGTTTCTTCCATAGGTCTTCTATTTTTCCCATTGTTGATGGACAAAAATTTGCATTAAACTTGTTTCACGTTGGATGAACAACCACAACCAAATGAGGAATATTCTCATGTAAAGAGTTTGCAATAATAACACATGCATAATGGTCAATCACACAATTCTTGAAGGCATCTGTGATCATCTCATATCTTGCAATGCCCTCACCAACTGTCACCAAGAAATGTGATTGGCACTTATGTTCTTCTTTCTTGCGACAAAAACCCACCAATGTATCACTTTTTGCTACCCACCTCACATATTTTTTCACAACAGTTTCATCTTCAGCAATACATATGGGAATCGGGCCCTCTATACCATGTTTGCATTTATAAGAAGCATAAAAAATTTTGATTGCCTTAAAAATGTACTCTTTCTCCCCTGGGATATATGTCAATGATTTTCTAACTTGCCTTAAAGTCGTAGATATCGAAGGGCCATCCAAATTCAAGCTAACAAAGCTGTGTAATCTAGGACCTCCCCATAACTTAATCATATCATAAATGGTTTTAGTGGATGCACTATACCTTCTCCCTGACTTTGAACGAGCTAGGTTGTGAAATATATCTTGAACAAATTCCCAAATTGCATCTTTACCTTGTAATTTTCCTTACTTACGAGCCTCACACACATCCTTGCAAAACTTGAACACATACTTTCTTCCTGTAGATTCAAACAACTTTTCCCTTAGAGACCTCATTCTAATATACAGTGTAGCAACCTTTGTCCTCTCCCACCAAAGAGATCGCATTGTTAATCTATGTGTAGCATTTGCGTCTATTACAACAATTTTGAGTTCAGATTGAGTCAAATGGTCCAACCTTCTCCCTTTCCTTGTATCTCTCCCATGTCTTTTGATATTTCTCCTTGATTCACGATATAAACACATCTGAAAGCCATCATAATTAGGTATCAACTTACAAAAACTACATATCAATGAATCAAAAGGGAATCTTGTTTCAGAAACCCTCTTGCAATGAACATGTATGTATGTATCGTTAATACGACATTTAGTACCATAATTGAACATAGAATTCTTTGAGTATGTTTCTCTATGGCCCACAATTTTCCACCATGTTAGTCATCCATTAGAACCTTTGTGTCCAATCTTGTTGAATATTGTAACTTCAAAAGATATTCTGAATGTATTTTACTAATGTAACCCAAGGGAGATGTTATTCCTCTGTCGGGGTGTTACTATTGTAATTGGTCATCATAGAGTCATGAGGTAAAGCCTCCATTGTAAGTCGGGTCAATAGTACTCTAATATAATATAATATTTTATTGAGTCTTCCTAAGTGAATTCGTCCTAGTTAGTTAAGTATGGCCGACTTGTTAGGTTATAAGTCAAATGACAAAAAGAGTATAAATAGAGGAGATGTGTTCCACATTTAAACACACACTCACTTGTGTATAGCGCATACGAGAGGGAGAGAGAGATATATATCTATTGGATGGAGGCACACTTGTATGGGATCTTGTATTGTACTTTTGATACTATTATATAGAGGAAGTTTTGCTGGGTTTTCTTCCCCATGAGGGTTTCCTAGGATAATTTTTTGTGTTCTTTTGTGTGGTTGTGCTTGTCTATCTTTCAGCGATCTTTTTTCTTATGGTTATGTTTTTATGATGCTAAATGTTATAAGATCTGATATGACCATTAAAAACTTAACATGGTATCAGAGCTACCCTGAAATAAGTCTTTGTGCAACTAAAACAATGCTACAGCTATAACTATTGAAGATTAGGGTTTCATGCTTGAAAACCCTAGAATACTAAAACTAGTCATGTTGGGACTTTCGATAATATCGAGATTGGTGCAGGCTCAGGATCCAAAAATTATATAGAACAAATATAAAATCTTGATGTATCCTTTGTAAAAATTTTCGGCCTCAGATATGCTATAATATAATCTAGGAGATATGATTCCTCCAACTCAGGGTTCCAACCTCTCCCAAGATTCAACCTTAAACAAATGACCTAGGGAGGATTTCTATATCTCGGGATATGAAGGTCCAAATGAAATTTCACAAGTTGTTCTAGATTGATAATGAACTGTAGTTTCTATGGTAAATGTTTTAGACCCCGAAGGTGAAACAGTGACACATGGAATGTCGTACAAGTTCGTTGTGCTGAACATTACTGAAATAAGTCACCTTGGGAAAATTTGCATAAGTTCCAATTGGTTAAACCAATTCTACTTTAACCTGTGGGGTTGGAAAGAATACATACTAGTATACCTCAGTGCAAATTTTCAGACATAGAGGATCAGCAATTTTGGAGATACAACAAAAACAATATCAAGAAATTATGCAGAAGAAATTGAAGAAAACTAGGGCATCAGATATTTTGCAGTTCTTATCACAGTTTTGGGAAAATAAGTATGCTTCTCAGACCGCCTTGAGGAGGCACATATTTCTATCTAATCAGATATGAAAGATACCTAATTTGAAAAATTAGGTTTTCTTTGTCAAACCCTAGGTCCAACAGAAGCAACATTCCAGAAAATATTTCAAACAAGCATCAGATTGAAGCAATTGCATTGGTTTAAGAAGAAGTTGTAGATCCAGAAGGAGATGAAGACAAAGCACAAGAAAGAGTCTACCAAAGAAACAAACATAAGTATTTGAATTGTATTTCCTGTATATGATGTGTATTATGCATGATAGAATGTTTGCATTAATGACAGTATACTACTAATATGCATGTTATGGGTAAGTAGCCAAGTGTGCTATACAACACTCCATTACCACTTATCTAGAATGAAACCTCTTTGCTAACATATTGGATTAGTGCACAATCCAATGTTATGGTAGAGATGGAAGGCATCTACAAATTTTTTGTGAGATATGGATGAATGTTGTACTCGATAAAATAGTTGAATGATTGTATCAGTATGCATAAGAATTTGTCATTATGCATATGAAATGTTTCTAACCATGAAACTGGTGCATTTGAATTGTAGGAAAGATCGCATACAATATCATACAACAAAAGGATGAGACTTGTTCTAAAGAACAAGGGATGACCATTCAATATTCACTCCAATAAACATGAACCTGAAGCTCCCAGGGTTAGAGACACTGTGACGGAAGAAAGAGCTTCAGAATAATATAAGAGAGCCGTAGATCCACCTTGAGAGATGAATACCATATTGGACACGAGAGATAATTCAAGATGAAGAAAATTATGGTGGGACTTCCAAACCAAAGTATGAGGCCTCAGATACACTCTAGTCATGTGGCATAGTTGAGTGACATCATTGATGCAGACCCTTCTAGCTATGGAAGAATCCATGATCAAAGAGTAATAGTTGATCATGGGGAATGATGTCTAGGATATGGTTCAAAGACATAAAGGGAATTCCATAGTGTCTTCCATATGGATCTAAAATAATAAGTATACAAATCAAGGTTCATGGTTTTTCTCAGAAAGAATAGACTATGACATGACATACTCTATTGACTATACACACTTCTCCAGTAGAAGTATATGTCAAACAAAGAACCACCTGTGTAGAATAGGATTTGTATGATATCAGAAGGCACCCATAGATAAGCACATTTATTTACATAAGGATCTTGAAGATCACCTAGTGTGATTAATATATTAACCTTTTCTACAAGGTTGGATATGGAAACCTATAGAATATAACAAGCTCACAGATGGGTGCAAGAGGAAATTTTCGACAAAGTTCAAGATAAAGGGATCTTGGTATCTAGTAACCTAAGATAGATACATAGAATATCAGTAGCATAGGATGGTACCTATCACTCTGGTACAAAATGCAGAGGGAGGATGATGCTCTACTTCAAGGGGAGTGACTGCAAAAGATCTCCAAGTTCGACATGGTACGATAGGATGGACAACTTCCTGATGGACTAAGGCTTTACCAAGAGTAAAGTGGGTTCCAACCTTCAAGGTTGAATGAGGAAGACTGGGATATGTTGATGACCTGATAGGATGAGATCATGGTAGAAGCAATTATGGAATAATACTAGTCATTAATGAAAAATGATGTTTGGTATATAGTACCCAAACCATAAAGCAAGAGTGTGGTATCTTCCAAGTGGATTTGCAAGATAAAACATGCTGCTGATGGAAGTAAGGAAAGATTTGTGGCTAGAGGATTCTCTCAGAGAGAGGGAATTGATTATGAAGAGACATTTGCTTCAGTAGCAAGGTACACTTCGATTAGAACCATCATGGCACTTGCTTCCACGATGAAATGGGATCTACACTAGATGGATGTAAAGACAAACTTACTTAATGGTATGGTTGAGGAAGAGGTTTACATTGAACAACCACAAGGATTTAAAAGTTGAAGACAGAGTGGCTCATGTATATAAGTTGAAAAAGGCTCTGTATGGACTGAAGCAAGATCCTAAATCTTGATATGGAAAGATAGGTAGCTTCTTGACAAGCTTGGGATTTACCAAAAGTAAAGATGATCCTAACCTTTACCTCAAGGTTATGGATGATGAACCTGTCATAATATTGTTGTATGAAGATGATCTAATTCTGACAGGAAATGAGAAACGGATCACCAAAAGCAAGAAGAAGCTACCTGAAGAATTCGAGATGAAAGATCTTTGATTGATACATTATTTCCTCGGGATGGAAGTGTGGCAGAGCCTAGAAAAAATATTTCCAAACTAGGGAAAGTATGTTGTGGAAATATTAAGAATATTTGATACGTTGGATTGTAAATACATGGCCACACCCATGGAAACCAACCTGAAGTTGTTTTCTGATGAGACATCAGAGTTAGTGGATAGGACTCAGTACAGAAATATTCTTGGGTCATTAATGTATCTGACGAACACAAGGCTAGATATATGCTTTGTTGTGAACACCTTGAGTCAGTGTCTAGTTAAACCTAGACGGGTTCACCTAATAGCTGCAAAGCATGTGATGAGGTACCTAAAAGGTACGATAAACATGGGACTTTACTATGGTAGAGATCATGACTCAGATTGGGTAGGAAGTGCTACATACAGAAAGAGAACCTTAGGTGGGTGTTATTGTTTGGGATCTTCCATGATCTCATGGTTTAGTAAGAAACAATCCAATGTCATTCTCAGCATAGCTGAAGCAGAGTACATAGCAGCTTGCTCCACTAGTTGTGAAGCGATATGGCTTTGAAAACTTATGTCAGGACTATTTCACATGGAGTTGGATACCACAGTGATTCCTTGTGATAACCATAGTTGTATAAAGATGACAAAGAACCCTGTGGGATATGGTACTAAAGGGAGATATAAAACTCCAGTATGTGAGTACCGATGAGCAAGTTGTTGATATGTTGACCAAGCTTTCGTGACAAGATTGGTGTAGTTCAAAAATACTTTCCTTGCAAGGAGGAACAATAATGATGATATAGACTTTCCTCTCAAGGAGGAACAATTATTATATGGACCCTTCTCGGAAAGGAGAAACAGGTCGAAGATATAGACTTTCTTAAGAAAGGAAGAACAAGTCAAAGATATGGACCCTTATCGAAAAGGAGAAACATGTCAAAGATATAGATTCTCTTCAGAAAGGAAGAAAAAGTCAAAGATATGGACTCTCTTCGAAAAGGAGGAACAGGTCGAAGATATGGACTCTCCTAAAAAAAGAAGAGCAGGTCGAAGATATGAACCCTCCTCAAACAAAGGGGGAGTAGGTTGATAATATGGATCCTCCTAGGAAAGGGGGAGTGATGATGAGGCTGGCATCGATGATGGGATGACAGTGATGCTCCAACATGAAAGAGGCCAAGTGCACCTGAAGATGCTGATATGGTCCGACATTCACTTGTGGATAATAGTATCCTCTCTTGAGGATGGCAAGTATAACACTTTTTTCATGAGAGTGGTCCTTACTAGCTAAGGATGGCCCTGCAGATGTTTCTCTCACATGGAGAGTACCCACATTCAGTTGTGAATACCGTAGAATCACAATCGCTTAGGAGTGGTCCTAACCTCAGTGGTAAGGATGCTCTATGATGAGTCCTCATGGACGACAAGGCCGACATTTGTATCCAGTCAATATCTGCTCTGTAAACATTATCCTTGTATGGAGAGTATGCCTACATTCATATGTAGATGCCATAGAATAACACTCGCTTGGGAGTGGTCTTAACCTCAGTGGTATGGATGCTCTCTGATAAGTCCTCATGGACGTTGTAGTATAACACTCACATGGGAGTGGTCTTAACCTCAATGGTAGGGATTTTCTATGATGAGGGCCAACATTTTGTATGTGGTCAAGATCTGCTCTGCATATAATACTCTTGCATGGAACAGTATGCCTACATGTGAGTGTAGATACTGTAGTACAACACTCACTTAGTAATGGTCCTAACCTCATTGGTATGGATGGTCTATGATGATTCCTCATGCACGATAGGGCCTGCAGCTAGGTGTTGTCGAGATCTACATTTCATTGTAGATGATTCAGTTGGTCGATATCATTGACTAGGCTGATGGAGGATTGCATCATAATTGGACTTATGTCCTAAAGTGATAGGGATTGATCATCCCACAAATAGATCATGTGTATTGCAGGTGGCGTGGCGGAAAAAAAGATCAAGTAGATCGAATTACGACGACAAAGGATCAAGTAGATCGAAGTGCGGCTGCAAAGGATCATGAAGGATCGAAGTGTTGCTGCAAAGGATCGACAAGATCGAATTGTTGCTACAAAGTATCAAAAGGATCGAAGTGATAATGCAAAGGATCGAAAGGATCGAAGTGCTTTTGCAAAGTATCCAAAAGATAGAAGTGTTGCTGCAAAGGATTGAGAAGATCGAAATGCTACTACAAAGGATCGAGAAGATCAAAGTGTTGCTGCGAAGGATCGAGAAGATCAAAGTGCTGTTGCAAAGGATCGGAATATTGAAGTACTACTGCAAAGGATCAGAAGATCGAAGTGATGCTACGAAGGATCAAAAGTTTGAAGTGTTGTTGCATAAGGATCAAGTGATTGCATGATGAAGAATATGAAGACATTGAAGAGTAACTGTTCCATTTACTGATTGTGAAAACTTCCTATGATGTATAGATGTATCACCTCGATGATGTTGTAGATATTCTCTATCATTACTCCTATTGTCTATGATGATGTTGTTAGTAGAATAACCTTCTTGTTAAGGGGGAGTGTTGAATATTGTAACTTCAAAGAATATTATAAATGTATTTTATTGATGTAACCCAAGGGAGATGTTATTATTCATCCGTCGGGGTGTTACTATTGTAATTGGTCGTCATAGAGTCATGAGGAAAAGCCACCATTGTAAGTCGAGTCAATAGTACCCTAATATAATATAATATTGTATTGAATCTTTCTAAGTGAAGTGGGCCCATTCAGTTAAGTGGGGCTGACTTGTTAGGTTAAAAGTTGTGTGACAAAAAGAGTATAAATAGAGGAGATGTGTTTCGCATTTGAACACACACTCAGTTGTGTATAGCACATAGGATACATATATACATACATACATACATATATATGCTGGAAGGAGGCAAACCTGTCTAGGGTCTTGTCTTGTACTTTTGATACATCTTATATAGAGGAATTTTTACTAGGTTTTCTTCCCCATGAGGGTTTCCCAGGATAAATCTTTGTTTTCTTTTGTGTGGTTTCGCTTGTCTATATTTCAGTGATCTTTTTTCTTATGGTTATATTGTTATGATGCTAAATGTTATAATATATAATATAACCATTAAAAAATTAACAAATCGCTCCCCTCTTCTATCAAGATAGGGATCCCAATACCCGCAACATAGAAATATCGGGGAAGGAAATTGTTCTAGAATAATATGAAAAAACACATTGGAAAATGATCTACTAACTACTACTAACAAGTAATAACAAATAAAGTAATGTGCAAATTCAAATTCAAATTAAATTAAAACCTGGGTAATTAACACACCTGAACTAGAAACCTATGAACTTGTAGAAACCCCATGTAATGGTGATGGTAGTGATGGGATAAAGAACTTAGTCAAACTTTGTTGGGACCTATCATTGGTAGGCTTCTTTGGTCTCCCAACTGTTCCACTCCACAACATAATTGTATCATGTGAAGCCTCATTTGTAGTAGTACTGTGCTTCTTTGATTTCGTGTGTTCAACACCAAAGAGAACCATCTATTGCATCATGTACATTCTACTCTTACTTTTTTCTTGTCCTCATAGTTTGCAAGTGTTGCTTCCACCACCTTGAACAAGTTAGGCATTTCTGTTTGGTTGAAATCATGTAGAATTTTGATTTCTTGATCAATCTAAAGTTGATATCTAGCCATTGTTGTCTGCTTTTCTCTGTTACATGAAGGAATTTCATTAATTCCCAACATTGAAATGTGACATTGATGGGACCCTATTTTCATATGATTGTTTTTGAAGTTACGAATTGTTCGCGCTGCTAAGGATACTTCCCCCATTCATAATCAATGCCACAAATTTCACCACAGATCTTGATATTAGGTTTTCCTTTTCCGAATATACCTTGATGTTATATTCTCCTTGAAAAACTCTTCCATTAAACTAATCACTTTATGTTCCCAATATGCCAATACATTAGGATCAACCGCTATAACTTGTTCCACTGATTCAGAGACATGATCAACTCTTGGTTGTTTATGCATAGGTTCCTCCACATTCCCTTCAATGTTTTAAGATATTGGCATTCCTTCCATTACCTGTGATCGCAATGTTTAGAAAACCAACGTGCATACTTTCCTCTTAATGCCTACATTTGTTGTTGTAGGTTTCCTTTTTTTCTCTTGCTTTGTATTTAAAGGAATTCCAATTGGGCCAATAAAATCAAAAGGATAATCAACGATTTCATTGTCCACAATTTCACAATGGATATCAACATATGTACAACCTTTTCGATACTGAACTGTGCCAAGGGCACAATTCTCTTCACCATTTTTTTTTTTGAAGTCCACAACATCACTTGGATCCATCTGCATTTCCATCCATGTGTACCTTTTAGTTGGTTAAGAACATGTTAAGAAATGAATAAAATTATAACATTTTTTTCAAAAATTTGGATATAATATGGCTACGAAGTGAGGTGAGTGCATCCATAAATAAATGAAAAAAAAAACTTCAAATTTTCACATGCATATTAGTTCATTAATAAAACAAAGAGCTAGAAAGCAATGTTTTCACTTTAAATTCAAATCTCTAATAAGGATGAAGAAATCTTACTATCAAGATGAAACACCTTGAAACAAAATGTATTGTCAGTGGCTTATTCAAATAGCTCTCCTCAAACTGAAGAGTTAGCTTCAACGTACCTATAGAAGATCAAAATGTGATCAAAGCAAGAGATGAAAAAACATAGAAACTCAGTCCAAACCAAATATTTTACTCCATCTAAATAACAAAGCTCCAATTCACTACACAACACATCATCCATAAATCAAAGATACATATGTGTTGTTTTCATTTGCTTAAAAAAAAATCATTTTTTCATAGAAGTAGATAAAAAAATACCATGGACTATACTATGGATAGTTTTGCTCCATGTGGGGTTTCCTTATATGTTACTTGTATGGAATTATGTCCTTATTTTTGTGCCTTAAAAATAATAGAAAAATAAACTAAGAAAATAGAAGCAAAGTGAAAAAGGAACTGCATGTCTACATATTTTGAAGTCTCAAGAACCATTCATTAAAGTGGAGAAGTTGATAATGCTAGTCTTCAATTCCAAGTTTCCAACAAACTAGTTTCAATGACAAGCAATGTTTGTGATTCAAAGCAAACTGAGATCATACTAAGTACACTAAGCAGTGATTATGGGGCGTCATTTCTTCACCTAATGTACAAATGCATATCTACTTGTGTACTAGGATTAATGGACAAATCTGAAGGAAAGCCTTGAAAACACCCTTATGGACTGATTAAAGGACAGCCTTGAGGCATGCATTTCAACAACATAATTAGAGTTCTTGTGTGATCATTTTAGAGAAGAGATATTCAACATATTGATATTGCAAATTTAAAAGGATTGATGCATAGCTTCATGCAGTAATTCCTAATCTTGGCACTAAGGTCAAGAGAAATGTTAGCACACTTTTCAAGGAAGTTGGGGACCTTATTAAGGAAAAACTTCAAGCTTTTTTTATAACTGAGTTGGCACTACTTAAGAACTGTTGAAAACTGATTTATGGAACAGAATTAACAAACTGCTTGAAGCATTGATTTGGGGTAGAGTTATTTGCAAATTTGAAGGAGTATTTTGGAATGTAAAATTTGTTCTTTCTCTTGCAAAGCTTTTGGTTAAGGGTTTTTTTTAAAGGCATGATGATGCCATGGTGAAGTTGCATAAGGTTTGAATTAGTTATGGTGAAGTTGCATAAGGTTTGAACTAGTTATGGTGAAGTTGCACGACGCTTGAAAATTAAAGCCAAAGTACATTAGGATTGAATCGAGATGTATAACAATTATTTAGCGAAGTTATTAGAGACATGAAGAAGGTTCCATATATAAGAAACAACTCATGACATATCCTATTCAATATTTCAGATCACTGTGACAAGAGTGTACCTTCCAAACATAAAGAATGATGTACTAACTCTCTATGAAGAAAAAAGGGGCTTTCATATCTTCATATAGATAACATCGTGATAACATCTTGATATTATATATTGGTATATACTATAATTTTTACCTAGATGCTTTTGCAATAAGAATAGAAAATCGTTGAAATCCCTAAACTAACAACCACATGAGTCTATTGTAAATCAAGATAAACAAAATTTGAATGTAATACTAGATGAATAGTTATGTTCTTTTTTCTTTGCATATGAAGAGGGGAAAAAACTAATGATAAACAATATTACCTTTCCTTTCATTCCATCAACATGGATAACTTTCAGCTGGGACAAAGATTCCTCCAAGTCTAATATCTACAAAAATGAAAGTGATGAAATAAAATCAATCTATAGTGACATACAGTATGGATGATGTTGACTTACAAGTATAGAATTATTAGAAAAAATGAAAGGCATGTTTCTAAACTGTAAAATGCATATGATAAGAATATTGTGACATTGGAATTCAATGACTGTAGGACACATAATATAAACCCTTAAACACACCCGACGAATTAGCCAAAATCCTTTATTATTCCCTATTATGAGGGGTTATCAATAGGATTTTTTACTGTTACTTTCACTCAATCATCTGTCGCTGTCTCTGTGGGTGATTCTCTTCCCACCCTTTCCCATGTATTTTCTCTTGGTGGTTCTTTTGGATAAAAATAAGATCACCTGCACTCACCTCTGCTACTAGGATTTGAACCTATGACTTTGATGTTGTAGGATGGGATGATGGCTATTATGTGACCTTTGTGTTTGCTACTGAAAATTTTTCCACCGCTCACCCTTCTTTCTTTTCTTCATTCGAGCGAAATGCCAGCTTTATAACTGCATCATATAGACCTGTAAATGGAGGATCTTAACTATATCTCGAGGAGCCAGCTGTCGAAAATGAAAAATTACCACCCAAGTTCCCACTTATTACATGGAAAAATAAGATCGCTCAGTCAGATACCAACAAATGTAGTAACTATAGTTTGGTTCGATGGTCGTTCACTCCATTTCTTTACCATGTATGGGAAACATAGGCTTCCATTAAGGAAGTAGTGTAGATGTTTTCCTTCCTTCCAATATAGGTTGTTCCTTCCTTTCTTCCAATGGCACTTCCATGCATCTAGTAGGATGAAGAAAGGTAATACAAATGAATGCTCTCAGTATCCACAAAGTGAGCTACCCTGCCTTAACTCCTTGAGCTTTCCTTCATTGTATCTGCTACTGGTGTTGGATCAGCAGAAATAGAGAAAGGGTATGGGTTGGTTCAATATTTCCAATGCATCTGATGGATTATGGATTCATACCTAACCCTATGAAACTAGATGTCACTTGCGACTCAAAACCCCAATGCTCCCCATCCCCACCCCATCCCCTCCGCAACTATTGTCGAGCTCTTTCAAAAACACAATGCTCCCCCACTCTTGTTTTTCATGCAACTTGTCCGCTCCTTTTGGTAATAAAACCCCCTGAATATTGCATATTTTTTTGGCACATATAATGACCCCCAAGACCCTTAATATGGCCCCAATATAATGTTTCATTTTTTTATAATTAATAAACCCCCAATATGAACAGACGTGATATGGTATTGGTCCATCAATGAAGCCCCCGTGATTTGATCATAGCCTTGAGCCATTCCCAAATGACCTTTTATTCTTGGTCACAAGTTGTTATACACGGTCATGTTTATATATNTTTTATATTTCTACGACATTATTATTTGACGGCATTTAGTTTTAAACGATCCAGTTATGAGTGTATTTAGGCCTATATTTTATGTTGTGTTATTATTTGAGGGAATTCAGTTTCGAATGATCCGGTCATGTGTGAAACTAGTACTTTGATTGTTAAAGATAATTGTTTGAAAATTATCTTTTGCGAGACAATGTTATGATGATGATCAACTATTATGTTTATTTGATATTGTGAAATGATTTCAATGATTTTATAATGTTTATGAATTATATGATTATGTTTATGGATAGCATGTACTATGATGGGTCGTTAAGTATGACAGGAAAATATAGGTACATGTGACACAAGGTTGTTTCAATACCACATGGAATCTGTACTGAGTCAGCTATTCACAACAAGTGACGTTAACTTGATGTATATTTGTATGTTATATCTCTACTGTAAAGATCAATTTATTTATTATAACTTTGTGCCATTAGGTCCTTCAGTTCTAGTTTTTGTCAAGCATAAAGAAAAAGTTGGTTTATGGGATCAGTTACTTGATTGGCTTCACTATAAGTCTGATTTCACTTAGTTGGACTTATGTACAAAGTTAGGTAGAGTAGGTAGGAGAAAATAAGCTCATATATTATTGAGCATTTCCTTCATTATTGTTTTCAATTTGTTTCCATTTTCAATTACCAGCATAGTTTTACAGTCGCCAGCATGATTTACAAGAGGCACAAATTCGCTGGAGCAGTAGCATGAAGCAGAATGGAGGTGTCCAAGAAAAGCTGGAGGCGGCCCAATGGTTTTGGCACTTGGTCTACATGGGTTCTTTTCTACCTCGCTAGGAGGATAGCATCCCTCATGGAGCCGGTTGTTAACACTCCATTTTTAACAGTTGATTCGAGGGCTTGGCTGAGGTTCGGTAAGGGTCCCAGCCCCTCGAATCTCATGTGACCATCCTTCAACGAGGAAAGTGGCAGGTGTGTTGTAGCATTGGGCATGATCCCTATTCAAGGGGTGTGATTAATCAAGGGAGGATCAACGGTTCTGAACCACTTCGCGTGCACAAACATGCGTGATCAAAGTTTCTGTCCTGGAGTGTGAAATGTGTTAAAGACCAGTGGCTTTTGACGGTTGAGATGAAGCTCGGGGCAGATCTATGGCCTACAATAATTTCACACTCCATTCTTGTACGGAAAAATCCACAATCTCAAATCATGAAAAGTGGTAGAGGTCGCAAAGATCAACGGCCGCGATGAAGAAGAGGACAGATCCACGGCTAGGGTTCATTTTGTAAGGAGAACTAGCACAGACAGATATTTGAGTTCTCCGTTGTGAAAAATGGTGGGGCCCACTTTGATCGGCGACTGTAGGAGAGTCGATGTCAATTGATAGCTCAGGCTGTATCATGATCCAAACTACCCATGGTGTTCAGAAGAGAAAGGTTGGCGGCAAGATGAACGAAAGGTAGCCGGTAAATCCGCTACTCACACAAGGCAGAGTCTACACAACGTGGGATCATCCATTTCATGAAGTATGCAGCATGGATCTACTGTACCAGATGGCATCCACAACTGCTCCCTGCAGCAGATAGTAGGGCGCCATGGCCGATGAAGCCAAATGACTAGATCCCCAGCAAGTAAAGGATTGCCCTACTCACGTCTTTGCACATGTTGAGATCAGATAGACTCGATGACAGAATGTGCAAGAATGTTGACCAGCCTGTGCGAAGATCAATCCCAAAAGCTTTATAAATACCACCTTCAGTTCAACCAGAGTGAACCAACATATCTCTGAAAGAAGCTGAGTTTTGCTCTTCCATGAAGTTGCAGAGGTCTGATAGAGTTTGACGATGAAGATTTGGTTCGAAAAGCTTGTCCTTCTGGGGGTGTTGATGTTTGGTGAGCAGGTTCCATGCTCACTCGTCACCTTGGTATTTGCATGCCAATGGCGACACCAGCCACCGGGGCCTAGACGTGATACCCGCATCTTCGATGACGTGAGACCTAGACACTTACTCCCTGTAGGTGTTTTTCCAGGAACCCCTGATACCATCGCACCCACCAAAGCCTCCATAGAAAGGAACAACCATTGGCCATTCTCTGTGTAAATATTCATTCAGATGGGAGCATCAAGGGTTTAAAGCCCTAACAAGCCTGTTTGTGAAGTCCACTTTCCAAGGGTGATGGGGCTGGTGTAGATCTTCTACACCTTATTTCCTGTGGGAGAATTCACCTCACTAAAGGCAAGGAGTATAAGAATGATGAACCACCCCACAGGTCTATATCAGCCAGAAGCAATACGACACTTCTTCCAAATCCCATGTATAACAATGTTACCTGGTGGGGGAGGAGGTGGCGGATGTGACTAGACTGGATAAGGATGCCAAACACCTCACCAGTGTGTGCCCATGTGGAATGCTACATTTGAACACAGTGGAAGCACACACCTCAAAGTATAAAAGCATGCATCATACTCATCATCCATCATGGCGGCCGAACGTGTCGAACTATTAGCCAGGCTGAATAAAGCCACTAGCGCCATAATGTTTGTTTCTATTTGTAAAACATGGTGATAGTCCACTCTCTACACTATTAGCGCCTGATGGTGACTTGTAACAGCTTTTTATTCGGTAGTCTTAGCAATAGGATTGTATAAAAATGTTCCCGATAGAGGGAGAAACAAGTTAGTGAATTGGATTGGGAAACAATATTGGGCTGAGGCTCCCATTTGTAAAGATTGATACCTGTGTATGAATAAATTACAATGGAAGACTGTCATTCACAACAGAGATTCCTGTGTTGTTGTTTTTCCCAATAAGTGCTTTCCTTTTACGTGTAAATTGTGCATTCTTGTTTCCACTCCATTTTGTTTATTGCTTTTCATGCCCGCGACATAGGGTATAGTGGTTTGGAATTCATGCTTGTTATGCTCCGACTGCTGTTCCAGGAATTAACAATGGTTCTTCTAAAGTTACATGGAATTCATCTCGCCGGTGCTCCATGCGATGGACTATTTCTCCTTGTCCTCTAAAATGCCCGCTAAAATCTCCTTATTGGGAAATCAGCAACTATCTTGCCTCCGTTTGCTACCTTTCATCATTATTTCATATGTAATCATTTCTTGCGCAGGTTTTGACTCCATTTTCCCATGGTCCCTTATCCCCCGATAATCCCACCATGCACCTTCCTCTACATACTTTTCCCCATTTAGGATCCTAGCCCCCTGATTATGCTGATTGAAAATCATTTATGAAGTAGACTCTGGTGACACACAAGACTAACAACCTTATGTGGAGTTTCTCCGATGAAGAACAAGAGATCCCTCTCTGACTGCGCAGGGTTAGAGGCACAGCCTAAATTAGTTTTGTTGTTACCTAGAAGCGAGCCCTTCCGCAACCTTTGGTTCAATTTCGGTGCTAAAAAACTGGCGTCGTTGCCAAGGACGAGATTGAATATTAGCCCTGGGAAGAACGACAAAGATTCAAAGGATAAAGAGTTTCTATGGGAAAACAAAGATTCTTACATGTGAAAAAGGTTGTATCATTTTCCCTGGCGACTCCACTAAAAGATTCTGGAAGGTAACCCCAACGAGGAGACCGGTGGTTAGAAAGAAGAGACGGGAAGAGGTCTCAAATCTTCCATGGATTTTAATGAAGGGTTTAGATCTGACTGTTGATGGTGAACAATGGTCAGACATTAAGAATTTCATGTCTCTTTTCACCTGGCGACTCCATCTACGAAGGATCCATTCTTCATAATGTTCCATCTCCACTATCAAATGGGGTTGCAAATTTTGAGGAGCTGATTTAGTTTCTCCACCATCAAGATGACTTCTTGGGATGCAAGGTATGCTCCTATGAATCTTGCTGCCATTCCTAGTTATCCCAATAAAATACCTCTGGTAAATTGGCAAACAGATCTTCCAAGATTCAATGATGAAAAAGGGTGATGACGTTGCCATTCATCTATTTAGATTTCATAAGCATATACATAAGATGGGAGTGGGATGGCATGAAGATTCTTTAATGAAACTCTTCATGTTTATTTTAGAAGGATATGCAAGGTCTTGGTATGAGGGATTGCCAGCAGGGAGTTTATCCTCCCTTAAAGACTTTCATACCATATTTCATGAACATTTCAAAAGGCATTATCCTTCTTTGTTGTTACTTCAAGACTGTTGCACACAAGATAGAGAGTTCATTGAAAATGTGAAAGATGAGTGTGGTGATGATCAGTATTTGGATGAAGAGATTTTAGATATATTACATGAATATTCAGCTCAAAAAGAAAGACAATCCAATTTCCATGATATTCTAGAAATTTCCCAGCAGTCAGTATTGTCTTCCTTGGCTAAAGTTGACATAGACCAAAGCTCTGTTTCAACCTGTTATATCTCTCTTCCTGAACCTGATGATGATTTGCAGCATTCTTGTCATTCTTTGTGTGACCAAGAGAGAGGTTGGGACTGTCAATCAAATCCTTCCTCATATTATTCAACTTCCAATTTTTTGTTGCAAGAAAAGGCCTCCCCTTCTCAATCAGAAAATTCCATTTCACAACTGCAATCTCTTGAAAGTTACAATGCTTGTGTGATTTATTACACAGAAGATGATAATTCTGGAAAATCTTCATCTTGTAGTCCCTCCACGTGTTCATTTTCTAAAAATGTAAGTGAAGAGAAATCAGATTTTGAGATAGTGGTTGAAGGAAGACCTCTGCATGTTGATCAAATTCATATTTCACCTAAAGACTTACATGACTATATGAAGATCTCCTTGCTTGAGGAAGATGATCAGCCTGTCACAATTTCTGTTAGTGAAGAAAACTTCATTGCAATCCAAGATCAAAAGTATGAAAACCTAGTGGAAACTAAACATGTTGAAAGTGATTGTTTGCTGTTGTGTTTTCCTACGTTTGAGTGGTTAAAAAAGGGACTTAAATTTTCTGACCACAAAGAGAAATTTGATATTGTAGATGAATTGTATAAATTTTCTTGGAATGGATGATGGGAGAGAAGGGCAGTTATGTAATCAATCCCAACCTTTAGAAAAACCAGCAGTATGCAATGAAGAGTTGAATAACGAATAAGAAGATGGGGGTTCTCAAATGGATGTTTCTTTTTGTTTTTCAAATTCAGAATTTTTTTGTCAAGAATAAATCTGTTTGCTCGATCCTATTGAAGAAATGAATGATGTTTCTACTGAAGCATATAAAGAATATGAAGTTCTGAAATCAGGAATTTTAGATGAAGTTGTGGATTTCTTGCCTAGAAATTGTCACGTGTTTTCCTTGCATGGTTCTTTTGAAGATCAGTTTGACAGTGTGCAAGGGAATTTATAGTTGGGACAGCCTTCTCATGGTAAGCAAATGATAGAGTTTTGTAAAGGCTATCATGTTTTTTATGATCCAGTGGTAGAGTACATGGAGAATCTTGGCAGTGGTAATGGCTGGTTATATCTCTACTGTAAAGATCAATTTCTTTATTATAACTTTGTGCCATTAGGTCCTTCAATTCTGGTTTTTGTCAAGCATGAAGAAAAATTGGTTTATGGGATCAGTTGCTTGATTGGCTTCACTGGAAGTCTGATTTCACTTAGTTGGACTTATGTACAAAGTTAGGTAGAGTAGGTAGGAGAAAATAAGCTCATATATTATCGAGCATTTCCTTCATTACTGTTTTCAGTTTGTTTCCATTTTCAGTTACCAACACAATTTTACAGTCGCCAGCATGATTTTCAAGAGTGGCACAAATTCGCTGGAGTAGTAGCATGAAGTAGAATGGAGGTGTCCAAGAAATGTTGGAGGCGGCCCAATGGTTTCGGCACTTGGTCTACGGGGGTGCTTCACTACCTCTCTGGGAGGATAGCATCCCTCATGGAGCCGATTATTAACACTCTGTTTTTAACAGTTGATTCGAGGGCTTGACTGAGGTTCGGTAAGGGTCCCAGCCCCTCAAATCTCATGTGACCATCCTTCAACGAGGAAATCAGCAGGTGTGTTGTAGCATTGGGCACAATCCCTATTCAAGGGGTGCGATTGATCGAAGGAGGATCAACGGTTCTGAACCACTTCGCGTGAGCAAACATGCGCGATCAAAGTTTCTGTCCTAGAGTGCGAAACGTGTTAAAGACCGATGGCTTTCGACAATTGAGATGAAGCCCAGGGCAGATCTACGGTCTACAATAATTTCACACTCCATACTTGTGCGGACAAATCCGCAATCTCAAATCATGAAAAGGGGTAGAGGTCGCAAATATCAACGGCCACGATGAAGAAGAGGACAGATCCATGTCTAGGGTTCATTTCGCAAGGTGAACTAGCACGGACGAATATTTGAGTTCTCCGTTGTGAAAGAGGGCAGGGCCCACTCTGATCGATGGCTCAGGACGTATTACAATCCAAACTACCCATGGTGTTCAGAAGAGAAAGGTTGGCGGCAAGATGAACGAAAGGTAGCTGGCAAATCCGCTACTCACACGAGGCAGAGCCTACACAACGTGGGATCATCTATTTCATGAATTATGCAGCATGGATCTACTGTACCAGATGGCATCCACAATTGCTCCCCGTAGCAGACAGTAGGGTGCCACGACCGATGAAGCCAAATGACTAGATCCCCAACAAGTAAAGGATCTCCTTGCTCACGTCTTTGCACATGTTGAGATTAGATACACTTGATGTCAAAATATGCAAGAATGTTGACCAGCCTGTGCGAAGATCAATCCCAAAAGCTCTATAAATACTGCCTCCAGTTCAACCAAAGCGAACCAACATATCTCCGAAAGAAGCTGAGTTCTGCTCTTCTACGAAGTTGCAGAGGTTTGATAGATTTTGACGATGAAGATTTGGTTTGAAAAGCTTGTCCATCTGGGGGTGTTGATGGTTGGTGAGCAGGTTCCATGCTCACTCATCGCCTTGGTATTTGCATGCCAATGGTTACACCAACCATCGGGGCCTAGATGTGATACCCATGTCTCCGACGACGCGAGACCTGGACACTTACTCCCCATAGGTGTTTTTCTAGGAACCCCTGATACCATCGCACCCACCAAAGCCTCCGCAGAAAGGAACAACCATTGGTCGTTCTCTGTGTAAATATTCATTCAGATGGGAGCGTCAGGGGTTTAAATCCCTAACAGCCTTGTTTGTGAAGTTCACTTTCCAAGGGTGATGGGGCTGGTGTAGATCTTCTACACCTTATTTCCTACAGGAGAATTCACATCACTAAAGGTGAGGAGTATAAGAATGATGAGCCACCCCACAGGTCTATATCAGCCAGAATCAATGTGACACTTCTTCCAGATCCCATGTATAACAATGTTACCCAGCATGGTAGGAGGTGGCGGATGTGACTAGACTGGATAAGGATGCCGAATACCTCGCCAGTGTGTGCCCATGCAGAAATCTGCATTTGAATGCAATGGAAGCACACACCTCAAAGTATAGAAGCATGCATCATCCATGGTGGCGGTAGAACATGTCGAACAATTAGTCGAGCCGAATAAAGCCACTAGCTCCATAATGTTTGTTTCTATTTGTAAAATGTGGTGATAGTCTACGCTCTGCACTTTTAGCGCCTGATGGTGACTTGTAACAGCTTTTTATTCAGTAGTCTTAGCAATAGGATTGTATAAAAACGCTCCCGATAGAGGGAGAAATGAGTTAGTGAATTGGATTGGGAAACAATCCTGGGCTGAGGCTCCCATTTGTAAAGCTTGATACCTATGTATGAATAAATTGCAGTGGAAGACTGTCATTCTCAGTAGAGATTCTTGTGTTGTTGTTTTTCCCAATAAGTGCTTTCCTTTTACGTGTAAATTGTGCTTTCTTGTTTCCACTTCATTTTGTTTATTGCTTTTCATGCCTGCGGCATAGGGTATAGTGGTTCGGAATTCATACTTGTTATACTTCGACTGCTGTTCCAGGCATTAACAATGGTTCTTCTAAAACGCCAGCCAAAATTTCCTGATTGGGAAATCAACATCTATCTTGCCTCCATTTGCTACCTTTCGTCATTCTTTCATCTGTAATCGTTTCTTGTGTAGGTTTCGACTCCATTTTCCCATGGTCCCTTATCCCCCAATAATCCCACCATGCACCTTCCTCAACATACTTTGCCCCATTCAATATCCTATCCCCTTGATTATGCTGATTGAAAATCCTTTACAGAGTAGACTCTGGTGACACACAAGACTGACAACCTTATGTGGAGTTTCTCCAGTGACAAACGAGATATCCCTCTCTGACTACGCAGGGCCAGAGGCGTAGCCTAAAGCGGTTTTGTTGTTACTCGGAAGCGATCCCTTCCGCAACCTTTGGATCAATTTTGGTGCTAACAGATTGTTCCAGGTATTAATCTGTTTAGAATATTTTCTTAACACTGTAACATCTCATTTGTCTTGTTTGTTTCATAATTATGTCTTTTTTTTTTTTTTTATTAATATATGTTCAATTATGTTTTAAAATAATGTCTTATATATCTTTATTTACTCATATATGTCGTAAATTTGTATGTTATGTTGAATCAAATAGATAAATACTAGGTCAAATATATGAATGTATATATGGAGCCCCTTATCAATGAGTTACTAGATGTATGGAAGGGCGTCACTATGTATGATATCTCTAGACCAACAAGTGTACAAAGGGGATTTCAATTCCATGCAATGCTTGTATGGAAAATTCACAATTCCATGGATAACACATTTTTGTGGTATGTTATAACTTTACCCAGCATAATTATACATACTTCATTATAAATAATCTATATAAAAATTAATACATCTCTTGCAAGTCTTCAAACAAAGGGTAAATTTGCATGTCCAGTTTGTGGTCCTAAGATGAGATCTCGTCATTCAAAAAGTTTACAAAAGGAGGTGTTTGATTAGTATAGGCACTTCCTTTCTAAGAACCATAGGTATCAAACTACAGGCCAAAAAAAATAAAATTAAATGGGAAAGAAGAGACTAGATTAAAACCACGAAAAATGACACCTAGTCTATGGATGAAGCAATATAAAAGATACTCAAAATGTAATGTATGGATGAAATTGTCTATGTATCGATATATACATGAAAATTTTTGAATTTTATATTTTTATTGCATTTTTATCAGTTTACTAATTGACAAGTGTTGTTTTAATATCTTTAATTATGCTTTGTATTGAATGTCGTGATCAAGGCATTAATAATGAGGTGCTTCCAAGAGGAATGAAAAGTTATCCTAAGCAATTCAGTAGGCTCCCCTACTATGAGAATTTAGAGATGGTTCATTTGTTTAATACAATGCACATTGGGAAGAACATAACAGAGACCTTATGGAAAATATTAGATGGTAGGAGAGATAAAGAAAAAATTGTCAAAATTTGTAATGACATTGAGGTCAGTCATGCAATGCAAAATGTGATTCATTCAAATAGTGATGGAGACACCCAAAATATCAGTGCCCTTCCATGGTTATTGACAGAGCAAAAAAGCAAATATGTTAAAGAGGTTATTGAGAAAATTAAACCTCCCACTGGATTTTTTTCAAACACGAAGAATACCCTAACAAAGAAAGGTGAATTAGGTGGGGTAAAAACTCATGATTGGAATACATTCATTAAGGTAATTATTTTGGTGTATATATTTGTATATTGGTGAAACATGACCTTATTAGTGTTTGTTTTTCTATACTAATTTGAATTAAATAATGATTTATCCTTTTTTTATACATTATGTTCTACCTCTATCTCTCCCAAAAAACTTTGACAACAATGTGAAACAAGTTATATATGATCTAGGAAAATGCATGAGGTAAGTGGCGATTTATATGCAAAGTGTAATTTGTTAGTTAATTCATTGTACAACTTATTTTAATTTTGACTACGTGCATGTCTTTTACTTGTAATGTACTATATATTGTTTCGTTGAAACTTGTGATTTGCTTGCATCATCTGTAGATGGTTGTCATATAAAGAAATAGATAAAGAAGGTATAAAGTATTGGAGGAGACAATTTCCTCGTCTGATGTATGAAATGAAAAAATATCTACCTTTGTCATTTTTCAATGCACAAGAACACTACCTCATACACCAAGTTGAGGAGATTGAGAAGTGTGGACCTATACACACAAGGTCAATGTGGATGGTTGAGAGGCACTTGAAATCACTCAAGGATTTGGTCAAACAAAGAGATAATCATCAGGGTTCTATGGTAGAGGGATATACAATATATCAAACCATGGTTTATATCACTCAATATAGTCCTCAAATAGCTACAATTATTAATTAGGAGGATCGTATTTCAAATTTCAACTCCAACAACATATTTGAAGGCGAGCACCTATTGGGGAAAGGTAGAATAAGGAAAGTGAGATGTAAGTAGATATTTGATATTTATAATACATTTGATTTTTTTGTAATGTATGGCATTCTTATTTAAGTTTTAGTCATCCTACATGATCAATTATTAATACGAAGGTATACCATGTTAACTAATTGTATGTTCATTATTTTATTTTAATACAGCTGGTGCAGAATGGGATGCGATACACCACTACATTGCAAAAAATATAGATTGGATGAATATGGGTTGGATGATGTAAAAATTCTAAAAATGGTAGGTTAACATGGGAAGGTGTGTCTACATTAGTCAAAGAAGCTGAAATTAGATGAGATACAAAACTTACTCATAGGTAAATTGATTTAGAACATGGTTTAAAAATTAAACAAGTGAGTGTTATATCCCAAAATCACACATCTCTGCCTGTGACCACTTTCCCATGATTCTGTTGCATGTCGACACTTCATGAAAGTCACTGAAAAAACACCTATATTGAAGGACCCATATCTGGAGTTCTATATCTCCATTTGACCTCTTCTCTACATTGTTCAAAAGGTATTTGAGTCAGCTAAAACTTTTTAGAAGACACCAAAGTATGAAAATTCACATAAGTACACTTAAAAGGAGAATAATTGACCTATACGTGACTTGTCATACATGGTACCCGTGTATTGTACAAGACTTGTTCTACATGGTACCTGTGTATTCCATGTATTCACGACTATTTTCATTACAACCCACAGATCATATGCGAGTATTGTCACTACAACTTGCGTATATCACTTGTATAGGCGACTGTTGTCTCTGCAGCCCACGGATTTTTCCTTTAGATGTCAAAAATGGATGTTTCTCGAATTTTGGGTAGTTTGGGTGGTTATGCAACTAACTCCTTCAGTTATAACTGCTTTGTCTTTGACTCTATCTCTTCAGAAACATATAAATAGAGGTATAGAGGTCCATGAGAGGGGACTTGAAATTTTTCATTGTTATGCTGGAGAAATATGGACTCTCTTTCCCCCACATTTGCCCTGGAATATTTCTCCTTGTGTTACAGAGCTTGGAGGTTGAGCTCCTTGGAGAAGAGAAGCAGCAGAACCAGATCAAGGTTTCGTGAGGTACCCAACTTGAAGAGAAGGTATATTTGTACTTCCTTTCATGATTAATTAAGATGTGATGTCCTTATTCTTCCTGAATCATTGTTTAATGTGTGATTGAATCTTTGTTTATGATCAGATGTTTATGTTAATCATATTAGGATTTCATATTACTTTGATTATCATTGTTTTACATGTGGTCATATTGGTTTAAGGAAGGTATAATTTGTTATGCAGGTCTCTTAGAGCAAGAGGAGAAAGAGGAGGATTGAAGGGCTTCTTTGATCCACCTTCGTTCAGCTAAGGTATGAACCATTCCAATCTCTGACCTTATTTATATTTACTTGTAGAACTATATGCACCCACCTTTCAACCCCAGTACGTTGATGGCCTCTTAAACCCTAACCATAGGAAAATTTCCTCTACAATAGAACTAACAACTCCCCTAGGGAGAGCCTTATCTGTTTGGGTTTTCTCTATCTTTATTCCAATTTTTTGCAAGGTTTTAGTTCCTTCGCGGCCACTTACGAACACCTTTTCAGTATGATAGAACACCTCCCCTTCCTTCTTAAGGCAGTTTTTGGATTTTTGGGGGCTTTTTCCCACCCATAAGCGAGTTGCAGACTCCACAGTCGCATGTTTGGGATTTAAAAGCGACCTACTATATTGTCAATCTATGTATGACATGTGTCCTATCAGTAGGGAAACTAGAGTATGCCCCTAAACCAATGTTTTTTCCTCATTTAAGTGGTTTTTTCTGATGTTTGAGGGTTGTTTGGTAGGTTTTTTGGGGTCCTATGTAGGTGCATGACTCCAAGGAGTTAGTTTCATCCCTTTTGGGTGTTCTTTATCTAGGTTAAAATTATTTTTGTAGCATTAGGGTTTTCTCTTTTCTCATCCCCCCCACCCCCTTTGCTTGGTTTGATTTTTGGATTATGTTTTTGGTCAGCCTCTTATAGTGATCTTTATCTGAGTTCAAAATCTTGTTGGTGTTTGCTTCCTTCATCTATTGTTGGTTAACTTCACCATGCCTAAGTATTTGACTTGTCTGTTGTGCAAGCCTTCCTTCCAAGTAGGGTTTATATTGACTTTAGGGCATTCTAGAGTCTGTTTGGTGGTTGTATAGTAGAGTTCCTTTTGCTTTGTTCTTGTTATCTGCATACATTTAGTTTGTAGGTAGCTTTTATTTTGCATTTATAAAAGAAAAAAGAAAAAGAACATATATTTGTTTAATATGCATGTAGATTAGGGTTTTATATTTAATGCATTGCATATCATTATTCTTGAAAAAATAAAAAGAAATTATTTTTGTGGCTTTCAAGTTTCTATTTGAAAAAGAAAGGGAATAGTTTTTTCTTTTTGCATTTCATTTCTCTTTGCTTAGTCATCTTGTTTCTAACCGCTATTGACCTATTACAATAAAATTAGGTCCACATATATATAAAATATTCAAAAAGCGGTTACTTCTTCGCTTGTCGCACTAAACGGCCCTTGCGCGGTGCCGCGTGAGCTTGCACAACTGCCACGATGTTGCGCAACTCACTCACCCCAACCCCTTTCCAACAGGTCCCCAACACAGTTTTGTGGCTCATCCTCGAGCCTCGAGCCACGTCAAGTTGACAAGGTGTATGCCACAGTCTTATCCTTAAAATCGGCAAATTTCTAGGCAACTTCCTGAACTTGGAGCTGCACTTTAGCAACCGTATTCTGACAATTGCTCACTGTTTGCTAGACCAGGTGCTCCTCAGTAGCCTTATTGTCAACCATTTTTTGACTCTCCTGAATAGCCTGAAGTGTGGCAACAGCTTTCACAACCAATTGGTCGCCAAGATCTTGGAATTCATCAAGCTGCTTGCGACGCTTTTGCTAGCGCTCTTGGGCACGGGAAGCACGCTGCTGGAGATCTTTCAGTTCGGTGGCCCTGCTAATTCCACCATCAACGGAATAGCCTTTAAGTGTTGTTTTATAATCGCTTGAAGTCCAAATCCATCATTACCAAATATAACTGCAGCATTATTGCCAAATCGGGTATTAATGACGTCGAATCTGCTGGTGATATTATGCGGCTAACGATCGGGTCCCCCATTAATGCAGGTCACTTCAACAAGTGCCACCAACCATTTGGTTTAACTACCTACATTTATTACCTGATTTGACCATCCCACAGCGAAGCGAGTGTCGTGAATGGTCTACCAACTACTGCCAACTATGGTATATTCTTTGCGCAGCCTCACTCTGAGGCTCACCACTTCATGTTGAACTTAGAATTTTTTATTTTTTTTACTTCAGGTGTTGCACATCATCAGCCCCATTTTATAGGGCTTTAGGAACTCCCATTAATGAGCTTTGGCAACATAACAACGTCAAATTGTGGCAACCGCACAGTGCCTCCAAAGGTAATAGACTGAACAAGATAGGGACCTAGTCAGTGCATTTGTAACTTTCTTGGATGCTTGATAAACTTACTATCATATAACAACACCAAATCGCCTACCACAAATTATTTGTGCTTAATGTGATGATCATGCCATGCCTTCTATCAATCTTTCATAACCTGCTATTGGAATCCTACGATGAAGCGATCCTCGTCGAGCTGAAGCAGCTACGCAACACGTTCATCTAATTCCTCTACATCCTCCATGCTTGTTGTCATAGCAATGCGCAAGCTGGGAATGATGTACTCCATTAGCATGACTACCTCTTACACATAAACCAACTTAAATGGTGTGTGAGCTATGATCCATTTGCAGGTAGTATGATAGGCCCATAAAGCTATGGGAATTTTCAAATCCTAGTCATCGCGGTTGGTGTTATATACCTTGGTCAACATTGTCTCCAAAATTTTGTTGAAGGCCTCAACCGTGCCATTAGCCTACAGATGGTAGGGAGTACTCCACTTATGTTGTACCTGAAGCTCCTCGGTTAGCACTTTTATCATTTGATTGATAAAGTGACTACCTTGGTCACTCATCAGGATGCGTGGAAACCTGAAGCATGTCACAATGTTCTAAAAAATAAACCGCGCGGATGTCGCAGTGGTGCAATCAATGAATAGTGCATCCTCCTCCCACCAAGTTAGGTATTCATTTGCAATAATATAATGGGTGCCAGTGCACTTACCTGACGAATTGATGGGACCTACAAACTCAACGGCCCATTTATCAAATGGCTGCAAAGTCACCTGCGGTACCAGCAGCATCTCGTCTCTCCATGATGGTTTACCAACCCATTGGCATACATCACAACTCCAGACATAGTTTGTGGCATCATTATGCAATGTGGGCCACCAAATCCCAGCACGCAGCACCTTCCAGGCAGTGGCACGGTGTTATCACTCCAGGAAACTCCTCTAGGTTGCAGCTTGAGGATGCCTGGTAAATTAAATGTTTTTATGGTTTTATAAGTGGATCAAGTCAGGTGACCTACAAGACCTCACACTCTCAAGACATGCATGAAACTCAATCAGGGATAAGGCTTCTAACTACCACTGTTCAGAGGTTTGATAATATGGTGCAGAGATGGAGAACTTATCATGCTGGCAGATTCATACATAAAACAGATATATATAAATGGATAATCATAATAAGGAAAGTAATTATAATTCAAATCATAAATATGCCAATAGGATGACAGCTATCGGACATCAATTAACCTGAATAAACCTGAATAACACATTCAAGCATAAGCACAAAAAATACAAGAAATGGAAGCTGAACATATGATTGCAAAAGAGCTTATATTAGGTCATGAGCAATATGAGAAGCTTGAAAATAGTAATGGTCTACAAGTCCCCAAATTCAAACCTTTTCTATAACATAATTCTTAGGCATTATAGCCTTTACAAAAATATTTAGATCCTTAAAAATTGGATTTGTTTTACTAAAAATAGATAAAATTAATGTTTTTGCAAAATTAGGTCAGAAACCCTAATTTAACTACTAATTTAACTAACTCTAACACTTGTTCACTCTTTCAACCTTTTGATGACTACAGTGAGTACTGGAGGAAAGTTGTAACTAGTCTTCTGATGGATGAACCACTGTTGGTTAAAATAGGTAGGGTTTTGTGACCCTCTCCTCTTTGATGTATCCCCAAAACTGGAACATACCTCCTTTGATGGTGCACTTTAGAAAATTTCAGCTTTTACACTTCATCCTGCTCTTTCCTAGGTGTTGTTGAAGTAAACTCTTCATTTTTCTACTGTAACCTGCCCTGTTAGGTCAACTTTTGCCCTAAAAATTTGGCCAAACTACTGAAAAATGGGGCTCAGAGATGCATTTTGTTCTCCAAATATGTGACACCTGTGTATAAAATGAAAGAGGTTTTTGTATATTGGTTTTTTTTGAGAAAAAACCTCTCTCATTTTCTTGAAATTCGTTTCCATTTTCTAGATATCTGTATTTCAAAAACATGTGTAAAACAGGGAAATTCTGAGATCCGAAAATTAGGGATCATAGATGGATTCGATTCTCCCAACTGAAATACATGTAGGAAAACTGAGAGAATTTATTGTTCTCTGACATGTTAGGAAAACAAACCTATGATATTTTTGCAAAATGATTCTCCAGCCACTCAGAATCACCGTTTTAAAATGATTCCTTTTCATAGTAAAACACCAATTTCAGTGGCTTAGAGCACCCTAAAATTTTGGTCTTAGCTACCAAAAGTTTGCTTTTCATGGCTTAGAGACCGTTTTGAAACCATGATTAGCCACAAAAACCTATGTTTTGATTTTTTTTGAGCAGGTCCTCCTCCCTGTTCCCTTTAGGTGGTTAATCATGCTAAATTATGACACGCCTCATGCTGATGAATTTGATTTTGATGGGAAAACAACTGTTTTCACTTTTCGTCCTTTTCGGTGGTTAAGAGTATTTAGGGTTTTGTTTGCTATCTTCCAAAAGCTAAGCTTTCGATGGCTAATGAATCACCACCATGTTCGCTCAAGCCACCAAAACTTTCTTTCTAAAAGAACATGCATAACAAGCTTTCAGTGATATACTATCTTTCTGGATCTCATTGTTTTGCTGCCGAAAGGCGGGGATTTCGGTGGCTAATGAACTATTTGAAAGTTCGCCCAAGCCATTGAAAATTTCCCTTTCCAAAAACATATCTCAATTTCTTTCGGTGGTTAATGTCTCCCTGCAAACACTCACTAAGCTGCCGAAACCAAAGATTTCCGGTGGCTAATGAGCTGTTGGAAAACTCGCCTAAGCCACCAAAAGTCCTTTTCCCATAATTTTAATAGGAACATGATGAGAAATATTTCAGTGGATAATCATGGTCCTACATTAAACTATTAGCTGTCGAAAGCTAGGATTTTCAGTGGCTAATGAGTTATTGAAAATCTCGCCTAAGCCACTGAAAGCTAAAAATTTCAAATTTATCAAATAACAGAACATCAAATACCCCAAATTTGTTAGTCATCCCAATATCTTTCATAATATGACTTGAAATCTTCATCCTATCAAAAATAAATTGTATGAGTGAACTTATTGAAAATAAATTTATTTTGGGAGATAACATCTGGCTCCTACTCAGGGATGGGAACCTCCCTGTGAGGTCCCAAGAACCCCAAACCAAAATGCCTCTCCTAAAAAAGAATAATTAAAGCTATCTTCTAGTGTTCCATTGGGTATGAAGTCATTTGTCTTTTATCACTAATTCATTGCAACCTACTTGTTTCCCACTTTGCTTATTCATGAAAACAACTGAAAAATGACCTAGCTGCTCATATTAAGAGCTTATTTTCCTATCTATTCCTACTCCTAATTCTAATCAATATAGGCTTCTTATCATGTGACATCATGCTTCCAATGAAGCCATGTCAGAAACTGATCTGTTGAACTTATCCTTGATCTTGACCCAAAAAATAAATGAAACCATAACATGCAGCAATGTAGTTTCAAAGGGTGACATAACCAGCTATCATCTGATAAAAATATTTTTATATCTATGCTGCTCATAAGTTTCAGATAGTTAGCAACAGGGTCATAAAATCCAACAGGAAATACCTTTTTATGATGTTGATCTTTTCCTTCACTGATGTCAATGTTGAATGTGGACTGCTCAACCTTTGTCGAATCAAAATGCAAGCTCAACAGTTGATTTGAACCTTCTTGTTCTCTTATGATCAGATCTTGATCATCAATCATTAAAATTTCCTTTTGAGAATAGTGCTCACAATAGGATGATAAAACATGGTTTTCATCATATGAATAAAGATCAGTTGAAAACATATAATTGCATATACAATCATCAGTTATCATAGGCTCATCCCGGTTTGCAAACTGATCATAAAATACAAATTCATACCTATCTTGGGAGTACTTTGTAAACACTGAAGAATCTAATTCTAAATCTGAAAAGAGCTCACATGCTTGCTGTTGTTCCAAATCTGCTTCAGACTCATAATCTTCCTATTCAAAATCTGAATCACACCGATATTTATCTGGATTAGGTAGATGATGGTTTTCAAAATCAAGCTACTCGAGGATTCTCCTTGAAGCACAAATGTTTTCCTCCACCTCTAAAGCATCTTCAAAAATAATGATTAATGATGAAGATTTCCTTTCTAGTAGAAGATGGGCAAGTTTTGAATGTATTCCCATCACATAATATATCATGGCAGTTGTCTCTGTGGGTTGGATCTCCAAAGGCATATCATGATAAGTGTTGTAGAATCTTCAATTGAAGATAGGCAAAGTTTCGTCTTCCTCTCTCTTCAAAGCATAGAAATCGGTGAGATACAAATCAAGAGATTTGTTATCACCCTAATGCTTCAAAAAGGCATCAGTGAATTCTATCCAAGAGCCAATGGATTCATCTCTTAAACTCTTGAACCATATAGCAGCATCTCTAATCAACGATTTAGAGAAAAATCTCATGATTACATCCTCATGAACAATTTGAAAACAGTCAATAAAATATTTCAAAGATTCCAAGTTCCTTTCAGCTAAAGCTTGATTCTCTCCAAAAAAACAAGGGAGATATTCATAACAGTCAAGAGGATAAGGATGAAGGAGAGAGGGAAGTTTTAATGGCTTAAACATGTGAGGACCCTGCAGCAAATAATTAATCAAAATCACTTTTATATTAATCGCGGGCCACTTCGAGGAGCAACCTCCTTTGAGCAAGCTCAATACAAAATAACTTCACGGTGCCTTCCTTGGCCTCAACACACACTTATATAATAAAAATAGGCACCAATACTATGGGTCAAAACCATGGGCCAATATAAACTATGGATCAACAAATACTACAGGCGGCTTACAAAGCATATGCGCCCAACAACAATAACACAAACTATGGATCAACAATTACTATGGGACGAATTACAAAGCATATGCGTCCAACAACAATATACTAACACGGTAAAGAGAAGGATTAACATGGGTTCCTAACATCCCCTCCCCCTTAGAAAAATCTTTGTCCTCAAAGCTTTAGATGTGGAAATTGTCGTTGAATCTGAAGGAGTGGTTCCCACGTAGCATCCTCGGGCTGCATTCTGTGCCATTGAATTAAGACCTCTGTGATAGAGCGAGAGCGAAGCTGATGAGTGAAATTATTGAGGACAGCCTCTGGCTCCAAAAAGATGGATCCTTCATTATCCAGTTCTGGTAAAATAGTTTGGCCTTTGATGTTGGTGCCAAGAAATTTCTTCAGACAAGAGACATGAAATACTGGATGAATGCGGGAAGAGGGCGGAAGTTCCAATTTATAAGCAACAGACCCAATCTTCTGAAGAATCCTATATGGCCCATAGAAATTTGGAGCGAGCTTATGACGCCCTTTGATTTTTAGTGAGGATTGCTTGTAAGTCTGGAGACAAAGAAAAACCATATCACTGGCTTCAAAAGTGCGCTCAGAACGGTGCTGATCAGCTTGTTGCTTCATGCGATTTCTTGCCAAGATTTTCGCTCAAAATGCGAAGAACCTCATCGTGGTTTCGAAGGACCGCGTCAACTGCCTGAACTGGAGAACTGCTGGGGGTGTAAGGAAGAAGAACTGGCGGTGCCTGACCATAAATGGCTTCATATGGAGTCATTTTAGAGGTAGTGTGGTAAGAGGTATTGTACCACCATTTAGCGAGAGGGAGCCACTTTGCCCACTGATGTTGTTGCTCAGAGCAGAAGCAAAGAAGATAAGTTTCCAAGGATTTATTGATAATTTCAGTCTGACCATCCATTTGGGGGTGATAACCTGAACTCATCTTCAATTTGGTGCCAGTGTGGTGGAAGAGTTCTGTCCAAAAATGACTGGTGAAAGTCGCATCACGATCTGAGACAATGGAAGAAGGCATTCCATGAAGACGAAAGATCTGGTCCAGGAAAATTTGAGCAACAGAGGAGGCTGTATAGGGATGGCTGAGAGCTAAAAAATGACTATATTTGGAGAGGCGATCAACCACAACCAAAATCACAGTCTTCCCTCTAGATTTAGGGAGCCCTTCAATGAAATCCATAGAAATATCTGTCCATATCCGGGTAGGTATGGGCAAGGGTTCGAGCAATCCCGGAAGGGGTGTTGTTTCACCCTTATTGTGCTGGCAGGTATCACATTCAGCCACCATCTGTTGAATTGTCCTTTTCATGCCCTGCCAAAAGAAGTTGCGCCGTGCCCGTTCATACGTTTTGAGAAAACTAGAGTGCCCAGCTGACGGAGAAGCATGGAGTTCATAGAAGATAGCTTGTTGAAGAGCTGTGTTCTGGGGAAGCACCAGACGACCCTTGTATCTCAGTGAAGCACCATCCCAAGAGTAATGTGGGACAGCAGAAGGGTTGTTGTCCAAGCATTGGATGATTTGAGATAATGAAGATTCATTGACATAACCCTATTGAACCGATTGCAGCCAATTTGGAACAGGCATAGAAATCGCAGAAAGAGAACCTTGGTCATCAAATGTGCGAGAAAGGGCATCCGCCACAATATTGTCCTTACCCTTCTTATA
>LPNX011147893.1:48572-80857 GCA_001517045.1 Pseudotsuga menziesii
GTAGCCAATCAACCCCAAAAAACCACAAAGGCTCTTGAGTGTCTTAGGAGGTGGTCACTTGTTCATGGCAGCGATTTTGGTAGGATCCACATGAACCCCTTGTGCTGAGATAATGTGCCCGAGATACTCAACTTCCTTTTGGCCAAAAACACATTTAGACTTTTTGGCATGGAGATGATGATCAGAGAAAAGTTGCATTACAAGAGCCAGATGCTGGAGATGTTCAGCCCATGTTTTACTGTAGATGAGGATATCATAAAAAAATACCAGAATGAATTGCCGCAAATAGGGTCGGAATATTTTATTCATCAAGGCCTGGAATGTGGAAGGAGCATTAGTGAGACCAAAGGGCATGACCAAAAAATCATAGTGGCCATCATGTGTGCGGAAATCTGTTTTAGGGATATCATCCTCATGAACCCGAATTTGATGATACCCAGAGCGAAGATCCAACTTGGAGAAAAATTGAGCACCATGAAGCTCATCAAGAAGCTCATCAACAACAGGAATTGGAAACTTATCCTTGATGGTGAGGTGATTAAGTGCTCGGAAGTCAATGCAGAGGCGCCATGACCCATCTTTTTTGCAGACAAGAAGAACTGGTGAAGAAAAGGAACTTGTGCTTGGGCGAATAATACCTTGCTTCAGTAAGTCCCTAATAAGGAGTTCAATCTCTGTTTTTTGGTGAAATGGGTAGAGATAGGGCCTGATGTTAGGAGGAATGCTTCCAGGAAGGAGCTGAATACGATGGTCCTCTGGGCGTGAAGGTGGAAGTCCCACTGGTTCAGCAAAAACACTGGTATATAGATCCAGAATTTGTTAGAGATCCAAAGGAGTAGTGGGGGCCACTGATGGTTGCATTTGAATGGAATGGAGCTGAGCGATGACACCATGGGAACTCTTCTTAAGGATTTTTTCCATACGATGTGAACTGATGATGCTGAGAGACCCTGGGTGTAATCCTTTCAATGTGTGTTCGTTTCCATCAGGGGAGAACTGCATCCAAAGTTCAGCAAAATCCCATAATATGGGGCCAAGTGTGCGCATCCATTGAGCGCCCAAATCCACATCACATCCGCCTAAGGTCAAGGAAAACATGTCAGAGCGGAGGTTATAATCTCCCATAGAGATACGCACATTACAACACTTCCATTTGCAAGGTAAGGTGCCCCCATTGGCAACCATGACTTCAAAGTTGGAGCAAGGATGGATAAAACAATCAGCTTATTTGGCGATCCGAGGGTAAATGAAATTATGAGTGCTGCCAGAATCAATGAGTATGGTAAGAGGAAGCTTCTTGAAGTAACCGTGTACCCGCATTGTTTGGGGGGCAGTGACTCTAGCTAAAGCATGGAGGGATATCTCAGGCTGGTCATCCTGAGATGGAGGTTCAGTAGGTGGCTCCTGAATATCAACCGGAGCATCCATTGGATCGGGAGCTTCTTCACCAATTTCAGAGGCAGGTGGAGAATCCACATCCAAGAGATAGAGCTTTTGTTGAACACATCGATGTCCCCGAGTGAATTTCTCATCACAATTATAACAAATCCCTTTTTCTCTGCGTGCCTGCATCTCTGTTTCAGACAAATGCTTGATTGAAGGTGAGCAAGGAGCTGGCGGAATGGGAGGTCATTGAGAACCCATATTTCGGAAGGGAACAAAAGAGGATTTGGAGCGCTGTTGGGCTGCCATCTTGTCTTCTTCCAACTTAGCCAACCCCAGGGCTTCCATCATTGTGTTGGGACTGAACATTTTGACCTCAGAGCGAATTACATCCTTTAGACCACTGATAAAACAACTCCGGTAGAAGTCATCAGGTAATCCTTCAGTGTGATTAGCTAGTTTCTCAAATTCAATTTGATACTCTTTCACAGTGCCAGTTTGGTAAAGTTTAGTGAGAGCTCCTGTGAAGTCATCAAAATCACGAGGACCAAATCGTTGCAAAAGGAGCTGGAAAAAATCAGGCCATTTTGGCTCTTCATGAGCCTTGATGTACCAACGATACCATTGAAGAGCTTTCTGTTCCAAATGAAAGGAGACAAGTGGAAATTTGTTGACATCAAAAGTATTATGAAGACTGAAACAGTGTTCTACATGATAGATCCATCCAGTCGGATCAGTACCATTGAAGCGAGGAAAATCTAGCTTCAGACTGCGAAAATTGTTGAAAGAAGAGAACCCATTGTCTGATGAAGACTCGTACTGTCGTATGGTGTTCATAGCTGAATGCTCAAGATGGAGACCGAGAAATTTTTCATCCAGTTCCTGGAGTTTGGCTTGAATGGCTGTAAGTGCTTCCTCCATGGATTTTACTCCTGTGCAGGTGACAACCATAACCAGGAGTTTTTTTTTTTTGGGGGGGAGTGGGTAGAAAAAAAAAACAGAAACTGTTTCAGTAGAGGAAAATCTGGATTTGGGAAAAGATCGGAAGGGTAATTTGGGTTTAAGTTTTGGACACTGTCGAAAGGACAAGGAAGCAAAAAATGGGGATTTTAGGAGCGGGGTGAAAGAATGAGAAAATTTGGTAGAGAGGGACAAAGAAGCAGAATGAGGAAAGGAATACGGTGGAAAAATTTGAAGGCGTTTGGGTGAAAATCGAAGGAGTAATGACAAACCCTAAAAATAGACAAATGTGGGATTTCAGGTCTTGGGAAGTGGAATTTGGGATAGGGTCTTCAGGAATGGAATTGCAGAGCTGTCAGTGAAGTTTCAGGGAAAACAGAGTTGAAACCAAGGAGATATGGCCGAAAAACAGATATGGATCTGCAATGGCGCGAAAGTGATCGAAAACAGTGGAATCTGCAACGGCGTGGAAGTGATCGGCAACAAATGGATCTGCAACGGCGTGGAACTGACTGACAACAGTTCTGGACAGAGGAAATCTGTGATTATGCAACTGAAAATAGATATGGACCCCAGGTATGTGCAGATTCCTATCGGTTCAAGGGAATCACTCGGCCACCAATGCTGTCTGACGGCTTGTGTATTGGGGCAGTACCCCTCACTCCACGGCTCAGGTAAAACTGATAACCGCTTGGCCACAAACGATAGCTCTTGGTTTACCTCACGGGTGGGAACTAGTCAATCAGGTAGGGGTCATTGCCCTTTTCGCTGGCAGGTCCTCTCAATGGGCCAGCTACTTCGAGGTTCCTGGGGTACTCCTCACAATGAGTTTTAGGGCTTATGCCCAAGTACTTCCCACAGTTAAGCGGATAGGGATTATTCCCAGATCCGAACCTACAACAGAAGCGAAAAAAAAAAATGGGCAGAAATTTCACCCAATGAGCCCAAGAAAGTGCTATGATACCAGATGTGAGGACCCTGCAGCAAATAATTAATCAAAATACATGATATAGCAGTAGAACTCAAAATCACTTTTATATTAATCGCAGGCCACTTCGCGGGGGCAACCTCCTTTGAGAAAGCTCAATACAAAATAACTTCACGGTGCCTTCCTTGGCCTCAACACACACTTATATACTAAAAATAGGCACCAATACTATGGGTCAAAACCATGGGCCAATATAAACTATGGATCAACAAATACTACAGGCGGCTTACAAAGCATATGCGCCCAACAACAATAACACAAACTATGGGTCAACAATTACTATGGGATGACTTACAAATCATATGCGTCCAACAATAATATACTAACACGGTAAAGAGAAGGATTGACATGGGTTCCTAACAAAACATCTTCATCTTGATTTTGATTTGAAAGGTTGTGGGCTGATCATGAGGGATAACAATCTGCTGACAAGGTTCAAAGGTTATGACAACGAGTGTTGAGCTCTACATAGGTTTTGAATCAGTTTTGGTTTCTTCAAGGTTACATGGCTGATCATATTTAGAAGGAATTTGGATACAGAGGTCATTTTTATAAATGAGCTATGGCACAAAGACTGATTCACCTTCTACAATACAAGTAGGCTGCAAATATTCTTCTACAGATGGATTTATAAAAGATGGCTAATAAAAAATAACAGTAGTTCATAAAGTAAACTGATGAACTAGTACCTCGATTTTGAATTCATCCTCTTCATCTTTTATCAACCGGGTCCTCCCCAGTGGAGATTTATTAAATTAGGATGGATCAGGGAAATAGAAGTATATATTTGCCCTAGCAGCTGGGCTAGGTTTTCTTCTCTCTCTACAAACAAATTTGATCTAGATGTCCTTGCTGCTCTGGAATTTTGCCTTTGTAGAGCTCTTCCTTTTCTGATGATCTTCTCTGGGTATGCAATAGGTGTTGTTGGTGGCCTCTATTGATTTTCTCTAGTATGAGCCCTTCATGGAGCCACAGTTCTTCAATGGAGTCACCAGGGATGAGATCTTCACAAGAAGCAGTGCTTGAAGATTCCTCAACCCCAAAATTTTATGATTTACTTATAAATTTATGAGAACTAGATGCTTCAGCATAATAAGATTGAAATGGAGGTCTATTTGATATAATAGCAGAAATACCTCTGGAAATACCTAATGTAGCTCCCCTTTGCATCTCTGAAGGTCTGCCTTAGCAAAGCCCTAGCTCCTCTTAGGATCTCTTCTAGATCTGAAACATGTGTTACTGGTGGCCCTTTAGGGTTTGCTTTGGTACTTGGTCTTCTTGAAGCCACCTTATTCCAATGGAGTCACCAGATAGATGATTACTATTATATTTTATCATTCAAGCTAGCATTATGATCTTAGGATCTTTAACTGAGAGAATAACATGCACAGCAATAAAACACAAGAGACAAGAGACACAAATAATTTTCTTCGGGGAAACCATAAAGGATAAAACCCCGCAACTTCCTCAAAGATAGAATCAGCATCAAAATAGAAAAGCCGAAAACATAAAGATGATCTCCACAGCTTCTGTCTCTCTCTCACACACTGAAAGAGCTTCTCCTCTCTCAATCATGTGCCCCAATGAGTGTGTGTGAGTGTGATAAATAGAGAGGCTCACTCTCTATTTATATTCTTTCATTCACTTGAAGTGCACTCCAACATGTCGGCCTCACTTAACAATTACTTACTAGAGCTGACATCTCTTAGAGTGTTTAATAACCCTAGTGCCCCACAACTTGTGGGGACTTTTCTCTCTACTCAACAAGGAGGGTTAACCTTGACTTAGATGGAGGGGACTATTGCCTCGACTTACAATGACTCACCTAGGGTCGACTTCTGTAGGATAGTCTAATAACCCTAGGGCCCCACAACTACGGGGACTTTAACCCTTGACCAATAGGAGGGTTACCCACAATTACTTGACATGACTTTCACATTATAGAAACTTCCTGATTGGAACATCAGGGCATGACATGACTCAAATACATCTCGGAATAAACATCGGGTTACAATACATAATAAATACATATGAATACATTCCGAATTTACAAATACATCAACACTCCCTCTTAACTAGGAAGGTATTCTCTCGACACAATTTATCAGCACAAGTCTTCTTCTCTATATCATCTGAATCATAGTCAAGTTCTTGTCATCTTTATCTTCAAGTTATCTTCATCTTCAATTCATCTTCATCTTTAGGTCATCATCATCTTCGGGTCATCTTCATCTTCAAGTCATCTTCATCTAGATCTGGATCATCACTCGATCTGGATAATCATCACTGGATCTGGATCATCACTCGATCTGGATCATCATCACTTGATCATCATCAAGTTTAGATCATCACTTGATATGGATCATCACTATTGGATCATCAATTCTATATCATTACTTGATATAGATCATCACTGAAGCTGGATCATCATCACATCTGGATCGTCACTTGATCTGGATCATCATCAAGTCTGGATCATCACATCTGGATCACTTGATCTAGATCATCATCAAGTCTGGCTCATCATCACAACTGGATCGTCACTTGATTTGGATTGGCATCAAGTCTGGATCAACACATCTATATCACTTGATCTGGATCATCATCAAGTCTAGATCATTATCACAACTGGATCGTCACTTGATCTGGATCGTCATTAAGTCTGGATCAACACATCTGGATCACTTGATCTAGATCATCATCAATTCTGGATCATCATCATATGCTATCTCTCATAATGGTGCTATCTTGATTCTTCTTGTCACAAGAAGCTCTACAGATTCAATCCTATAGGCCTACCCTTCATGTAGGTCTTCATCAGTGCTTATATCTGACACTTAAGTCAGAATGGCCCACCCAGCTCTTACATTTGACCTCATCTTGTCAGAAAGGCACACCCAGCACTCAAATCTGACCTCATCTTGTTAGAAAGGCCCAGCACTCACATCTGACCTCCTCTTGTCAGAAAGGCTCAGCACTTATATCCGCTCATGTGCAAGCACACCGCATCTAAAAGGCTCTGCACTTACATTCAACCTCATCTTTTCAGAAAGGGACAACAGTTACAGTCGACCATGCTCGAAAGCACCGCATCGACAAGGCTCAGCACTTACAAACCGACCATGCATGAAGCACCACATCAAAAAGGACTCAGCACTTACAAATCGACCATGCATGAAGCACCGCATCGGAAAGGGCTCTGCACTTACAAATCGACCATGCATGAAGCACTGCATCGAAAAGGGCATGCACTCACATTTGATCATGGAGGAACTAATCCTACCATTGCATCAGAATGGCCCCTAGTCCCAGAATGAGCTACCTGGTAACAGACCAGGTGCCTCCATTCCTAGAATGGCAGTTGCCCTTACATCTAACCTACTCGTCAAAATGGCCAACACTCACATCTGACATGGGAGGAACTTAATCCTTTAACCATGACAGAATGGTTTAGCCCTTACATTTGATCAAGTTGGAACACATCCCTCTATCACATCATAATGGCTTCTCAGTCCTAGACTGAGTTTTCCTGGTAACTAACCAGGTGCCTCCATTCCTAGAATGGCAGTTGCCCTTGCATCTGTCCTACTCGACAGAATGGCCAGCACTCATATCTAACATGGAAGGAACCTAAATCCTTTGACCATGACATAATGGCTCAGCCCTTATATCTGACCTTCTCGTCAAAATGACTATGGATCTCAACACTCATATCTGACATGGAAGGAACCAATCCTCTTACCATGATAAAATGGCTCAGCCCTTACATCTGACCATGGAATGAACCAATCCTCTCACCATGTTAGAATGGCTATGGGACTCATCACTTTCTCTTGGAGGAAACCTCGATCTGGAAAACACCAAGATTCTCCCTGAAGCACTCAAACTTCACCCTAGCCAATGGCTTCATTAATACATCATCTATCTGTTCCTCCATTGCAACATACTAGAGCTTCATTGTTCCCTTTTGCACCATATCCCTGATATAGTGATACTTGATCTCGATATGCTTTGACTTGTCATGAAACACTGGATTCTCTGACAACTTCACAACTCTAGTTGTCACAATGTATACAAGTAGCATTCAACTGGAGATCAAATATATCAGACAGTAGCTTCCTCAGCCATATTGCCTCACAACTAGCTGAACAAGCTGCGACATACTCTACTTCAGTTGTACTCAGTGCCACACATGATTTCTTCCTACTAAACCAAGAGATCACACCTGATCCCATACTGAAGCAACATCCTGAAGTGCTCTTCCTATCGATGGCACTGCCTGCCCAATCTGAATCGACATAACCCTCTAGGTTAATCTTTTGATTCAACTCATACTTGAGCCCATAATCAACTGTACCCTTCAGGTACTTCACTGCATGCTTTGCAACCATCAGGTGAACATGTCTCAATGTGTTCACAACAAAGCAAATATCTGGTCTCGTATTCGTCAGGTACATCAAGGAACCAATCATATGACGATACATCGTAGCATCAATCATCTCTGATGATGCAACACTCAATAGCTTCAAGTTCGATGCCATAGGTGTGGTCATGTAGTCCATCATCCTGAACCTCTTCAGGATCTCTACTGCATACTTCCTTTGTCCACACCTCCATGCCTATAAAATAGTGCATCAACACATAACAGGAGCATCACTGGTCTTTCGCCTTCAACCTTGAAGCAAAGGTTGGAATCTGCTTTACTCTTAGTCATCAGTAATCTCTCCATCCTTTTGTACCATGTCAAACCTCTAGATCTTCTGCAGTCACTCCCTCTGAAGCAGAGCATCATTCTCCCTTTGTCTTTCATGCTCTATGCACTGAAACATTATGAACCGGAGTGACAAGTATCTTCCTCTGCTACTAGTATCCATCTAGGATCATTGGATACCAAGATCCTCTATATTGAACTTTTTCAAAAGTTCTTATCGCATTCATCTGTGAGCTTGTCATCCTTTATCAACCTTGTAGCAAAGTTTCAGATCTTCATCAAGCTAGCTGCAAATGTCTCTTTGTAGTTTATGCCTTATTTTTGTGAGAAGCCTCGTGCTACGAATCTTGCTTTGTATCCCACGATGTTTCCATCTACTGCATGATGGAAATACGAACTTCCCTTCACGTATCAATACTGTATCCTAGACATCATTCTTCTTGAACTAGTCTTCCCTTTCTTCTTGGTTACTTCTTCATAGCTATAAGGTTTTGCATCAATGATGTCGATGCATTCATCATATTATTCTTCATCTTGAACTGTCATCACTTGTTCTTCGGAACAAGTCTCATCCGTCTTTGCTTGTAGGCGATTATGTATGCGATCTTTCCTACAAGTCAAATGCATTTGCATGGTTAGAAACATTTCATAAGAAATATTCATACTGGAAAATTCTTATGCATAAACATATGATCATGCAACTACTTTATCCAATACAACATTCATCCATATCTCACAGAAACTTTCTAGATTCCTTCCATCTCTACCAGGACAACATTGAGATTGTGCACTAATCCAATATGTCAGCAAAGAGGTTTCATTCTAGATAAGTAGCAATGGAGAGTTGTATAGCACCATGAGCTACTTACCCATCACATGCATATTAGTAGTATATTGTCATTAATGCAAACATTCTATCATGCATAATACATAAACTGAATATAAACAAATGCATAACAAAAAACAATATCATGAAATGACAATTGAATACTTATCTTTATTTGTTTCGTGGGTAGACTCCTTCTTGAGTCTTCAGCTTCATTGTCTTCTTCATTCATAATAGCGTCGTTTCTTATCCAAAAGCTAAGATGGATAAGAGGTTCTTCAAGAGTTCATATCTTCATATTCCTCATCGCTTGAGGGTTCTTCTTTGGATGGTAAGAGCTTAATCTTCAGTTGCTCCCACCTTCTCTTCTCGAGATTCTTCTTCTTGTGTTTTCTCTTCCCAGAATCTACTGAAATTAATCACTTCCTTCTGGCACACATTCCTCACACGAATGAATCCCATGATCCTGGGAGGCCATTCAAGGTGGCTATCACCACTTCTACATTCTCCACTTCTTCTTCTACCGATTCAAATTGTTCTGTATTCTGGATCTTCACATTCTTCAACTGTTTTCTCAAAGCCATCTTCTAATTTATGTTCTTCCCTTCAGATAGCTTGGTCAAGGAATCAAACATCTGCGGTGTCTTTAGGAAAGACACTTGTGGTACAAGTTGATCCGTGATTGAATCAACAATGATCTTCTTGGCCTTGATTAAGTTCTTCTTGTGTAAGGCTTTGAGCCTCATCTCCCTCTGGAACTGGAACCTTTCTACTTGTGTAGGTGTCCAACTCATTTTATTCAGGGAGATCATATGCTTCCATGCTTGGAGGTTTTCAACTTCACCAATATTATCATCAAGCTAATGTGATAGATCACTTTGAAATGAGAACCTCAAATGAAAATAGCAAAAGATTAGATCTTACCGATTTGAGGTGTCCGTCCTGGTTCTGGAGATGGCTGATCTAGGGTTTGTCAGAGAAACCCTAATTTTAAAAAATTGAAATATTTCAGATATTATTGGATATAAATATGGATCTCTTCAAATGGAGCTGTCCAATGTACTCCTTTTCTGAAAACAGTGGAAGGAAGCTCTCGGAACAGGAAGCCCTAGTTTTCCAATTTCTCCTGCAGAAATGTATGTTACTATTTCTGTGGTATCTCCAAAATTACTATTCTTCTATGTATGAAATTTCACACTGAGGTAACCTCACATTTTCATAATCCAAAACCATAGGTTTCATCAGGATTGGCTTCACCAATTGGGATTTATGATCCTTTTCCCAAGGTTACCTATTACAGGACTGTTCAGAACAGCAAAGTTGTACAGACGTCCACGTGTCATTGGTTCATCTTCTGAGTCTGAAACTTGGACAAAATTATTTAAATTCCATTCCCTTTCTATAAAATCTTCCAAAATTTCATTTTGATCTTTGTAGTCCAAGATATAGAAATTCTCCCCAGGTGTCCAATTTAGGGATGAATTCTAGAAGAGGCTGGAACCCTAACTGAGAGGGATCATATATCCCATAATATAGCGAATATGAGGCTGAATTTTGGATACAATTTACATCAGGATTTTATCTTCGACATTTGAAATTTTCATCTCCTGATCCTTCTCCAATCTAGAGATATAGCGAATGTACCAAAACTTAGCAGTTTTAGTATTTAGGGTTTTTCTAGCTCGGGGTCAAACTAGGGTTTGACTTTCCTGGAGTTCCACCCAACCAAAAATCTTGATCCAGGTCTCTAAACTTCGATTTTGATGAGGAGAGAAATCCTGTGCTAGGCTCACTCAAAAATTCCTCTTCTGTAAGAAGCCCTAATTTCCGCACCAAAAACTGAAAATGCTCGGAATCGAATTCCGCATCGACAGAAAAATGCGCCCTTCAATGGAGAGTCAACCTAGCATACTTTTGCTAATGGATTGTGGAGAGAGACCCAAAAAGTAATAATCCCTAGCTTCTACAATTGCACAATGTCTTCTTCTTAGGTTAGCTCTAATACCATGTTAGATTTTTATCATTCAAGCTAGCATTATGATCTTAGTATCTTTAACTAAGAGAATAACATGCACAGCAATAAAACACAAGAGACAAGAGACACAAATAATTTTCCTCGGGGAAACCATAAAGGAGAAAACCCAAAAACTTCCTCAGAGATAGAATCAGCACCAAAATATAAAATCCCAAAACATAAAGATGATCTCCACAGCTTATGTCTCTCTCTCTCTCTCTCACTGAGAGAGCTTCTCCTCTCTCACTCATGCGCCCCAATGAGTGTGTGTGAGTGTGATAAATAGAGAGGCTCACTCTCTATTTATATTCTTTTTTTCACTTGAAGTGCACTCCAACATGTCGGCCTCACTTAACAATTACTTACTAGAGCCGACATCTCTTGGAGTGTCTAATAACCCTAGTGCCCCAAAACTTGTGGGGACTTTTCCCTCTGCTCAACAAGGAGGGTTAACCTTGACTTAGATGGTGGGGAATATTGCCCCGACTTACAATGACTCACCTAGGGTCGAATTATCTAGAATATTCTAATAACCCTAGGGCCCCACAAGTACTACGGGGACTTTAACCCTTGACCAATAGGAGGGTTACCCACAATGACTTGACATGACTTTCACATTATAGAAACTTCCCGATTAGAACATTGAGGCATGACATGACTCAAATACATCACAGAATAAACATCGGGTTACAATACATAAGAAATATGTATGAATACATTCCAAAGTTACAAATACATCAACAATTAGAACCAAAATAGTGTCCAAACTTTTTCTATAATCAAAGCAGGATCTATGTCGTCTCCCAGGGAAGCTGAGCTTCAATCTCCTCTCCCCGGCAATGGCGCCAATTTGTTATCACTCCAGGAAACTCCTCTAGGTTGCAGCTCGAGGATGCCTGGTAACTTAAATGTTTTTTATGGTTTTCTAAGTAGATCAATTCAGGTGACCTATAGGACCTCACACTCTCAAGACATGCATGAAACTCAATCAGGGATAAGGCTTCTAACTACCACTGTTCAGAGGATTGATAATATGGTGCAGAGATGGAGAACTTATCATGCTAGAAGATTCATACATAAAACAGATATATATAAATGGCTAATAATAACAAGGAAAGTACTTATAATTAAAATCATCAATATGCCAATAGGATAACAACTATTAGACATCAATTAACCTGAATAAACATGAATAACACATTCAAGCATAAGGACAGAAAAGACAAGAAATGGAAGCTGAACATATGATAGCAAAAGAACTTATATTAGGTCATGAGAAATATGAGAAGCTTGACAATAGTAATGGTCTACAAGTCCCTGAAGTCGAACCTTTTCTATAACATAAGTCTTAGGCTTTATAGCCTTTACAAAAATATTCAGATCCTGAAAAATTGGATCCGTTTTACTAAAAATAGATAAAATTAGGTCAGAAACCCTAATTTAAATACTAATTTAACTAACTCTAACACTTGTTCACTCTTTGAACCTTTTGATGATTGCAGTGAGTACTGGAGGAAAGTTGTAATTGGTCTTCTGATGGATGAGCCACTGTTGGTTAAAATATGTAGGGTTTTGTGACCCTCTCATCTTTGATGTATCCCCAAAATAGGAACATACCTCATTTGATGGTGTACCTCAGAAACTTTCAGCTTTTACATTTCATCCTGCTCTTTCCCAGGTGTTGGTGAAGTAAACTCTTCATTTTTATGCTGTAACCTACCCTATTAGGTCAACTTTTGCCCTAAAAATTTGGCCAAACTTCTGAAAACTAGGGCTCAGAGATGCATTTGGTTCTCCACATATGTGATAGATGTGTATAAACTGAAAGCAGTTTTTGTATATTGGTGTTTTTTGAGAAAAAACCTCTCTCAGTTTCTTGAAATTTGTTTCCATTTTCCAGATATCTGTATTTCCAAAACACGTGTAAAACAGGGAAATTCTAAGATCTGAAATTAGGGATCAGAGATGGATTCGATTCTCCCAATATGAAACACCTGTAGGAAAACTGAGAGAGGTTATTGTTTTCTGACATGTTTGGAAAATAAATCACTGATAATTTTTCAAAATGATTCTCCAATCGATCAGAATCGCCATTTTAAAATGATTCCTTTTCATAGTAAAAAGCCAATTTCAGTGGCTTAGAGCGCCCTGAAATTTCGGTCTTAGCTACCAAAAGTCTGTTTTCGGTGGCTTAGAGACCGTTTTGAAACCACACTTAGCCATGGAAACCTGTGCTTTGAGTTTTTATGAGTGGTTCCTCCTCCCTATGCCTTTTAGGTGGTTAATCATGCTAAATTATGACACGCCTCATGTTGTTGAATTTGATTTTGATGGGTAGACAACTGTTTTCACTTTTCATCCTTTTTGGTGCTTAAGATTATTTAGGGTTTTGTTTGCTAGATACCGAAAGCTAAGATTTCAGTGGCTAATGAACCACTACCACGTTCTCCCAAGCCACCGAAAGTTTCCCTTTCCAAAAATGTATCTCAATTTATTTTGGTGGTTAATGTCTCCCTGCAAACACTCGCTAAACTTCTGAAAACAAAGCTTTTTGGTGGCTAATGAGCTATTGGAAAACTCAACTAAGTCACCGAAAGTCCTTTTCCCAGAATTTTAATAAGAGCGTGGTGAGAAATCTTTCGGTGGATAATCATCGTCCTACATTAAACTATTAGCTACCGAAAGCTAGGCTTTTCAGTGGCTAATGAGTTATTGAAAATATCGCCTAAGCCACTGGAAGCTAAAAATTTCAAATTTATCAAATAACAGAACATCAGATACCCTGAATTTGTTATTCATCCCAATATCTTTCATAATATGACTTGAAATCTTCATCATATCAAAAATAAAATGTAGGAGTGAACTTATTGAAAATAAATTTATTTTGGGAGATAACACACAGCCTCCGCAGTGACCTCCCGCAACACCTGTGTACGCTTCCTCTAGAATAGGACCCTGCTCATGCGGTAAAACATATCATCGCAGTATCTCATCCAGTCAAAGTTTAATGAGTTGTCCTACAATGAATGAAAAATCAGAAGCCTTGACGACCAGCTGCTTCTTCTGGCTAATCGACATGTCAACAGGGGCGAGTCCAGTAGATAAAAACTGGACAATAGGGTCATAGTAATCATATGCGATTTCAACGCGGAATAATTGTGTATCAGGCAGCCCATCCTCAATATTAGTGGGTTCTTCACCATTCTCAATACGTGACAGATGATCGGGGCCAACATTCGACCATCCCAGCTTGACCGCTATCTCAAAATCAAATTCTTGGAACAAAAGTAGCCACTTGCAGATTCTCCCCCCCAACACAGGCTTATTTACTAGGTATTGTAGAGATGAATTATCAATGAACATATTAAAATGTCCACCAAACAAATAGTGCCTGAACTTTTGCAGAGCATACACCATAGCCAAGCCTTCTATTTCAGTCGTGGTGTAATTCCGTTCAACAGATGATAACTTCCTACTAGCATATGCTATGGGATTATCCAAGTTGCCTTCGCCTAGTTGCGCAAGAACAACCCCAAACGTGGTAGAAGAGGCATCAACATGCACATCAAATTCCTTATTCTAGTCAAGAAAAACCAGTATGGGTTCAGAAACCATCTTGGCCTTCAAAGTGTCGAAGCTACCTTGACATTCCAAAGTCCATTCAAATGCGACATCTTTCTTTAGCAGCTTCTCAATAAGAGCAGTAATCGCAGCATATCCCTTGATAAACTTGCGATAGTAGCCTATGTGGCCTAGTGTTTCTTGGAGCATTTTTACATTTGTCGGTAGTGGTAAATTGAGGATCAGCGCAATCTTTGTTGGATCTACCAACAGACCTTCTTTGCAGACGATGTGCCCAAGTAATATACCAAAGGGTGCATAGAAAATACATTTCTTGGAATTCAGTGCAATCTGATGCTGTCGACACCATTCCAGCATTAGTCACAAGTTGTCCAAGTGGTCTTTAGCCAAACCATAGACAGACCAATCATCCATATAGACCTACAGGAACTTCTGGATAAAATCCTTAAAAACGGTGATAACAACACGGGAAAATACGACGGGGGCATTTTTCAGCCCAAATGGCATAACTGTATACTGGAAACAACCCCATTCTATGATGAATGTAGTCTTATGGAGATCCTCCTTTATAATCTGGATCTAGTGGTAGCCTGAAAAACCATCTGTGAAGGAATATACTTCCTGGTCACCTACACCTTCCAGGACTTCATCCGTGAAAGGGGTCGGGAATGGATCGTGCATACATGCATCATTCAATTTCTGTAGATCGACATAGATGCAGATTTCTCCAATCTTCTTATCTTGGATTACCATCAGTCTTATCCACTCTAATTCTTCTACCGGCTCAATAATCCCAACATCAAGCATCCAATTAAGCTCAGTTTTCACTCGATCCTTATATCACAGGTTTAGTCTATATGCCCTATGGCAAACTGGTTTTTCATTCGATTTGAGCAGAATCTTCATTTCTCCTAAATCACCAAGAATCCCATTCATCTCAGAAAACCATGTGGGGAATACATCCTGGAACTCATGCAGGAGATCCATGATTTTGGCTATCGTTTCTTCGCCCCAATAGTCTCCAACATTGGAAAATTTTGTATTTTATGTCATCCCAATGTCAACTTTCTAATCACAGCGGTTGATTCATCAAGTCTATCAGTAGATCGGGAGCTGCGACACCACGACTTCCCTCAAACTCTGGGATATTAACATTGCACAACTCATCATCGTCTTCGGGGTCCCCAAACAAATTGTAGCACATCATCATGGATTGGACGGAGCAATTTGCATGGGGATCAACCGGATATGCCACAGGGGTGACTTTTATTACTATGTTACGAATAAGGTGTAAAGCATTACATACCTCAGCATTAGCATCCTGGAAGTTAAATGTCTGCATGAAGCGAACTGACAGCTCCTCCCAAGTGGTAATAGTTCTGCGCAACTCTGCTGCTACATACCAGAACCATGGCATTTCTTCAAGAGTATGAACAAAAGCATGAACCCACTCATCTCTAGGTCGCGATGTCCATAACATCTCACATTCGATCAAATGACTAGCGAGGTCATTTTGTCCATCATATCTCCCAGTATGGTAAACCTCTACATCACCAAAATAGACAATCATCAATCTTCGGCACTGCTCCCAGTCGTGGATCGTCCGTTTGTGTGTCTCCCACCAACGGGCCAATATCCTTTGCGGTTCCAACACTTTCTTTTCAATTTCTTGAAAGAACTCATAGATTCCTGGCAGTCCTTCATAAATGGGCAACTCTACCATCTCAATTGCAACATGCCAAAGATACTGCATAATTAACCCACACTTCCGGAATGATACCTCATGCAACCGATTCTGCAAATTTTCTAGAGCATCATCAGAATCTGAGGACGCAGAACTTGCGATGCACCATCCAAGTTCACCGTCAACAGTGGGATGGATGTAATCCTAGGAAATGTTGTATGTCTGGTCCCAACTTCTCCCGACTTCATCCTTCACTAGTTCAATATAGCGTCGTCCTTCCGAGGGTCCATACGAGCAATGACCCTAACATCATGGTTTTCAAACGTCATAACTCGGTTTTTGAAATTGATAACTTCCATGTTATCATTAGCCCACCAAATTCCTAGTAGCGCTGCATAGGAACCACCATCTTCTACAAATTCTATCACATCAAAGTCGGCACATGTTTTCATACCTTCAATGTCGACAACTAAATTTGAAACCCGAACAGTGGGATGAACCTTCGCCTAATTTTCTAACCACAGTTGCACTGGTGACCATCCTAGTGTTGGATTCCCCATCGACTGCCAAGTTTGTTTTGTCAAAATGTTGACATCAGATCCAAGGTCCATAATGACCGAGTCAACCTAATAATCCCCAATCTGGATATTCATTCTCGTTTCCTTGCCTGTCTTTCTTTTTTGCAAGGAATTCACAACAAAATCCTTTACTGTCTTATTTGGAAGGTGCAACAATGTCTTGAGCTCAACAAGGGCATACGATTCCCTTACCAGCAATAGACAAATCTCAATAAACTTACACAGATTGCCATGCTACTGCGATGGTCCTGCTTCTATAGATGGGTCAAAAGCAAAAGGCATGTCAATAATTGGCATCTTACCCGGATTCCTTCCAATCGCTTGCTTTGCTTCAAAGAAAGTGTCTTTTTCTGTTGCAATATCAAATGCAACCTTTTTCTTTCCAGTAAATCGAACAGGTTGTCGTGGTCCATCATCACCAGTTGTCAAACTAGCACGAGTGACAATCCCAACATCGACATCCTTCATCCTTGGTTTTGCATCGATTGCTACAACTGTCAGTCCTTGATGCAAGTTCTGGGCTTGAGCTCTTGGCTAGTTCATAGCTTGATTCATTGGTATATTCTAAGCCTAGGGTGGATTCTGAGTCGGAGTCTAATTCTGCGGTGGGATCTGACCTTGTAAGGGTTGCTGATTCTACACCTGGAACAGAGGCTGATTCTTAGCGTTCTGCAACTGGGGAATATGTCCAGCCTGCCATTTCGCAATCAACTGAGGAATTTTTTTGACATTATGATCACTAGCTGCACAGTAAGTACACTACGCATGAGGACATTCTCTCTGATAGTGCCTGAATATTCAACATGTATAACACTGGATGGATTCCCAACCTCAGCCACTTCCTCGACCAAAGCCTCCGTTGTGGCCCCTAAAGCCTCCCCGAAATCCTCCTTGGGTTCCTCCCTGTTGGAAATGCGGATGAGCTTGCTGCTACTGAGGAAATTATTGTTGAACATATTGCGCATCCTGTGGCTGACTATACTGTGGTCACTGCACCTAGCTATACTAAGGCTATGGTGCAAACTATGGCTGAGCTATGAACTGCAGCTTAGGTTGTGTAGGGACAAACTATAATGGAGGCAGTGGCATGTACGGTACCTATGCTATTGGTTGCGCTACTTACGGCGGTGTTTGCGATGTCCAAGGTTCCTCCCTTTTCACAAAGTATGAATCATATGTCCTTTCTTGGAGCAAATCATAAGCGCGATAGTTTGTGTCCTCATGTGGAACTAACCGACAGAACGTACTGTACAAGTTCTCTGCTTTGGTAACCATCTTTTGCATGTAGTCACAATTCTCATATCTATTCCCATAGACCTGGAATATACAACACCAAGGTGCACCAGCACTGCTCAATGGATTAGGGGCTCCTGAAAGCAAATAATTTCAAAATGTCAGACAAGTATCCTTGGTATGTCTACCTGCATGGCACCGGGTACACCAAATATCTTCACGATCCCCCTTGGCCTTCTTGATGTCTTGCAACTGCAGCGTTAGATTGGCCAGCTGCACCTGAATCTGATTCATCCCAACAGTGGTTTCTCCTACTGGTGATGCTTCTAGTTTCATCACAGTCTCTAGAGCCTTGCTCTGTGTGGCGATATTTTTCTACATTAATGGTTGTCAAATATGTGGGACAAGCGCTGCAATGAACCATTCGTTGTGTTGAACATCGCTCATCTGAAAACTAACCCGATCCATCAATGTCTTAAATCGCTGATCAAAATCCCAAATGGTTTCAATAGGGAATTGTTTGATCTCCTTTAGTTTAGTAATGTACTAAGATTCGAACTTCAGCTTCTTAAATTTCTCAAATAGCCCTACCCTAATTTCATCCAATGTTTTTGCAGTACCTCCCTGAGGCACTTGCATGAATCTCATAAACCATTCCAATGCGTGGTCCCTCAGAGTGGTGGCCAGCTGACTTTTCTTGACATCATCATCGGTAGTTTGTCGAGCAGTCCAGATAGCTTCACATAAGAACCAATAATGTTCTGGATCATCAGTGCCATTTCCATTGAATATTGGCAAATTCATCTCGTCTCCCACCATCCTGGGCCTTCTTCCTCCTACTGGTGCTCTATTACTAGACCGTTGTTGACATGTCAGGAAAGTCAACATAGAATGTGTGTTCCTTCCTTGTGGTGGAGTAGTGCGTGGAGGGGTAGGCACGCTACAGCTGGGGTTCGATCCTATTGTTCTTCTGGCGGTATCCTGGGCTTGTATACCCTCGTCGTCATAGAAAGGTTGCTTCAGGGCCTGTGTGTTTTTTCTTCATGGTATTGCACTTTAACTTCAGCGGGACCTTCTCCTGTCCTCTACCTCTTTTCTCGAAACCTTTCTCCTCCCCTCGTACAACCACTTGTTTCTTCAACGACCTTTATATTCTCGCCAAAACTCATGCCCATCTACCCCTTATTTCCTTATGCATTTCCCCCATTTTTTTCATAGTGCCTACATCCTCCACACACCAGAGGTCCACTACTCTTGGTCCATCTTTAGGATACATTTTTCATAGACTAGTTGCTTAATCGACAGTTGTAGCGACAATAAGAAACAGCCATGAGGTCCACTGAAAAATTCCCTTTCTGTTTCGCTAAAAGATTTATTAGTATCAACTACAAATTCAGTGTTGTATCCCTCTAAGATACTATCCAACCATACCTCAACTTCCCACGATGCCTTGTTGCTACTTTCCTGCAGCGCCTAGATCAATTCTAGGGTCCAGGATGTCGGCTCTCCTCCTTGGAAGTTCGTCTTCTACTTAGCAAATTTAGTCAACCATTCTTGCAAGAGTATCAAAAATTCACAAAAGTACCACTCATGAGGACCATCATGGATATATCTAGGAAGCCATTGACTTGTCAAAAATTTCGGGTCCTGGTTTTCAGCTTCAACAAACTCCCACAACTTCTGATCAAACCAATCCTTGATCTCTGATTGAGTCAGATGCCAAAACATATCCCCCTCCTAATTGCAACTCGGTCTCGACAACAGAAGCATTTGTTGGTACGATCCACCAACAAAGCCTCGTTGACAGGGGTTCCCACTCTGTCGACGCCCTGCAGCGTGATCTCCCTGAGCACCTGCCCAAACAGGTTTTACCCTGCCCGGCAACGTCTGCAAAGGAGACGAGGTCTCACCCGAGGTGTTCAAGGGAGAGCTATTAGAACCGAGTTTTCGAAAGTGGGGGAGGAGGACATGGGGATCCAACTGGAGAAAACTATGACTTATGTGATCACCCTATCTTATCACAACATTAATCATGAAACATCATACCACATTCAACAATTGCAGAGCTTTAACAGATTGCATTAATAGAGCAAGGAGAAACTAAATCGCATCATTGTATCAGAAGCAGAATCATAGCATCACACAAATCTACATATATCGCATTTTATCATCATAACAAAAAGCAGTACTATTGCATCATAACAAAACTCAGATAGATATTGAACCACATCTTGTATTGACCTTGCACAAATATACCACATTACATCATCCTTCTCCAAAATTGGAGAGTTCATCAAAAGAGATCCAGGCAAAATCACAGCGATGACAGAGCAATCCCTGGTACTGAAAGCTAAAATTACAATTCCAAATTCATGTCTCTCTATCATTACAAAAATGGATCTATAAATAGGCTTATGCCTTCGCCTCAAGAGTCCACTATTAACTAATTTCTAACCGCTACTGGCCTATTACAACAAAATTAGTTCCACATATATATAAAATATTCAAAAAATGCTTACTTCTCCGCTTGTCACGCTAAATGGTCCTTGCGCAATGCCGCGTGAGCTTACGCAGCTACCGTGACACTACGCAACTCACTCGCCCCAACCCCTTGCCAACAAGCCCCCAACACAGTTTTGTGGCTCGTCGTCGAGCCATGTTAAGTTGACAAGGTGTATGCAACAGTCTTATCCTTAAAATCGGTAAATTGCTGGGAAACTTCTTGAACTTGGAGCTACACTTTAGCAATAGTATTCTGACAATTGCTCACCATTTTCTAGACCGGGTGCTCCTCAGTAGCCTTGTTGTCGAACATTTTTCGACTCTCTTGAACAGCCTAAAGTGTGGCAATATCTTTCACAGCCAATTGGCCGCCAGGATTTTGGAATTCATCAAGATGCTTACGGTGCTTTTGTTGGAGCTCTTGGGCATGGGAAGCGCGCTGCTGGAGATCTTTCAGTTCTGTGGCCTGGGTGATTTGCACCATCAATGGCATGGGCTTAAGTGCTGACTTCAAAGTTGTCAATTGACCCTCTACTTCCTGCACCTGCACAGTGAGCTGGTCCAGCTGCTCATCCTGAAAAATACTCTGCCAAAAATGTGTGGTTTCCTCCATAATAGATTTGGCCTCTTACTCCATGTGGTAAAATTGAGTTGCAATTTCTTCTAGGGAGGCGTTACGCTCAGCAACTTGCTCCGGCGGGGTAGTGGGCTGTGCTTGAGCCTGAAGCAGCAAGTTATGGTCCTGAAGTTGAATCAAAGTCTACCCCAATCACTGGGCCTTCTCAACTGGGGTGAGCTCAATGGGTGTGTCAACCATGTCCTGTTGACAAGGGGTTGGGGTGAGTGAGTTATGCAGCATCGCGGTAGCTGTGCAAGCTCATGTGACACTGCAAGGGCCATTTATCATGAAAAGCGATGAAGTAACCGCTTTTTGAATATTTTATATATATGTGGACCTAATTTTGTTGTAATAGGTTAGTAGCGGTTAGAAATTAGTTAATAGTGGAATCTTGAGGTGAAGGCATAAGCCTATTTATAGATCCATTTTTGTAATGATAGAGAGACATGAATTTGGCATTGTAATTGTCACTTTCAATACCAAGGATTGCTCTGTCATCACTGTGATTTTGTATGGATCTCTTTTGATGGACTCTTTGGTTTTGGAGAAGGATGATGTAATGTGGTATGTTTGCGCAAGGTCAATATAAGATGTGGTTCAATATCTATCTGAGTTCTATTATGATGCGATAGTATTACTTTTTGTTATGATGATACAATGGCATATATGTATATCTGTGTGATGTTACGATTCTGCTTCTGATACAATCATGTGATTTAGTTTCTCCTTGCTCTGTTAATGCAATATGTTAAAGCTTTGTGATTGTTGAATGCGGTATGATGTTTCATGATTAATGTTGTGATAAGATAGGGTGATCGCATAAGTCATGGTTTTCTCCATTCGGATCCCCATGTCCTCATCCCCCACTATCAGAAACTCGGTTCTGACAGCTCTCCCTTGAATGCCTCAGGTGAGACCTCGTCTGCTTCGCAGATGTTGCCGGGCAGGGTAAATCCTATTTCGGCCGGTGCTCAAGGAGATTGTGCTGCAAGGCATCGATAGAGTGGGAACCCCTATTGACGAGGCTTTGTTGGTGGATCACACCAACAAATGGTTTTGTTGCCGGGACCGAGTTGCAATTAGAAGGGGCATATATTTTGGCATCCGACTCGATCAGAGATCAAGGATTGGTTTCATCAAAAGTTGCAGGAGATTTCTAAAGCTGAAAACCAGAACCCAAAATTGTCTACAAGTCAATGGTTGGCTAGATATATCCATGATGGTCCTCATGAGTGGTACTTTTGCAAATTTCCAGTACTCTTGCAGGCATGGTTGACTAAATTTGTTAAGTGGAAGACAAACTTCCAAGGAGGAGAGCTGACATCCTAGACCCCATAATTGATCCAGGCGCTACAGGAAACTAGCAACAAGGCATCGCAGGTAGTTGAGGTATGGTTGGATAGTATCTTAGAGGGATACATCATTGAATTTGCTGTTGACACTAATAAATCTTTTAGCGAAGCAAAAAGGGAATTTTTCAATGGACCTCATGGCCGGTTCTTATTCTCGCTACAACTATCGATTAAGCAACTAGTCTGTGAAAAAGGTATCCTAAAGATGCACCAAGAGTAGTGGACCTCTGGTGTGTGGAGGATGTAGGCACTGCGACCAAAAGGGGGAAAATGCATAAGGAAATAAGGGGTAGATGGGCATGAGTTCTGGTGAGAATATAAAGGTTCTTGAAGAAACACGTGGTCGTGAGAAAAGAGGTAGAGGACGAAAGAAGTTCCTATTGAAGTCGAAGTGCAATACCATGAAGAGAAACCACACGGGACGAAGTGACCTTTCTGTGACGACGAGGATATACAAGCCCAGGCTAGCCTCAGAAGAACAACAGGATCGAACCCCAGTGATAGAGTGCCTACCCCTCCGCGCACTACTCCACCACAAGGAAGGAACGTGCATTCTATGTCAACTTGCCCGACGTGTCAACAACAGTCTAGTAACAGAGCACCAGCAGCAGGAAGAAGGCCCAAGATGGCGGGAGACGAGATGAAGTTGCCAATATTCGATGGAAATGGCATTGATGATGCAAAACAATACTGGTTCTTATGTGAATCTATCTGGACTGCTCAACAAACTACCGATGATGATGTCAAGAAAAGCCAGCTGGCCACCACTCTGAGGGGCCATGCATTGGAATGGTTTATGAGATTCATGCAAGTGCCTCAGGGAGGTACTGAAAAAACATTGGATGAGATCAGGGTAGGGCTATTTGAGGAATTTAAGAAGTCGAAGTCCAAAGCTCAGTACATTACTGAAATAAAGGAGATCAAATAATTCCCCAATGAAACCATTTGGGATTTTGATCTGCGATTTAAGACATTGATGGATTGGGTCAGTTTTCATATGAGCGATGTTCAACATAAGGAATGGTTCATTGCAATGCTTGTCCTGCATATTCGACAACCATTAATGCAGCAAAATATCGTGACATAAAGCGAGGCTCTAGAGACCGCGATGAAACTAGAAGCATCACCAGTAGGAGAAATTGTTGTTGGGATGAATCAGATTCAGGTGCAGCTACAAGACATCAAGAAGGCCAAGGAGGATCGTGAAGATATTTGGTGTACCTGGTGCCATGTAGGTGGACATACCAAGGATACTTGTCCGACATTTCAAAATCATTTGCTATCAGGAGCCCCTAATTTGTTGAGCAGTGCTGGTGCACATTGGTGTCGTATCTGCCAGGTCTATGGGCATCGACATGAGAACTATGACTAAATGCAAAAGATGGTTACCAAAGTAGAGAACTTGTACTATATGTTCTATCGGTCAGTTGGACATGATGACACAAACTGCCATGCTTATGATTTACTCCAAGAAAGGACATATGATTCATACTTTGTGAAAAGGGACGAACCCTGGACAATGCAAACACCGCTGCAAGTAGCGCAGCCAAAAACACAGGTACCGTACACGTCGCTACCTCCATTACAGTTTCACCCTGCGCAACCTCAGCCACAGTTCGTAGCTCAGCTGCAGTTTGAACCACAGCCATAGATAGTTGTACAACCACAGTATAGCCAAGTGCAGCGACCACAGTATAGTCAACCACAGGCTACGCAATATGTTCAACAGCAATTCCCTTAGTAGTAGCAAGCTCAACCACAGTTCCAACAAGGAGGAACCCGAGGAGGATTCCAGGGAGGCTTTAGGGGCCGCGGCGAAGGCTTTGGTCGAGGAAGTGGCTGAGGTCGGGAATCCATATAGTGTTATACATGTGGAATATTCAGGAACTATCAAAGAGAATGTCCTCATGTGCAATGTACTTACTATGCATCCAGTGATCATAATGTCGAAAATTGTCCTCAGTTGATCGCGAAATGGCAGGCTGGCCATATTCCCCAGTTATAGAATATTCAGAATCAACCTCTGTTCCAGGTGTAGAATCAACCACCCCTGCAAGGTCAGATCCTGTCGCAGAATCAGACTCCGACTCAAAATCCACCCCAGGCTCAGAATATACCAATGAATCAAGCTATGAACCAACCAAGAGCTCAATCCTAGAACTTGCATCAAGGACCGACAGTTGCAGCAATCCATGCAGAACCGAGGATGAAGGATGCTGATGTCGGGATTGTCACTCGTGCTGGTGTGACAACTGGTGATGATGGACCATGGCAACCTTTTCGACTTGCTGGAAAGAAAAAGGTTGCATTTTATATTGCAACAGAAAAAGACACTTTCTTTGAAGCGAAGCAAGCGATTGGAAGGAATCCGAGTAAGATGCCAATTATTGACATGCCTTTTGCTTTTGACCCATCTGTAGAAGCAGGACCATCACGGTAGCATGGCTCTCTCCGTAAGTTTTTTGAGAGTTGTCTATCACTGGAAAGGGACTTGGACTCCCTTGTCGAGCTCGAGACATTGTTTCACCTTCTAAATAAGACAGTAAAGGATTCTGCTGTGAATTCCTTACAAAAAAGAAAGACAGGAAAGGAAATGAGAATGAATATCCAGATTGGGGATTATGAGGTTGACTCGGTCATTCTGGACCTTGGATCTCATGTCAATATTCTGACAAAACAAACTTGGTAATCAATGGGGAATCCAACGCTAGGATGGTCACTAGTGCAGCTGCGGTTAGCAAATCAGGCGAAGGTTCATCCCATTAGTCGGGTTTCAAATTTAGTTGTTGACATTGAAGGTATGAAAACATGTGTTGACTTTGATGTGATATAACTTGTAGAAGATGGTGGTTCCTATCTAGTGCTACTAGGAATTGGGTGGGCTAATGATAGCATGGCAGTTATCAATTTCAAAAACCGAGTTATGATGTTTGAAAACCAGAATGTTAGGGTCATTGCTCCTATGGATCCTCAAGAAGGATGACGCTATATTGAACCAGTGAAGGATGAAGTTGGGAGAAGTTGGGATTAGGCATACAGCATTTCCGAGGATTACATCCATCCCACTGTCAACGGCAAACTCATATGGCGTAGCTCAAGTTCCGCGTCCTCAGATTCTGATGATGCTCTATAAAATTGGAAGAATCAGTTGCATGAGGTATCATTTTGAAAGTGTGGGTTAATTACGCAGTCTCTCTGGCATGTTGCAACTGAGATGGTCGAGTTTCCCATTTATGAAGGACTACTACGACTCTGTTAGTTCTTTCAAGAACTTTAAAAGAAAGTGTTGGAACTGCAAAGGATATTGGCTCTTGATGTAGCACTAAAGGCTACCCCAGCCCATTGGTGGGTGGCACACAAATGGACGATCCACAACTGGGAGCAGTGTCAGAGATTGATGATGGTCCATTTTGGTGATGTAGAGGTTTACCATGCTAGGACATATGATGGACAAAACGACCCCACTAGTCATTTGATCGAATGTCAAACATTATGGACATCATGACCCAAAGATGAGTGGGTTCATGCTTTTGTTCATACTCTTGAAGAAATGCCACGGTCCTGGTATGTAGTAGCAGAGTTGTACATAACCATTACCACTTCGTGTAGACATTTAACTTCCAGGATGCTGATGCTGAGGTATGTAATGCTTTACACATTATCCGTGACATAGTACTAAAAGTCACCCCTGTCGCATATCCAGTTGATCCCCATGCAAATTGCTCTGTCCAATCCATGATGATGTGCTACAATTTTTCTGGGGACCCCGAATACGATGACGAGCTGTGCAATGTTAATATCCCAGAGTCTGAGGGAATTCATGGTGTCGTAGCTCCCAACATACCAACAGACTCGATGAAGCAACCACTGCGCATTAGAAAAGTTGACATTGGGACGACAAAAAATCCAAAATTTGCCAATGTTGGAGACTATTGGGGAAAAGAAATGATAGCAAAAATCACGGATCTCCTGCATGAGTTCTAGGATCTGTTCCCCATATGGTTTTCCGAGATGAAGGGGATTCTTGGTGATTTAGGAGAAATGAAGATTCCGCTCAAACCGGATGCAAAACCAGTCTGCTAGAGGCCGTACAGACTGAACCCATGATTTAAGGATCGAGTGAAAACTGAGCTTGATCGGATGCTTGATGCTAGGATTATTGAGCCGGTAGAAGAATCAGAGTGGATAAGCCCAATGGTCATCCAAGATAAGAATAATGGAGAAATATGCATCTGTTTCGAACTACAAAAATTGAATGATGCATGTATGCATGATCTGTTCCCAACCCCTTTCATGGATGAAGTCCTGGAAGGCGTCCAGGAGGTATATTCCTTCACAGATAGTTTTTCTAGCTACCACCAGATCTAGATTGTGAAGGAGGATCACCATAAGACTACATTCATCACAGAATGGGGTTGTTTCCAGTATACGGCTATGCCATTTGGGCTGAAAATGCCCCCGTCGTATTTTCCTGTGTTGTTATCATATTTTTTAAGGATTTTATTCATAAGTTCCTGCAGGCCTATATGGATGATTGGACCATATATTGTTTAGCTAAAGACCACCTAGAAAACCTGCGACTAATGCTGGAACGGTGTCAACAGCATCAGATTGCATTGAATTCCAAGAAATGTATTTTCTATGCACCCTTTGGTATATTACTTAGGCACATTGTATGCAAAGAAGGTCTCTTGGTAGCTCCAGCAAAGATTGCAGTGATCCTCAATTTACCACCACCGACAAATGTAAAAATGCTCCGAGACTGGGCCACATAGGCTACTATCGCAAGTTTATCAGGGGATATGCTGCGATTACAGCTCCTATGGAGAAGCTGCTAAATAAAGATGCTGCATTTGAATGGACTCTGGAATGTCAAGGTAGCTTCGACACTTTGAAGGTGAAGATGGATTCTGCACCCATACTGGTTTTTCCTAACTGGAATAAGGAATCCCATGTGCATGTTGATGCCTCTTCTACCGCGCTGGGGGTCGTTATTATGCAACCAGGCGATGGCGACTTGGACCATCCCACAGCATTATATGTCAATAGGAAGTTATCATTTGCTGAACGGAATTACACCACGACTGAAAGAGAAGGCCTGGCGATGGTGTATGCTCTGCAAAAGTTCAGGAACTATTTGTTGGGTGGACAATTTAAGATGTTCATTGATCATTCAGCTCTGCAATACCTAGTAAATAAGCATGTGTTGGGGGGGAGAATCTACAGGTGGATGCTTTTGTTCCAAGAATTTGATTTTGAAATAGTGGTCAAGCCAAGATGGTTGAATGCTGGCCCCGATCATTTGTCACGTATTGAGAATAGTGAAGAACCCACTAATATTGAGGATGGGCTTCCTGATGCGCAATTATTTCGCGTTGAAATGGAAAATGATTACTATGGCCCTATTGTCTAGTTTTTATCTACCAGCCTCGCCCCTACTGACATGTCGATTAGCCAGAAGAATCAGTTGGTCATCAAGGCTTCTGATTTCTCACTCATTGCAGGACAACTCTATAAACTTGGACCATATGAGATACTACGACGATGCATTTTACCGCATGAGTAGGGTCCTATTCTAGAGGAAGCACACACAGGTGTTGCAGGAGGTCACTGCAGAGACCGTGCGACTACCCGATAGGTACTGCGTGCTAGGATTTGGTGGCCCACATTGCATAATGATGCCACAGACTATGCCTGAAGTTGTGATGTATGCCAACGGGTTGGTAAACCATCATGGAGAGACAAGATGCCGCTGGTACCACAGGTGACTTTGCAGCCATTTGATAAATGGGCCATCGACTTTGTAGGTCCCATCAATCTGCCAGGTAATTACATTGGCACCCATTGTATTATTAATGCAACTGACTACCTAACTCGGTGGGCATAGGTTGCACCAGTCATTGATTTCACTGCCGCAACAGCTGCGCGGTTTATTTTTGAGAACATTGTGACACGCTTCATGTGTCCGCGCATCTTGATGAGAGACCAAGGTAGTCACTTTTCCAATCAAACAATAAAAATGCTAACCAAGGAGCTTTAGGTACAACATAAGCGGAGTACTCCCTACCATTCGCAGGCCAATTGCACGGTTGAGGCCTTCAACAAAATTTTGGAGACAACACTGACCAAGGTATGTAACACCAACTGCGATGACTAGGATTTGAAAATTCATGTAGTTTTATGGGCCTATCTTACTACTTGCAAACAGCTCACAAGTTACACACCATTTAAGTTGGTTTATGGGAAAGAGGTAGTCATGCCAATGGAGTACATCTTGTGCATTGCTACGGCAACAAGAATGGTGGATGCAGAGGCATTAGACAAACATGTTGCGCAGCTGCTTCAGCTCGACGAGGATCGCTTCATCGCAGGATTCCAGCAGCATGTTATGTAAGATCGACATAAGGCATGGCATGATTTCCACATTAAGCACAAACAGTTCATGGTAGGCGATTTGGTGCTATTATATGACAGTAAGTTTATCAAGCATCCAGGAAAGTTACAAATGCAATGGCTGGGTCCCTATCTTGTTCAGTCTATTACTTCTGGAGGCGCTGCGCAATTGCCGCAATTGGACGGTGTTATGTTTCCAAAGCTCATTAATGGGAGTCGCCTTAAGCCCTATAGAATGGGTTTGGATATGCGCACCACCTGAAGTAAAAAATAAAAAACATTTCTCAGTTCAGCATGAAGCGGTGAGCCTCAGGGCATGGCTGTGCAAAGAAGATACCGTATTTGGCAGTAGTTGGTCGACCATTCGCGATAGTCGTTGCACTATGGGATGGTCAAATCAGGTAATAAATGTAGGTAGTTAAACTAATTGGCTGGCGGTGCTTTTTGAAGTGACCTGCACTAATGGGGGATCCGACCGTTAGCCGCATAAGATCATCGACGGATTCAGCGCCATTAATACTCAAATTGGCAATCATGGTGCAGTTAGATTTGGTAATGATGGATTTGGACTTCAAGTGATTATAAAACAACACTTAAGTCCATGTCATTGATGGTGCGAAATCACCCTGGCCACCAAACTGAAATATCTCCAGGAGCGCACTGCCCGTGCCCAAGAGCGCCAACAAAAGCGCCATGAGCAGCTTGATGAATTCCAAGATCTTTATGGCCAATTGGCTGTGAAAGTTGTTGCCACACTTCAGGATATTCAGGAGAGTCAAAAAATGGTCAATAGCAAGGCTACTAAGGAGCACCCAGTCCATAAAACAGTGAGCAATTGTCAGAATACCATTGCTAAAGTGCGGCTCCAAGTCCAGGAAGTTGCCCAGCAATTTGTTGATTTTAAGGATAAGACTGTCGCATACACCTTGTCAACTTGACGTGGCTCAAGGACGAGCCACAAAACTATGTTGGAGGCCTTTTGGCAAGGGGTTGGGGTGAGTGAGTTGTGTTGCATCGGGGTAGCTGCACAAGCTCACGCGACACCGCGCAAGGGTCGTTTAGCGCGACAAGCGGAGAAATAATCACTTTTTGAATATTTTATATATATGTGGACCTAATTTTGTTGTAATAGGTCAATAGTGGTTATAAATTAGTTAATAGTGGACTCTTGAGGCAAAGGCGTAAGCCTATTTATAAATACATTTTTGTAATGATAAAGAGACATGAATTTCGCATTGTAATTGTCGCTTTCACTACCAGGGATTGCGCTGTCATCGTTGTGATTTTGTCTGGATCTCTTTTGATGAACTCTCCAGTTTTGGAGAAGGATGATGTAATGTGGTATGTTTGTGCAAGGTCAATATAAGATGTGGTTCAATATCTATCTAAGTTCTGTTATGATGTGATAGTACTTCTTTTTGTTATGATGATACAATGCAATATATGTAGATCTGTGTGATGCTATGATTCTGCTTCTGATACAATGATGCGATTTAGTTTCTCCTTACTCTGTTAGTGCAATCGGTTAAAGCTCTGCGATTGTTGAATGTGGTATGATGTTTCATGATTAATGTTGTGATAAGATAGGGTGATCGCATAAGTCATGTTTTTCTCCAGTCAGATCCCCATGTCCTCCTCCCCCACTGTTGGAAACTCGATTCTGATAGCTCTCCCTTGAACACCTCAGGTGAGACCTCGTTTGCTTCGCAGACGCTGCCGGGCAGGGTAAAACCTGTTCGAGCCGGTGCTCAGGGAGATCGCGTTGTAGTGCGTCGACAGAGTGGGAACCCCTATCGATGAGGCTTTGTTGGTGGATCACACCAACAAGAACATATATTTGTTTAATATGCATGTAGATTAGGGTTTTGTATTTAATGCATTGCATATCATTATTCTTGAAAAAATAAAAATAATTTGTTTTTGTGGCTTTCAAGTTTCTATTTGAAAAAGAAAGGGAAGAGTTTTTGCTTTTTGCATTTCATTTCTCTTTGCTTAGTTGTCTTGTTTCAACATCGAGTCAAAACACCATTGTTTTCACTTTCACCACCCCCTTAGAGTATCATCTCCACCCTTTTAAGTTGACAGATATTTCTCAAATGACCAATAACTCTCAAAAATATCTGCATTGTGGTCCATATTAGCCACTGCATTCATAAATTCAAATAAAATATCATTAGAAAAATAAACAAATGGTATAATGGCATCTCTAAGCAATTAAAAGTGTAAAACTAATGTACAACAAATAACAACATAAACTATTTTTAATTTTAATTTTAAAATTGATCTTGAATTTTACACTAAAGAATAAACATTTAACATTTTTTCATCTTAAATTTATGTCATAAATTTTTATTAATTCCAATTTCCATATGCATACATTAAATGTCCTGTGTGCATATGTTTATTGGTAGGCTCCTCTACCTTATTTTAAGGCTTGGATTATGAAGTCTTAGGAAGCTACCTCCCCACAAGATTGAGCCAAATCAACCCCCACTTTTTTGTTTTAATAGTTATTTTGTCAATAATATCCTACTAATTCCATTTTCATTGCTTGATATAGGAAATTGGTACCCCCAGTTATTTGAATAAATCCCATGAGCCTGATCGTTGGAAGCCACACTTGTTTAATACTATCCAATAAACAGGGGAAGATGTTCGATCCATAAATAAAGCTCTTACTTTTATTCACTAAGCTGTTGAAATACTTAAAGAAGGTTTCCAATATTTTATTAAATCTTATTGACACTACAATGGAGGATCCTCTGATGACTAAGGTGTAATCTACGAACTATGAATGATTTAATTATTCCACGTTTCTTTCTGTTTTAATACCTTTAATTTATTCATATTCTATAGCTTTCTATAGAGACCTACTCAATGACTAAACCATAATTATATATAAAAGAGGGGAGAGGGGACATACCTATTGAAGACCCCTCGATGCTTTGAAGAATTTTGTCTCTCTTCCATTTACCAGAGGGGCAATCCATGGTTTTCCAATACATGAATTTACCCATCCCATCTTCTTTATAATTTTAAAAAGGAATACACGATTGACCCTATCAAATGCATTGGCCATATCCAACTTGATGATCATTCATTTTTCCTTCATTTTCCTACTTGAGTGTGTAGCTTCTTGGACAAGGAAAATGTTGTCCATTATATTTATTTTCTGCAGAAATTCACGTTGGTTTTTGGATAGATGGATAAGAGGAACTTTTTTATCCTTTGTGAGATGGCTTTTACAAATATTTTACAACCCTTTAAAATAAATGCTTAATATTTCAAATTTATTAGTAACTTGTTACCACCTAAGTTGTACTTAGTGGTTTTTATCAAGTGAGCCCGGTGAACCGGACAAGGCTAACTTGTTCGGACTTCAAAAAGACCTTTGGAAGTACTTATGGGAAGTGCTTGTTGTATCATATCACATGTTCATACCCCATGGGGGAATTGTAAT
>LPNX011147893.1:80973-101454 GCA_001517045.1 Pseudotsuga menziesii
GTTTTGGGCCGATGTGTCAGCCAGATCAGGCCCCCGATTAACAAGTAGGCTCAGTCCAGCTTCAGTTGTGCATTGATGAACTCTCCATCAGTTGATTTCACTTGATTCCATGAGGAATTGCACCCCCCTGGGCTAGATGGCCTGCAAATTGTATATATCCCGCTTGAGGCTCCCTCTTCCAAGCTAGTTAGAGCTGGACTGAAGGGATTGCCTTTGTAACTCTGTATTTGATCATTATTTGTGAATAAAGAAGATTTGGAGGCTATACTGTGTAGTGCTTTTGATTCTGTGGATGCTCAGTGTTATGTTGTTGATGTGGTAGCTGCAACTTCTTACCAAATGCTGTGTTGTTTCTGTGATCTGGCTTCAAGGATTCAGCTGAATCTAGTAAGGGTATAAACTAGGAAACCTAGATTGTTTAATCTTATTTATCCATATGATTTATGCTCAAAAATATTAGTTATATTCTTAAATAAGGTTATTTCTACATAATCTCTCATTTTTGCTGCTTTATACATCCATATCCAGATCTCACGAGGTTTGTGCAGGCTTGTGTTATTTAGTTGCAGGTTCCTGATTGGATGAGGTTGTGGATCTAGATTGACTCCTTTCCTATCCAATAAGCTCAATATTTTGTCCCTCAGCACTCCACGAAAGGGCCTCCTTCCAGCTTGCTCCATTCAAGCAACGATCCAACCTTCTCTCCTCTTCTTCTCATTTCTACAAAAAATCAACACTTTACCCAGTTACCTTTTCAGTTCATAGCTGTGATTTTATTTAGATATATTTCATCAAAGTAAAATATACATAGATATAATATTTCATAGCTCATATCCTAGATCTTGCACTTAAAAAAGTATCATAAGCATCCCAGATCTAGTTGTAGGGAAATTGTCCTTTTTGCATGAATTTGAAAGAAAACTTGTAGATCACATGCATTAGATTTCCTTTTGCTGTTATAAATTTAAATATTCTGCAATATCAGTGCATTTTAATTGGCTGCATAAACAGCAATCCAATATCCCAAGGAAATCTTGCTTTCCTTGGTTCCTTTTTCGTCGGTTTAGATAGTTTAATTTCATCATTTTTTTGAGATAAAATAGGCTGACCCAAACGTACTCTTAAAGTGCTTTTGGGAATTTTTTATTCTAACATGCTTGCTTTCCTTTAGCATTTCTGACATAGAATAAAGGAAGCTTCTGTCCAAAGTGGCTTTTGGAGCGCTCAAATCCCCCCAAGGGTCTCTCTTTTGTCACAAAATTCTTAAAATTTTTGTATAACTGTAAGATCTTGGTTTCAGCCTGTATAAGGAACAAGAAAGTTCTGATTTATCATTCCTTTGATATTGTAACTACTGTAATAAAATAATTCTTTGAATAGGCTCTTTCGAGCCCATTCCCCATCCCCCCTGGGGGGATTCGCGTCGGTGCCATTTTCGTCATTTTCTGCTTATTCCTTTTTCACTAGAATTGATCTGATTTGCAGGGTAGTATACTTGATCTTGTTTTTAATTCCATACTCCATATCTTACATTTCAAAATAATCATAATACTTACCCCACGATTCCCCGAGTGACCCGCAAGGGGAAAGAGATTCGTGGTAGGATTAATCAAAAAACTAGATTTATGTAGTTCTTTTATTTTTCATATTTTTTTTATCAGCAATTTAAAATTAACCCCTCCTTCATTCCCCGATTGAGATCCACTTGGATCGAAAGAGGTTCTTGGAGGCTTTTTTCTTTTAAACAAGAACACTTTGTTAAAACTTATTAAAATTTACAAGACTCCAGTGTGTATGCTCTGCACTTGGCTGCGGTTCGTCCGATCAGTCAAGCTGTATCAAAAGCACTTGGGTGAATAGCATAATTAGGACTCACTCTCCCCAATTGACAAACCATCAGGTGAAAATCCAACACCTCGATCGAACCTCTACGGTGGCAAAATACCCAAAGGAAGTGGGAACTTACTGAAAAGTGACCTCGGGGCACCGATCTCTTTCACACCCTAATGGGTGCATTACGAACAATATCCCCAGAGACTCCATTTCAGCCCACATATTCCTTGCGGGTAGCCGTAAAGGTTTTTTTTTGGACATACTCCAAGTACTCTCGGGTATATCTGGAGTCCCCCCTTAGCCTAATTTAATCAATTCATACTTCAATTTTAACTTAAAACATACCAAGATGCAATCACAAAACATTCACTCCAAACACATGCAAGCACACTGATCTCTTTGATTTGACTCCATTATTAAGGAACTGGTCATTTTTGCTTCATATATATATTGTTTATCAGCTTTGTGCTTTCGTGTGTTATTTTTGTATCTTGTCATCTTCAATTGTTTATAATTAAAATATTCGAACTCCTAAGTAACTGATTCATTTTAACATCACCACACTAAGTAATCATCCTTAGTAACTTAATAGGGTCTACCCCCCTTGGCTTCATTAGGAGTTGAGCCTAAACGGAGGAGTCAAGAACAAGGTGACAGCCTTGACTCGAGACTTGCCCCCAAGGACACACCGAGTGGCTTGAAGATTTCTGCCACGTGATCCAGGTGTGTGAAAAGGAGGCAACATAACTGTTTGTTTATAAGGACGACACACACTAGTCTAGGCTAGTGTGGATATCTTAACTGCCCAAAACTTAAAACTCAAACATAGTGTCCTATCTATTAGTAAATCCAACTTCATTGGGAAAGACATCGGAAATATCCTCTCACATAGGATTCAAGCATGAGGTCGTACGATACTGAACTATTGGAGATACCCTACCACTTCTCAGTAAAGCATACACCATAGTTGTTTCATGTTTGGGGACTCATCTAGTACCTCCTCCTAACCCCATGTGGTTCCTGGTACTGTTTGGGTTTCAGGATTTTCTACCCTACCCATGTGCATTGGCTGGATTGACGACTGTTCTGCTGGACTTTCTCCATGATTTTGGTAGCATTAGTATTGTGTCTGCTAGGATCTTACAAAGGTGGCATTGGAAGGCTATTTGCAGTGCACCTAGGGTACACTTGAAAGGTAACCTCAATAGACAATCTAGGAGGGCGTTGGATGATTCCAGTGCTTACACCCAGAGGGCTCTTCACGAGACACCAAGTAACTACTCTCCTTCCTTCACTTGTTAGTTCTGGGCCTGCATCATCCTAGACTTTCCTTTGGAAGACATCTTTGTTTTCCTGGATTGATACTTAAGTATTTTTCTAGTGGTGTGTTCTTCATCCTATTGGTTTCCTGTCGACCTCAGACTTTGTCTTATTGTTTGAAACTATGGCTAACACCCCTTTGAACACTAACCAAGAGATCCCCATGATGGGAACTCCTTGTACTATTCCTCTCACAGGGAATGTTGGTGTTCCTTTGATGGCCACCTTGAATCTACCTGGATTCACCCTAGGGCTACTAGTGTGGTTGTTTTCCACTCCAATTGTCCTAAATGCTCATGATGCTTCTCAAGTAAGCTCCTTATATCAAGGGCATCAAAACAGTGCTTCCCCTTCACATGTAGATGCCTCTCCTCCTCCTTCTACCTCATGCAGAGAAAGTTTTGACACTAGTAACCGTCAATCTCAAAGGAGTAAAAGAAGGAGGAATAGGAAGAACACTCGTAAGCAAGGGGGAACCTATTCAACCTTTGCAGGTCAAGTTGAACCTCACCACCCAACCTCTATAGTTCATGATGGGGGCACTTATCCAAACTCTGCAGGTCATGTTGGATCTAAGCACTCAATTTCTGCAAGTCAAGTTGATCTTCACCATCCATCCTCTGTTGATCATGCTAGTGGGATCCTTCCAACCTTTCTAGTTCATGTTGGATCTAGTCACTCGGCCTCTTCAGTTCATGCTGAGGGAACCTGTTCAACCTCTGTAGGTTAAGTTGAACCTCCCTATCCAAAATTTGCAGTTCATGTTGGATCCATCCATCTAGCCTCTGAAGGTCATGATGGGGGCACACACTCAACTACTGCAAATCTTGTTTATCCTGCCCATCCAACCTCTGCAGGTCATGTTGGACCCAGTCTCTCAGCCTCTGCAGGTCATGCTGGGGGTAGTCTCTTGGCCTCTGCGGTTCATACTGAGGGAAAATAGTCAACCACTGCAATTCATGTTGACACTATTGAAAATAATATCTGTTCAAAACACAAGCCTAGGTTTCCTTATAAGATTTGTGAGGGACACCACCTTACTTATCTATGCCCTTCCATCGTGGAGGTACAAAGAGTTTGGTTTCATGGTCATCCTATTTTTGAACATCCTGAAGTTTTTTAGCAACCAACCTCTCTTAGTCAGGTTGGACATAGTCACCCAACCTCTTGTGGTCATGCTAGGGGAAAACTCTCAGCCTCTATAGGTCATGTTGAGAACAAACAGTTATCCATTTCTAGTCATGTTGACACCGTTGAGAAAAATGGTCATTCGAAGTGCAAACTTAAGTTCCCTTGTAAGCTTTGCGAGGGAGATCATCTTACTCACCAATGCCCTGCTATCACAGAGGTGCGAAGAGTGTGGTCCGAGACTCAATAATTTCCTTCTCCTGAATAAACTATAGTTTCTCAACAACCTACTCAAACTTTGGTTGATCTAGTGGTCGAACCAATCCAGTCTTTGGTTAACCCCACTATTATTTAGGAGAGTGATCCTTATGTGATTGAACTAATGTCATGTTTTTTCAATCCCACTCTCCCTTCGGAGAGTGACTTTCACGAAGCGGTTGAATCGATTCCATTTTCGATCAATCCCACTCTTATTTTGGAGAGTGAAGTGTCTACTAGTCACATTTTCTTCACTTCAAGTTTAGAACTTACTGAACAAGGGGGCAGTGAACTCACTTCGGATGAACCCCCACCAAGCTCTTGAATTCATTCCTTTGATTGGGATAGCCTATTTGAGCCATGCCTTCCTTCTAATGCACAATTCCAGATAAAGGTCAAAGTTGAAAAATACATGATTGCTCATTTTATTGTTGGTGAAGGATCCTCAGTTAGTATCTTTTCCACTCGTCCTTGGTGAGGCATTGGATCTCCCAACCTTGTGTTGAATACTACTCAGTTATTGGATTTTGATAGAAGAACTAGTACAACCTTGAGAATTCTTGCTCAAACACCTGTTACTTTTGGTGGAAAGACCATCGTAGTTGATTTCATGGTGATAGAATACCCTTTGGGATTCAATATGATCCTTGGGAGTTATTATGTCTATGCCATGCAAGTTGTGGTGTCAACATTATTTCGTGTGATGTAATTTAATCATGGCAAAGAAATTGTCACTATTGATCAGTTGGATTTTCTTGATCCCTCTTCTGACCCAACTAGAGACTAGGTCTTTCCTTTATTGATTCCCAGTGTTTCTATAGACACTACCCACCATGGGTGAGATATGTGGCCTCATTTCCTTTGCATTTAGTTGCTACTGAGAAGCAGCCTCTATTTTCATGCTTACCTTCTCAGGACTTGGTCCCAGTAGTTGACCAGTTGATTCATCCTATACAGACTGTGGATCCTACTCTCCACTCTGTCAATCCGTTTGAAATTTTAGACATGTGTCTTATCTCAGATGATCTCCTTCCTTCAGATGAAGTCTTCCTAGAGTCTTTGATACAGGCTGACCTTCTTATGGATGTTGGTTCAGTTGGGACTAAGTATAACCCTAATTTGCTTCAAAAGGTTGATTTTTCCATTGATCGATCTCCTTATGTTGGTCTTGTTGAGTCCTTTGACTCTTCCTTCGAATAGCAAGTCAGTGATCCTGATGAGTTTGATTTTTCTTATGAAATTTTCAACTCCTGTGATACTGAGTTTTTTCCTGCAAACTCTATCTCCCTTGTTGATTTTTTATCTTCTTCTAAGGTTGATCTTATTGATTATAAACCCTCAGGCCTTAGCACTATAGAATATTCTTTGGTTGATTCTTCCTTGACTGCACCTTTTGTAGAAGATAGCAAAGTTGCATGTGTTTCTGCCAAAGTGACCTGCATCAGATATTTTTTTCTAAATATGTTTCTGATGTTGTTGTTTCTTGGAGATACGATTTGTAGTTGGATTCACAATTGTTTACTGGCCTCGCCTTGTTCTTCAATTTGTAATGAAATTTTCATGTACCCTGCTTGCGCTTATGAACCTGATGTCGGCTCCCGCGCTTTTATCTTGTTGTATAAGCCCTCATCTCTACTCTCATCATCGCTCAGCCTTGTACCATTTTTCCTTTGCAAATTGACACCCTTTACCTTCAGGATACGTTCCCCAAGTGTCTTTATCCTACTTGTGTTCCTTTCATTATGCATAGGTTTGTTCATCGTGCTTGTAATTAGTTTCTCCTTCCTTTGACACTCGTCTCCTCACATTTACAGAATTCTTTCTGCTCTCCTTTGAGCTCATTAAAAATATTAAAGAGGTTGTGAGTTGACTTTTTTGGACTCGTTAAAACTTCATGGGAAATATATGGAGTTATCTTTAAGCTCTGGTCTGACTCCTTAAAATTGACTAGATAGATGAGTTAACTTGTTTGTTTAGACTCGTTAAGGTAAATTGAACAATCATCCGCATAGGTATAAGTTTACCCCTTTTTTCACCTTTTGGATTACTTAGGAAAAAGGAATACTCTATTTTCTTTAGAATCTAGAAGAGTATCTTTAGGCATAGGTTTATCTCTTTTCCGGACCTAAAGGACTAAATTTACAGAAAAGGAACCCCCAGTATGACCTTAGTTTTCTCTTTTTCATGCTCTGGTCCTAAACATGAAAAATATTATGAGCGTACTTTATGTCTTTTTCATGCTCGCTAAAACCTAAATATCAAAGCATCGAGTTTACTGTTGTAAGCCCCATTTCTTGTAAATAAATGGATATTTTTGAGTGATCTTTCCTTCCTTCCCACTCGTTAAACTTAGGCTACATGCTGCTTCTGAAGGTGTGTCAATATGGTGACAGTTTACCCCTTTTTAATACCTTACTGGCTAACTACAAAAAAAAATACCTTAGTTCACCTGGGCTAAGAGAGTTTTCCTTTGGATTGTTTTATACTTTTTCAGACTTAGGAGACTAACTTTATGAAAAAGCACCCCCCTAGATTCTTCTTTGTATTTTTCAGACTCCCAAAACTATGAAAATATCATCAAGCATTAACTAATTTAGGCTCGTAAAATCCATGAATCAGTGCTTTATCAAGCATTCTTTTGTCTCTTCTTAGAGCTTGCCAAAAATGAAGAAGGTCCCGAGTTGGCTTTATTGGACTTGTTAAACCTTTACAAGAAAGAGGGAAGGGAAGTTCATTCACATTTTTTTACATCATGGCAGCAAGTATTGTCTCCTTGAACAAAGCACCAGTTTTGATTCTATCAATAGTTGGGTCTCAGTTTTTGACCTTATCCCGATTCAGAGTTTTTACTCCTCCAATTGGTCTCTTTTCCAATTATACGGGGAATCTATTAATGTCTCCTACATTGCATATTTTTGTAGTTGGTTTCTTTATGTCAAAATATTCCTAAGTAACTTTTGTGTCATGCTCACTATTCAAGGATAAACCTTTTTCAACCATTCTATAGTTTCCTTGACCTTATGTCAGCCATTCCCTAGTATTAGTTCATTACATCATGTCTTCGGCGGTCCTTGTCATGAAATTCAATACCATTTCTAGATCCAATTAGTCTTTGACTTACCTCATGTTAGATGATGGAGGATGCCTTAATCCCTTCCTTCCAATGGATCTCTTCCTATCGACTACAACACCCTTGCTCTGGGAATGAGATTTAGATTTTATCACAGTATCTTGGGGATTGCAGTCGTCAGTGACAATTTTCCTCGCTATTGGGTAGTGGGAATACCTTATTTTCTCCTACTCGATGGATTCTTCAAGTTTGACTTCAAATCCTTGTATTCACACTTGTTAGAATCTACGAGGTACCTTGGGGACCATTTTCATTAATGGTGGTTTTCCCTTGCATTTTTTAATGGTTCTCATTACTGATTGGTAATCAAACAGTTTCCTCCATGTTTGACTCCAATCCCTTTATTTGCATGGTTAGGATTCGTACCTTTTGGGCAGTATGGATTGAATACCTTGGGATGACAGTAGCATCGTCATTTTTTGCTATTGCCTGAGCTGTGCAAGACCTTGTCACACTTTATACGACATTTTTCTGAGACATAGATCCACCTTGTATTCTTGTGGCTATGATCGAGTGTTGAGCATGGATCCACCTTGTTCATTTGTGGCCATGACTCCTTTAGATTTGATATGGCGCCTTTTTACATATTGAGCGACCATGATAGCTTCATCAGTTATACACATTTTGGATCCACCTGTATCCTTATGGCGATGATTTTTCTATGGACTTGTATGTCCCAGAGACCAGTTATGTCTAACATTTATCTCTCTTTCAAGTACCTTTGTTCGACCCTTTCGATCTTGGATTCTCTTCTCTCTCCATACTATGTTGCTTCCTTTATAATGTATTTCGGATATCGTCTTCCCCTCTAACCTCATACATTATGGGGCATATTTTATAGCCCAAAATTATACATCTCTTCCTGTGACCACTTTCCCATGATTCCATCGCATGTCAACACTTCATGAAAGTCACTGAAAAAACACCTATATTGGAGGACCCATATCTAGATTTTTGTAACTTCGTTTAACCTCTTCTCTCCACCATTGGGAATGTATTGAGTCAAATAAAACTTTCTAGAAGACACTAAAGTCTAAAAATTCTCAAAAGTACCCTTAAAATGAGCATCTTTGACCTATACGTGAATTTTCATACATGGTACCCACGTATTGTACATGACTTGTTCTACATGGTACCAGCGTATTCCCTGTATTCACGACTATTGTCATTGCAACCCATGGATCATACGTGAGTATTGTCACTTCAAACCATATATATCACTTGTATATGCGACTGTTGTTTCTACAATCAACGTATTTTTCCTGTAGATGTCAAAAGTGGATGTTTCTCGAATTTCGAGTAGTTTGGGTGGTTATGCAACTGACTCCTTCAGTTGTAACTACTTTGTCTTCGACCCTATCTCTTCATAAACATATAAATAGACGTAGAGAGGTCCATGAGAGGGGACTTGAACTTTTGTATTGTTATGTTGGAGGAATTGGGGCTTACTTTCCCCCACCTTTTCCCTAGAAGCTTTCTCCTTGTGTTGTAGAGCTTGGAGGCTGAGTTCCTTGGAGAACTGAAGCAACAAAACTAGATCAAGGTTTTGTGAGGTGCCCAACTTGAAGAGAAGGTATATTTATACGTACTTTCATGATTAATAAACGTGTGATGTCCTTTGTCTTCCCAAATCATTGTTCAATGTGTGATTGAATCTCTGTTTATGATCAGATGTTAATGTTGATTAGATTAGGATTTTATATTACTTTGATTATCATTGTTTTACATGTGGTCATATTGGTTTGAGGAAGGTATTTTTTTTTTCAGCTCTCTTGGAGCAAGAGGAGCAAGAGGAGGATTGAAGGGTTGCTTGGATCAACCTTCGTTCGGCTAAGGTATGAACCATTCCAATATTTGACCTTGTTTATATTTACTTTCAGAACTATATGCATCCACCTTTCAACCCCAATACGTTGATGGCCTCTTAAACCCTAGCCATAGGAAACTTTCCTCTACAACAGTTAGCATTTTCACCCATGCTATTTAGATTTTTTTAATATTATATTGATGCATATGACGTGTTTTTTTTCATAATTTCCATAATTTTCAAGTATAAATATGTTTATGAATTGACAATGTTTTTTTTGCATGTTTGGCATATTACAATTAAAACACTACAAGGCCATGTGGTGCAATAGTCGTAAATTTCACATCAAAATGTTGGCTGAAAAGAGGAAAAATTCAGATGATAGGATAACAACAGTATTTCAGGTTACTGATGTCCACTCTAGAAGTTACAAACATCTTCGAGGATCTGAAAATCGATACTATGGGTATTTGCATGATATACTTGAGTGTGACTTTAATTCATTCAAATTAGTTATGTTTGATGTCAAATGGTACACCCTAAGAATAAATTAATGTGATCCTCATAGAATTGTTATTCAACATGCTAATGGTTTTACCATGGCTAATACAAGGACTAATAGTGTTGAGCCTAGATCAAATCCCTATGTTCTTCCAAGCCAATGTGAACATGTATTTTACTTCTAGAGGTTCCACTTGGATCGGGTTGGTCATATGTTGTTAGATATGATACAAGAGGAAGGTCGATAAAGTATATTGTAGCAGAACAATATGGCATAGAGGAGAATTTAGTTCATGAATCAGATGAAGACACCGAGGAAGTTCAAGAAAATGTGGAAGAAAATGTTTTGAATGAATATGCTATTAAAGATGTGTCAGATGAAGAAGTTGAAGAAGTTGAACCAAATGTAGGAGACTATGTTTCGAATGATGATACATTTGGAATTGGCAACATTGATGATGATGGTTATGATGATATGGCCAATATTTTGAACATGAACTTTGAACCAGATGATATAGATGATGAGTTGGATGAAGAAGAATATGAATGCTATCAAAATCTTGAAATGTAGAAGGTATGTATTAATATGTTTTCAGTTGCTTTGTTCTCTGTTGGAGGAGCCTAGTCGTCTAGCTGACTAGGTCCTCCATCCGACTACGGTTGAGTCGTTACAGTCGATCGATTGGCCGACCGACCTAACAATTATAACTAAATAACTGAATGTAACATGTATAAATTGGGATAGTGATCCAAATACAGAGAGATGTATGTTCATTGTACTTGTATACTTTCTTATCTATAGTATAAATTTGGTTACAGTTACCCCACTTACTCTTATTTGTATTATGGTTAGTATCATGTGAATGCCCAGTTTTATTTACAGTTATGTATTGTTGATAATTACCCAAACCCAAATACTGAAAGATTGGTTTCGTTGTCGGTAGTACATAATCCAAATGATATGATGAGCGTGGACAAATGATAACTAAAAGAGAAATTTGAGAGTGGTGGGATAAGTAAGTAACCAACTACATGCAAAACTATGCAAGGTGAAATAAACTAACACTTGCACAAGCAAGGGGAAAACATTTCAGTGAAGCACATGAGAAATTTATAGAATCTGTTCCTCGTGAGATTAAGAATTTTTTAGATATTGTTCATGCCCAATTTGGAAAAAACGAATGAGAGACTATTGATGCACAACTCTACAACAGTGGAAGAAAAAATTTATATGAGTGGTTAAAACAGGTATGTGATGATTTATGTGAAGACTAATCTAGAGAATATCGAACATCTCTTGAAGAAGTCGAAAGTAAATTCTATACCGACCTACATGAAGGCTTCATATGTTCTATCCTAACATTGTTATATAAATTTATGATTGATCATGGAGATGGACATATAATTAATCCACGACCATTGTTGGGTACACCTGCTTCAACAAATTGGAAGAAAAATAAAAAGAATGTGAGAAATTTGTCAACGAATGACAATGGTAATACTTTTTAAGTAAATGATGGCCATTACTAGATCGACTGCAATCGAATAGTAATCGTCGAGTCAAAAATGGGGGGTAGTCGACCAAATGTTCAAAGTAAAAACTTATGAAAGTATAATCAATAAATAAGACAAACAATGAATCCCTGTAAAAATTCAAGTTTGATCTGATGAAAAAACTATCCAACCAGTCTCAAACAAATGACAGACATACAAAAAATCAAATGAGAAAAGAGGTGCAAGCAACGCGAACAGCTAAGGGAGTTGTCTCATCCAATACATGCAAAAATAAGTATAAATAAAATGGGTGAGATGGACGGGCATCCAAAATTCATAATTAAATCAAGGTAAATTCAACCAATTGGAGAAGGTGAGGTCTTGATGCTCGAGGAACGGTCACACATGACGGTGTTGACCCTACAAAATGTGTATTACAATCCCATAAGGATTGACCCCCATCGATCTAGTACCTATGATGATAACGAATGGAACAACCATTAGACAAGTAGTCGAGTGTGACATGGGACAAATGTCTGACGACTGCAATATATGGATTCAAATAAACCAAGGTGGACAAATTACTGACCAGTTGATGATCAAAAGGCCATACTGAGGTAACTGGATCACTTTTACCCTAAAATTTGGAGGACACACATTTAACTTATTTTACTCAGAACACTTGGAGGTGCCCCCCTACTAGAAACATTATTGATTGAACCACCTAAATCGTCAGAGAGTCGACTTAGCGAGGAATAGTCTATAGAATAAGTACGTATGTCATGGTATCCATCGAAGTCATAAGAGGTCAACAATAATCGACAAATAGTAAGTGTGTCTAGTAGTTCATCATCTTTGGTAAGTTTGAAAAAATATAACACAATGGCTTATCGAATTCTTGTTAATACCCCTATTTTTTATGGGATTGGGGACCCTAAAAATCATTGGTTTATATGTGAAGCCTTGTCGCAAGATAACCTAATTGATGATGAAAATCAACAAATTAACTAGTTTGCAGGTGGAATTCAAAACATAGTGCTAACATGGTACATGAACTTTTTGGAAGAAGGTCTTAAGTCCAAGTAGCAAATAAAAGACAATTTCTTAGAGTTTTTCAAATTTGATGATACAAAGCACATGGAGGGAGAAAATATCAAGCAAATCAAGCAAAGAATAGGATAATCTATTAGAGAATATAACCAGAGATTTAAATATATTATGATTCAGATGCCTTCTAAGCTCTATCATGCCCTAGTAATTGATTTTTTTGTCAATAGAATCCAACAAAAAATCAAGATACCAGTATTAATGAATGAGTACACAACATATGAACATGTCTTGAAGAAAGAATTACAAGTCAAATCAAACACGAACTATACATCTGGACTAGTCGATCGCTGACTAAAATAAAAGGTTGAAAATATACAAATATCACTGCAACACTTAACAATGTGGCAGAATGACTTATGGTGCTCAACATGTACAACAGAAGGCCATACCAAGGACAACTTCCCATACAACGAATTAATAAGTTATCAAGCAAATACACATCAAAGGGATATAAACCAAATTGAAGAAACACCACGTATATTCCTCAAGGAGAGAAAACCAAAAAGTTTTCAAAAGATGTATGCAACTTACTTATGCGATGTATGTGAAATATTGCACCTCACTTGACCATGGATTGTTTGTATAATGCTGACAACATCAATCCCAAGTGGTGTGAAATATGTTGAACAACCCAACGCACCATAGTCAAATTCATCAAGAACTTAAAGACCAGAGTTGGATACCATATGGTATACCATACGCAAACAGTTGAGCAAAAAGGTCGAGACAACCACAATAGCGATCAATGGAACAACAATAACAAAAACCGATGCAAAGGATACAATGGTCAAGGCAGAAACAATAATCGAGGATACCGAACACCCGAACATGAAAAATCATGATTCTTTTTATGTTGTAGTGAGGACCATCTAAGTCCTGACTATCCATGGAAAGATAGAACAGATCTAAACTTATGTACAAAATGTGTTGTGGGTGAGAATAGTTTACAAGATTGTCCCATAATGCTTGATGCACTAAATAAAAGAAGAAATGTTAATGTCTTGTATTGTGTTCCTAAAAATAATGCATTTGTTACTATAAATTTGCAAGTTGTTACCATACAAGGCACAAACATCGGGAGAAACCAGATTTGAAAGATACAAAGAGGCCAAGAGAAGTACCCTAATCCATGGAAGCAGAAGAAAATATTTAATGATGCATCAGAAATATTTACATAGTTTTCATCTGAAGAAATGAATGAAGAAAGTAAAAATAAATGGCTTAATGAGTTGTTTAACTTATTAACCAAAGAAAAATTCATTACACGACTAATTGATTTAATGCAATCTATAAGAAGTAACCCTGAAAGAAACAAAGATGCTAAAAATTTATGCACATTAAATCAAAGGGATAAAACTGACATTTCCCTCTTGCTAACCTAGAAGTATAAGTATTATGGATTAAACAACTCATTCTCGACTTTGGTTCCCAAGCGAACATAATGACGAGATCGACATGGGAAAATATTAGTCAACCTCGACTGGTAGAGTCTGACATTTATCTTAAATTGGTAGATAAAGGCTTAAATGAACCGATTGGAGTATAGAAAAACGTCAAAACCTCAATCATGGGGATAAAGAAAACTATAGACTTCAAAATTATTGACCCTCGGGAAGGATCCAAATATTTCCCTGCACTATTTGGTCGACCATTGGGATGAAAAATGAAAGCATTTATTCATTAAAAAAAATTAAAAGGAGAAGGAAAGAAGGTCATTGTCCCGACTAACCCATCTCAAGGAAAATCATGGGCGGAACAAGATGACATCGACGATGACATTCAACTACTATATCAAATAGTACAAAATAATGAAGATATCATTGATCCTAACAATTACGGAGAACTCCATTTAGTTCCACCTATATCAGTCGGTTATAACTCCGACTCTGAGCTCTATGACTGGAAAATGGAAAATTATGAAGGTCAAGTGCAGGAATGTTGGTCAGTACAAGTGATACCAAGAAAAATATTACAAAGGTGATTAACAATATCCACCATTCCTAAAAAATTTGAGAAAAGAATAAGGAATATCTAACCATTATAACGGCAAAGAAAAGGTCGACTAAAATTCCTTCGTTGAGGTATAAAGAACAAGAGTCACCAAATGTGCATATCGAATAAGTATCTAAAAATGTGGGTGAATAAGGCTGACTACAAAGTTTAGTCAAAACATTCACATGCCAAGTAGCAAGATGGTGGGACACACAACAGTCTTAATTAGAGACCTGAATGACTTCCTCAACAAAATTCATTGAACGATTTGGATGAAATGAGCTTACAACACATGTACAAATACCAAAATTCCTCCAAGGCAAAGATCCAGCTTAACATCTTGATTTATGTGAAAAAGAATGGAAAAAAGGAAGTATAGTTCAATGAATGACTATACCCTCACTTATTCCCAAACACACTAGAATATTTTCCTAATAAGTGGTACAAAATGGAAGAAGCTAGAGGCAAAACCTTCATCTGGAAAGAACTTAAAGAAAACTTTATTAAAGATTTATGCTTTCCCTGCAGAAGAACCTATTAAAGAAGCAGTTGAAGAGATAAAAATATTTTTACAGTCAAAATATAGTAACCTATCAGAATATCAACCAAATTTGACATGTAACAACATATCAACCAAACCATTGTAGCAGTCGACTTGACTAAAACTGGAGAATGACAAAATAGTCGAGAAAATTTTTGGGTGGAAAAGGCACCATCTGTTGGTTGAAAAAGTTGTAAAGACTATAATGAAGGTTATATCATAACAAAAAGAAGAACCATAAAGGCTAACATTTGAGTATTTCCCACCAGCATTTATAAATTTTAAAGAAGTGAGTCAACCGATTAACGAAACAAAATCACTTGAATGTATGGACATCAAAATTAAGATAAAAGAAGTCAAAACCTTCAATGATGATCGGCTAAAAATGGATAAAATTGGAGACTACTAGTCAGACCAGGAAGTAACCGAAATTACCAACCTGCTAAAGAAATACCAAGATGTCTTTGCAAGACATTATGAATATTTGAAAGGATTGGTGAAAGAAATGGGAGAAACAAAAATAGACATAAAACCAGATGCAGGACCAATCAAAAAGCGTCCATATAAGCTAACGCACAAGTATAAAGAAATAAATTGACAATATGATCGCTGCAGGGATCATATACCTTGTGGACTAGTCTGAGTGGGCCAATCTTATGGTTATGCAACCAAAGAAGAAATACCTGACCAGATTGAGAATCTATTTCGACTTCAGATGGCTCAATAAAGTAACATTAATCGATCCATTACCAATGCCCTTTGCCAACAAAATTATTAATGAATTCACTGGACTTGAATGTTACTGATTCACCGATGGTTTCTTAGGATATAACCAAGTTCCCATTGCAAAAGAAGACCAGAATAAAAAAACTTGTGTGTGTGAATTTAGATCTTTTTCATATAGATTAATGCCATTTGGTTTAAATATTGCACCTGTAGTAGTCTCTATAATAGTTGTTAAAGCATTTCAGGAATATCTGTACAAAACAATATCAGACTATTTTGAAGACTAGACGATATACTCCTTTCTCAAAGATCACATTCATTTTTTTCGAATGATGCTTGAATGATTCTGACAAATCCAATTATATTTGAACACTAAGAAATGCATATTTTCTACACCAATTGGTATATTATTGGGGCACGGTGTTTGTAATGAAGGAATTAAATTCGACTTTGCCAAGATTATAGTTATCATTGACCTCAAACCACCCGTAAATCCTAAGCAAGTTAGGATAATCCTTGGCCATATAGGTTACTACATAACTTTTATAAGATACTACTCTAACATGATGTATCCACTATAGGAGTTATTGAAGGACCACCAAGGGTTTATCTAGTGTCAAGATTGTGCAAAATATTTTGAGTTGTTAAAACAAAAACTTGTTGAAGCACCAATACTTAGATTCCCAAATTGGTCAATTAGATTCCATGTACATATCGATGTGTTTGGGATTGCATTCATCATTATACTTACACAACCAGGAGAATATGGAATGGATTATCCCAATGCATATGTGTTATCATGTAAAATGGCACTTCTTCATCCAAGTACTGACACCAAATGTGTCGAAACACAAAAGGACAAACTGGATTGAAGTATCCAAAACACTATAGACAAGCATGACTTTTAATACATCATCACCTTACCAGCTGAATATATTTTTGTTTGGACATTAAGGTTGAATACGTGATTATTTGCATAGAAACCCATGTATCATACATGAGTATGTGAATTGCAACTTGCGTATATATTATTAGGGCTTGCACCCACGGGTTTCCTTAAAGCAATTCATGTATCATACACTACTTGCCAGTATCAATAGTCATGTATGCCTTAATTCATAGTGTAAAAATATAAACACAATTAGTCAAGGGTAGTTGGGCCCTTAATCATAACTATCCCAGCATCCTCAACCATCTCAACCTTCGAAACCTCTCTCTTTCCTCATGTATAAATAGAGGGTATGGGTTGAGGCTAATCAATCATACTTAGTAGAGCAAAGTTATGTTGGTGATTTCCTTCAAATATCTTGGAGTAGCAGAACTCGATGTCCTTGGTTTTCAAAGGAGCACTTGTCTTAAATGTTGGGTTGCAATCTCACCACACTTGTTTATCAATAAAGAAAGTTCTTCTTCCAATATTGTGTCTTTGCACTCTTATATATTGTGTTTTTTGAATTACCTTATTGTTTCATTATGAATATGTTATTTCATTAACCATTGATATAATATATAAGATATTGCAGGAAGATATTTTGCTTTGTAGGTGATTGGAGATACCATGGAAGCTGTGGAAGAAACTTGAAAAGAAGAATAAAAGCTAAGATCTACCGTCATAAATAAGGTATGCCCAGTTTTCTTCCTATTTCTATTTCAAATTCTGAAATGGTTGATTGTCTGTAAGTTAGTTTATTAAGTTGGTAACCCTAGAGGCCCTAGGTTATAAGGGTGTGTTTTCCTGAACAACAGAACTGGAGACTCCACTAGGGATTCCAACCTGTTATGGGTCCTCCCTTTAGGCTTCCTGACCAGTTTTTGCTGTGTCTAATTCAACTTGTGACTTGTTTTGATTTTTCCTTTGATTTTCAGTCTTACATGTTCAGAGCTTGTCTGTCAATTGTTTTTACTTTGAAAATTTCTTGGCAGCATACGTGGGTTGTCTTGGTGACAGCCACGTATTCCACATTGTATATGTGGGTTTCCTTCTGGACACTCGTGTATCATACGCGGGTTTCCTTTATAATAGTCGCCTATTCCTATAGGTGTCTTTGAGTTTATAGGGTTCTTTCTTGTCCCTGTCTTTATGATCTCTCAGATGGCTGTGAAGGTTTTGTTTATGACATGATATTGTAGTCTTAGGTTTGTACATTTCACGCTTTACTTGATTATTCAAGTCCTTGAGTTTTTTTAAGTTTTATTTTCTTCATTGGTGAATGTGTTAGGTCCTCCTACTTGGATTTTAGGTCAGAGTGCTTGTGTTTTAGTCAATTGACCAATCCTTTGAAACATTGTATGCTTTTTACTGTTGTTAGTGGTCTATGTAAGTCATTCTTTCTGTTTTGGATAGATTAGTCTTTGATTCAATAGCTCCGCCAATTCTAGGTTTTATGCCATTTCTTCCTGTTTGGATGAAGTGTGTTACTATAGGGTCTGTTTGAATCATTTACTGTTATATTCTTAGATTGTTCAAACTCACTCAGTTTGCATTTATTTGCATTATAATTTTTGAAATTTTTTGAAAAGAAAAGACAAAATATTTTTTGCACTTTTTGCATTAGGTTGCATTTAGTTGTTCTTTTCATTATTTTTCAAGAAAGAAAATCAAAAATTTTAAGTCTTATAGTTTCTCATGCTTTGTTTAAAATTCCATTAGCTTTCATTTTACGAGAAAAAAAGAAAAGAAAAATTGGCATTGTAGTTGCATTTGCTTTGAAAGTTTTTATACATAATTTTGCTTTCTTTATGCCGAGTCTATAACATCATACAATATCATCCTTCTACCTTTGACTAATACATCCCATTAAAAATAACGATTAATTAAAATTTGACTAGTAAGTTTCTTTTTTCTACGCTCATACATTAACTAGTTCAGGCTAGGCTTGTGGACTAGGGAGTTTTAACTGTCCATAAGAATTTGATTTCAAACATAGTAGGCCTTTCACTAGGTAAATCCTCCTCTACATTAGACCATTTTGAAAGCTCCTCTCACACAGGATTTAAGCACGAGGCCGTGTAAGGACCTGGTTGAGGAGATAACCCTCTGATTCCTTGTTCGAACGTATATTAGGATTTTTATGCATTTGGGTATCTTGTCAATACCACCTCTTGGGCCCCATGCGATGTCGGTGTTGACAGGGTTGGGATTTTCTACCCTTCCCACTCATAAGGATCAGGCTTGCGTATGTTCCTCCAGACTCTCGCTGTAGTTACGGTAGCATTTAGTCTATTGACACTTGGGATCATACACAGGTGTTATTGCACTACTACATTTCGATCCAAAATCCGACGGAAAAATCCGACGGCGCGTGGATTTTTTCTTTTAATTGTACCAAAAATCACAAAGATAAAAAAAAATTTGAAATTGTGGTCATAAGCATCACTTAAGCGACGGATAGGCTCATAAGTGTCTCTTAAGCGATGGCTAGCCTCATAAGCGTCGCTTAAGCGATGGCGCATAAATTGGTCAATCATTTAAATAAATACACTTAATTGGTCAATTATTTAAAATGGAAAGCGTCGTTGCATATCCGACGCGTCGGTTCATATTCCTACACACACTCATATAAATAGATGCACGCCTAGGTTCATTATCTCACACACTCAGTCTCGCACTTATCTCTTGGACAAGAAATGCGAAATTCCTAAGGGTTTTTTTTTGGCCTTGTGCTTTTGTGGGGATCTTCCCACTTGGTCTTGGATTTTGGTCTTGCTCTTTTGTGGGGATATTCCCACTTGGTCTTGGATTTTGGTCTTGCTCTTTTGTGGGGATCTTCCCACTTGGTCTTGGATTTTGGTCTTGCTCTTTGGATTTGGTTCTAACCCTTGTGGAAAAGAAGACTCATCATATACTTGGGTTTGCTCGTACTTTGTTCTTAGGGCTTGAGTAATAAAATGCCACGTAACAATAATGTTACAGGTCATCAAGATCCGACAGAACAAAATCAACAATTGCTTGCTAGATTGTGGGATGGAGTGGAAAGAAGGGGTGATGGAAAATGTTATTGTCCTTGCAGTCGATGTAGGGGCTTTAATACGAGAAGGTTACTGATCAGAACAGCGAAAATACATTGTAGAGAACATGGACATGTTGAGGGGGGGCATGAATATCATCCATTGGTAAGTCAATATAATTCATGATTATATATCATGCGGTCTTTATATTGAGAGTTTTTGTAATTGTATATTGTATCATTTTTATTTTTGTTACTTAATTGACATGACTAACGTTCTTTGTTTGATGTTTTAATTGTAATTATAAAGCAAGGGCCTCCTAGGGCTATTCCGAACATGGAGAATGTGGTAATTACGGAACAACTAGCGCAGGAGGAACGTCAATATGCAGGTCCTGCGAATACTGATCATGATCAAGTTAATGATGACATGGAATTAGACGATGATCATGACGATAACATAATTGAGGATGATGGTGCAAATGCATTAATCAATGATGCATTTAATGTTAGAATGGACGATGATCAACCTCATGCGTCACCAATTGATGACTTTGAAGATCTTCATGATTTACCTACACTTGAGAAGGCAAACAAACCGCTTTTTGAAGGCTCCCGCATAAGTGTTCTCTCTGTTGTGTTGCTGATAATGAACTTGAAGGTTAAGCATGGTTTTTCAAACACAGCCATCACG
>LPNX011147897.1:0-44839 GCA_001517045.1 Pseudotsuga menziesii
AAGTACTCACATATAAATGGAAATTTAAATCATGAAATAAAGTTTGAATGAGTGTATTTTTATTATTATATAATATATTATATAATAATAATATGAAGTACTACATATTCATGATATGAAGTACATAATTACATCCATATTCATTATATGAAGTACGTAAGTTATAGAATTTTGACTTCAAGCTTTTTTTTTGCTTTTAATAATAGGTTTTATATCAAAATATTTATTATATATGAAATTATTTTAAGTATTTTATTTTGTAAGTACTTAAAAGTATTAAGCATATAAATATTATATTCAAAAGTAATGTATGGCTATTTTTTCCATTATGAGTACAATAAACTATGGGTTTACATCCACCATTTAGAAATTGACAAGTAAGTACCTTTAACTCAAGCAATGCCACCTCAACTATAATAGATGATGTCATTCTCTGGAATGTGATTGGTTCTTTTAAAGTTGATTTAGATAGTACTTTTTTTGTTTGGAGGCCCATTTTAGACCTCAAAATTCCCCTAATGATCACTTGATCTAGATCATCACTACTAGATCATCATCAAGTATGGATCATCACTTGATCTGGATCGTCACTACTGGATCATCATCAAGTCTGGATCATCACTTGATCTGGATTGTCACTGCTGGATCATCATCAAGTCTGGATCATCACTTGATCTAGATCATCATCAAAGCTGGATCATCACTGAATCATCATCATTATTACTGCTTCTGCTATCTCAATCAAATGGTGCTATCTCTTCATTCTTCTCGTCACAAGAAGTTCTACAGAGCCATCCCTTTTTCATGCTAGTTGTAGGCCTACCCTTCATGTACTCTTCAGTGCTTATATCCGACCCTAAGTCAAAATGGCTAGCCCAGCTCTTACATCTGCCTCATCTTGTCAGAAAGGCATTCCCAGCACTCACATCTAAACTCATCTTGTCAGAAAGTCCCAGCACTCACATCCGACCTCATCTTGTCAGAAAGGCTCTGCACTTACATCCAATCTCATCTTGTCAAAAAGGCTCTGCACTTACATCCGACCTCTTCTTGTCAGAAAGGCTTTGCACTTACATTCGACCATGTTCAAAAACATCGCATCGAAAGGGCTCTCAATCCTAGACTGAAAATTCCTTGTAACTGACCAAATGCCTCCATTCTCCCAGAGAATGGCATCAGCCCTTATATCTGATCAAGTGGGAACACATCCCTCAATCACATAAGAATGGCCATGCACTCACATCTGATCATGTAAGACTACATCCCACAGTCATATCAGAATGGCCTGGTAACTGACCAGGTGCCTCCATTCCAAGAATGGCATTCAACACTTATATCTGATCATGTAGGAACCAATCCTACAATCACATCAAAATGGCTCAGCACTCACATCTGATATGGAAGGAACCAAATCCTCTCACCATGACAGAATGGCTCAGCCCTTACATCTAACCATGGAAGGAACCTAATCCTCTCACCATGTCAGAATGACTCTACGTCTCATCATTTCCCTTTGGAGGGAACCTTGATCTAGAGAACACAAAGCTTCTCCCTAAAGTACTTGAACTTCACTTTGGCCATTTCTAGCATAGAATCACATCAGGGCTGATTACGCCCAAGGATAACCTGCGAGCTTTGCCAGGACCGATTACATCCAAGGACAACCTACAAGACTGTTTACATCTAAGCAACCTACAAACTTTGCCAGGATTTATGCTCAGACAACCTGTCTCATCAGCTATGCTAGAAATCCCTCTTTCGAGAGATCTCGACCTGGATCACTAGTTCTCTCTACATCATACAAAAATGCAAGTCAGATCAACCAAATCAAATAGTAGTTTTCAAAAGAAACATACTACCTCCCAAATAGCAAGTGGCAACATATTTTGCCTCAGATGTACTCAAAGCAATGCAGGACTCCATCCTGCCAAACCAAGAGATCACACTTGATCCCATACTAAAGTAGCACCTCGAAGTGCTATTCCCATCAATAGAACTACCTACCCAATACGAATCCATATAATCTTTTGATTCGTCTCATACTTGAGCCCATAATCAACTGCACCCTTCAGGTACCTCACTGCATGCTTTGCAACCATCAGGTGAACATGTCTCAATGTGTTCGTAGCAAAGCAAATATCTGGTCTCGTATTTGTCAGGTAAATCATTTGATAATACATCGTGGCATCAACCAACTCTGATGAAGCATCACTCAATAGCTTCAGGTTCGATGCCATAGGTGTGGTTATAGCCTTGCAGTCCATCATCCTGAACCTCTTCAGGATCTCTACTACATACTTCCCTTGTCCACACCTCCATGCCTAGAACGTAGTGCATCATCCACAACTCCTTCATCTTGAACTCAGCAGCAAGTCTCCTTATTGCAACTTTAATAAGTTCCTCTTTTCTATTAGGAACAAGTCATTGATATATAACAGGAGCATCACTGGTCTTCTGCCTTCAACCTTGAAGCAAAGGTTGGAATCCTCTTTACTCTTAGTAAATCCTAGAGTCATCAGTAATCTGTCCATCCTGTCATACCATGTCAAACCTTAGGATATTTTGCAGTCACTCCCTCTGAAGCGGAGCATCATTCTCTCTCTGTCTTTCGTACTCTATTCAATGAAAGATTATGTACCAGAGTGACAAGTAGCTTCCTCTGCTGCTAATATTCTATATATCCATCTAGGATCATTGGATACCAAGATCCTCTATCTTGATCTTTTTCAAAATTTCTTATCGCACCCATCTATGAGCTTGCCATCCTCTATAGACTCTCATCTTCAACCTTGTAGCAAAGGTTCAGGTCTTCATCAAGCTCCTCATGTATGTGTTATCCCATGGGTGTCTTCTGAGCTCATACAAGGCCTTCTTTCATTTGCACACATGATTCTTCCTGTCATGTGTATTTCTAGTGGCTGCAAATGTCTCTTCGTAGACTATGCCTCGTGCTATGAATATTTCCTTGTATCCCATGATGTTTCCATCTACTGCATGATGGAACTACGAACTTCCCTTCATGTATCGATACTGCATCCTAGACATCATTCTTCTTGAACTAGTCTTCCCTTTCTTCTTAGTTACTTCTTCATGGCTGGAAGGTTCTGCATCAATGATGTTGTTGCATTCATCATATTATTCTTCATCTTGAACTGTCGTTACTTGTTCTTCAGAACAAGTCTCATCCTTCTTTTCTTGTAGGCGATTTTACGCGATCTTTCCTACAAGTCAAATGCATTAGTTGTATGGTTAGAAACATTTCATAAGGCATATTCATAATGGAAAATTATTATGCATAAATATATGATCATGCAACTATTTTAGCCAATACAACATTCATCCATATCTCACGGAAACTTTCTAGATGCCTTCCATCTCTACCAGGACAACATTGAGATTGTGCACTAATCCAATATGTTAGCAAAGAGGTTTCATTCTAGATAAGTAGCAATGGAGAGTTGTATAGCACCATGAGCTACTTACCCATCACATGCATATTAGTAGTATACTATCATTACTGCAAACATTCTATCATGCATAATACATCAACTGGATATAAACAAATTGCATAACAAAAACAATATCATGAAAGGACAATTGAATACTTATCTTTATTTATTTCGTGGGTAGAATCCTTCTTGATCCTTCCACTTCATCATCTTCTTCATTCATGACTTCATCATTTCTTATCCAAATGCTCAAGATGGATAAGAGGTTCTTCAAGAATTGAGTCCTTCATATTCCTCATCACTTGAGGGATCTTCTTTGGATGGTGAGAGCTTGATCTTCAGTTTCTCCCATCTTCTCTTCTCTTATTATGAGTCGAGCTTCTTCTTCTTCCGAGAGTCTGTTGAAAGTAATCACTTCCTTCTGGAACATATTCCTCAAATGAATGAATCCCATGATCCTGGGAGGCCATTCAAGGTGGTTATCAAAACTTTTTCATTCTCCACTTCTTCTTCTACCACTTCAAGATGTTCTTTGATTTGAGAGACCCTTGTAAAGTATGACTGTATGGTCTCTGCATTTTGGATCTTCACATTCTTCAACTGGTTTCTTAAGGCCATCTTCCGATTTATGTTCTTCCCTTAAAATATCTTGGTCAAGGAATCAAACATCTCTTTCAGTGTCTTTAGGGAAGACACTTGTGGTACAAGTTGATCCATGACTGAATCAACAATGATCTTCTTGGCCTTGACCAAGTTCTTCTTGTGTAAGGATTTTAGCCTCATCTCCCTCTGGAACTAGAACCTCTCTACTTATGTAGGTGTCCAATTCATTTCTTTAGAGAGATCATATACTTTCAGGGTTGGAATTTGTCAACTTCACCAAGCTTGTCATCAAGTTGATGTGATATATCACTTTGAAATGAGAACCTCAAATGAAAATAGCAAAAGATTATATCTTACCGATTTGAGGTGTCCGTCCTGGTTCCAGAGCTGGATAATTTAGGGTTTGTCAGAGAAATCCTAATTTTCAAAACTTGGAATATTTCATATCTGATTGGATAGAAATATATATCTCTTCAAGGTGATCTATCCAATGTACTCCTTTTCTGAAAATAATGGAGGGAAGCTCCCCGAACAGGAAGCCCTGGCTTACCAATTTCTTCTACATAAATGCCTGATACTATTTCTGTGCTATCTCCAAAATTACAGCTCCTCTAAGTCTGAAAATTCTCACAAGGGTATCCTCACCTGTTCATGTTCCAACACCATAGGTTTCATCAAAATTTATTTAACCAATTGGGACTCATGAGTGTTTTCCCAAGGTGACCTATTTCAGGACTGTTCAGCATAGAGAAGTTGTATGGACTTCCATGTGTCATTGTTTCATATTATGGGTCTAAAACTTGGACCACATAAATTAAATTCTGTGCCCTTTCTGGAAAATCTTTAGAAATTTCATTTGGACCTTTGTAGCCCGAGATATAGCAATTCTCCCTAGGTATCTTGTTCAAGGATGAATCCTGGAAGAGGCTAGAACCCTAACTTGGAGGAATCATATCTCCTAGAATATAGCGAATATGAGGCTGAAATTTTGATACAGTATAAATATAGATTGTATCGTTGGATTGTGAAAGTTTCAGCTCTAGATCCTTCTCCAATCCCAAGATATAGCAAACGTACCAAAACTAATCAGTTTTAGTATTTTAGGGTTTTTCCAACTCAGGGTCAAACTAGGGTTTGACTTTCCTAGAGTTTCACCCAACCAAAAATATAGACCCAGGTCTCTAAAATTTGATTTTGATGAGGAGATAAATCCTATGCCAGGCTCACTAAAAAAATCCTTTTCTATAAGAATCCCTAATTTCCCAGACCAAAAACTGAAAATATCTGGAATCGAATTCCACTTCGACAGAAAGATATGCCCTTCAATGCAGAGTCATCCTAGCATACTTTTGCTGATGGATTGTGGAGAGAGACCCAAAAAGTAATAAGCCCTAGATTCTATAGCTGCACAATGTCTTCTTCTCAGGTTATCTCTGATACCATGTTATATTTTTATCATTCAAGCTAGCATTATGATCTTAGGATATTATCTGAGAGAATAACATGCATAGCAATAAAACATAAGAGAAAAGAGACACAAAGAATTTTCCTCAGGGAAACCATAAAGGAGAAAACCCCAAAACTTCCTCAGAGATAGAATGAGCACCAATAGCAGCAATAAAACCCGAAAACATAAAGATGATCTCCACATCTTCTCTCTCTCTCTCTCACTTGAGAGAGCTACTTTTCTCTCACTCATGCGCCCCAATGAGTGAGTGTGTGTGTGATAAATAGAGAGGCTCACTCTCTATTTATATTATTCCATTCACTTAATGTCCACTTTAACATGTCAACCCCACTTAACAATTACTTACTAGAGCCGACATCTCTAGGAGAGTCTAATAACCCTAGTGCCCCACAACTATGGACACTTTGCCCTCCGATCAATAAGGAGGGTTAACCTTGACACAACTGTGGGGACTATTGCCCTGACTTACAATGGAGGGTTAACCTCGATGACTTTACATGACTTGTTACATTATTGAATCTCCCAATCGGAACATTGAGGCATGGCATGACTCAATTACATTATAGATACTTCCCATAATAAACATCGGGGTACAATACATAAGATATACAAGTGAATACATTCCGAAGTTACAAATACATCAACAAGTGTTTCCCAACCAAGTTATGCCCCCGATTACTCATGTGTGATGGCTCAATCTGATGCTGCACCATCTTATGCACCCCCCAGGTATACCTCTGATTACTCATGCTTGATGGCTCAGCCTGGAGAGACCCCATCCTACGCACCTCCCACACTAAATCCTCATTTTCATGGACTGACTTGTTTGGCGCACTTGTGTTCTATCTAGATGGCTGGTTTTGCAGCCCCTCTAGCGCCTCCTGTCTATTATGAACCACCTATGCAACCCACTTCAGCTCTGGCCCCGACTCCTCCGATTTCTACGGGAGATTTTTATGCTCAGCAAAATATCCCTAACCAACCTTCCCACAATAACCAACAATGGTAGGGAAAGAACAAGAGAGGTATAAATCAAGGAAATAACCAACCCAAGGGAGGCAACCAATAGGAAAACCCTCCAAATAATAATGGCATCGAACCTCCTGCACAAAATCCCCAACATCCTAATCAACTTGTAAAGAGCCTATAGTTATGCACCAATCATGTGTGTGCTATCTATACCACCTACATCCATTACACTCATTGGTTTCCTCACATGGCTCGTGTCCAACAACTTCTCCAAAATGATAGTCACTGTGATCCAAACGCGATCGCTCCAGCTCCTCTCAACCCATCTCCACTAGGTCCTCCTCCTATGGTGCTCCAAAGCCCCCTACCACACCAAGGAATGGTTGCAACCTAGCCTTGGGCCCCACTTGCTCCCACAACTACTGTGGAAGCCCCACTTACTGAGGCTAGTGTCCATCACCTTATGATGTTGTCGTCTGAATTCAACCTCCAAACTCGACACAACTAGTATGGCTCCACCACAGAAACCACTAACCCATCTGTGGCATCTACCTCTACCACTTCTGACATGTATCTTCACTTACCAAGACCCCCCACAGATGGGGCAGCCAGAGTCCCATAGTTTCCTAGGAGTCATGTCACAAACAATGCTACTGCCAGAGCTACCCTCAACTACAACATAGTTGACGACTCTGCCCAATCTCCTATATCCATTTCCTCTTTTGAAGTGCTTAAAACTTATCCATCACAGTGTAAAGCATTGTTGTCCGCTCCAGGTTTTGTCGATCCCTTTAACTCTAGGTTAATCACCTTCAAACTTGATCAAGGAGAGCCTAGGATACCATCTACTATCGCTTTCCAAGTTTCATTCACAATTCAAAATTTGGTGGTACATCGATGCATTATTGATGAAGGGGAATCCACCTGCGTTATGTCAACCTTCAGTTGGTAGAAACTCGGGTCCCCTACCCTTCAACCTTCCACCGACACTCTCTGTGCCTACGATGGTGGTTCTACTCATCCCCAAGGGATTCTCATGAACTTCCTTGTTGATTTATCTAGTAAAATGGTGTTGATTGACATTGAGGTTGTCAATGCACAACTTGATTACAACCTACTACTAGGACGTAGCTACATCTATGCCATGCGAGCTGTGGCCTCTACCATTTTTTGACTCCTGATGTTCCCTCATGATGGGAATATCGTGGCTGTCGACCAGTTGACGTATTATGATCATAAGGGGCTAGCCACACCGGAACATGTCCTTCTCACTATCGACACCACCATCGATAGCATGTCCATTCCATATTTATATGTTGTTGGCCTGGGCTTATTCACCAACACTCCTATGACAGACACCCTTTTGTCCTTACCACCTCCACCTTCGTCGACTAACGTATCGGATTTTTGCATCATCATGTCCGGTACCATTCCAACCACATCGCAAACTTAGCCACAACCCTAAACAAAGTCATTAGGGAACTATTGGGAATCCTTATTGGTACACACGATTCCCTTATTTTTTCCACCATCTGGCATCGTGAGAAATCTTGGCATGGCTACTCTCAACTTACCTAATTTCACATTGGTAATTCCTCTATGGTACCTTGATCTAGCGACCCCACCCCTGATTCCCTAGGTCATGTTGACTCCCATAAAACCCGTTGAAACAATGTCACACCCACCTCCTGGTCCATCAAAGACTACTCCCGTCTCCAAGCCTGCCCCTCCTCATCCAAAGAAGGATGGGGGCAAGGCCGCCAAAGAAACAACTAAACTACATTTAGCTCCTATTTTTGCTTTGTTTGATGTCTAAGAACATGTGACAAAAATTTTTCCTGAGTTTCCTATCCTTTGCACCCACATGGACACTATAAATGAGTTCGATGGCAATCCAGTGGTCACCATCTTGGATCCATGAGTGGTCAAGAACAAGTCATTGCGAACCAACCATCCTTGTGCAGTTTGTGGCTTGTACAATCATTAATTCCTAGACTTTCCTGAATATTGGTCATCTCTTCACGACCTTCAGAAGCACTCATGTGAATCCAACATTGTCGTCCTCAAGGATATCCACCCTCCAACTTCTTCCTCGGACACAACTATATACATGATCTCTAGTTCTAGTAGTCCTTTCGTTCCCTCAGACATATAGGATCCATCTATCTACGCATTGTTTTAACAATGATGAGGAAATCCTTGAAGCTCTTTCAAATCCTAATTACCCTTGGGATGATATGCACCATCGCTCATTCTTTATTCCTGATGAACCTCTTCATCGTCGGATCAGTACTCAGTCGAATCCAAAGACTTCATCCACGCAAAAGTAGACTGGTTCAAAAACCCCATTCTGGAACACAACGCCTTTGAAGAGGGAAACATGGATAACATTTCGCAAACTATTAAATTCAATATATCAACCAAACCTGAGGTAGTTTAAGATATTACACTCGGGGCATCTTTCCCCCCTGAAGAAGTTGCTTCTTACAAAGCACTTTTTCAGGAATTCCATGATATTTTTGCTTGATCCTACACCAAGATGCCTGGGCTTGATCCATCTATCGTCGAACATCATATTGACACATGGCCTGATATTGCACCCATACACCAAAAGCAAAGACCCATTCACCCCTCAAAGGCTCCTATAGTCAAAGATGAGATCGAGAAACTGCGTGAAGCGGGTTTCATATACCCCATTGCGTATACCACTTAGGTTTCCAATCCTGTTCCCATTAACAAAAAACAAGATCATATATTTTTTTTACATCATTTTTACCACAAGTCGATGACCCCCTTTAGTAGTTTCTCCACATCTAGCTACAGTGATCCCATTGTAGCACTTCGTCACATCCTTTGCATGTGAGCGGGTGGATCTAACACATCCACCTTGGCCATGCGCCGCTGGTACCCCACTGGAGGGTGCGGTCCCATGTTTCTACATGCACATAGTATGTCACATGTATTATCTATCTACCACCATGCTAGCATACCATCAGGTCCCTAGACCTGTACTGGAGGTCGAGGTGTCTCCAATATCTCCTCGGTCGTCTATGCTCACGTATGGATCATCCTCTATGAGGATAGGAAGCTTCCACCACTGTGCAAAAACATCCTAGGTGAAGAGATGACCTCTACTATATTGACTCCCTCCCTACTTTATTCGAGTCATTTCTTAGAGTTACCTCGATTTGTGTGCCACCACGTGAATCACACCTTGTACATTGAGCTAGCTCCATACCCATAGGCCTCCATTTGGTCGATATTTTATTATGTGCGCCACAGAGTCATACAGTGTCTGTTTGAGACACTGTTTGCACCACTAGGTTCAGTTTTCCATCCTCTATATTTTGAATATATCCATGTCTCGATCTCTCCCATGGAATTTTAGGTCCATTTCCCAGTTTTTGCCTTGATTTTCATGCCATCACACGAATCACCCATTGTATGTATTGGCATGTTCATGAGCCATACGCTCCATCCATACTGCACAGTTGGCCATATTTTACTACCATCAATCGTCCTGCAAGGGTTCCCCATCAATGTTCTACATTTATTCCTCTCATCCATGTTCACAACATAACTTGTTTCCATATATCGACCACTTCCCCCTTGCTTGATTCACCATTATGGAGTTTATGTTAAGCTCTTTTCTGACTCCTAAAAAAAATGAAAATATTGTCAAGCATGCTCACTTCCTTTCATGCTCGTTAAAGTATTTCAAAGGGTGTCTATGTGTCCTCGTTTATTTCCTTTTTCTGACCACCTGGACTATTATAAGAAAGGGATCACCCTAGCACCTTCCAGCTAGGAACATTTCCCTTTGTATCCTTTTATGCTTTGTCGAGCATTGGGACTGTACTTTACGAAAAATATCATCATAGGTTGTCTTTATGCTCTTTTCTATCCTTCTCATCAAGAAAATGTTTTTAAGCAAACTTGGTTCCGTTCATGCTTGTAAAAGTATTTGAATGATCATCCAGTCAGTATAGGTTTAACCTTTTCCGGCCTGATTGGACTAACAACGGTAAAGAAATATTCCTTCCCCAAAGTTTGGAAGAGCTCTCCTTTGTACGTTTTTATCCCTTTTAGGGCTTAGGAGACTATTAAAAAAAAAAGAGACCACATTGGAGTCTTCTTCTTGTTTTCAGACTCTTTAAAAATGAAAACACCATCGAGCATTTACTTTCTCGGGCTCGCTAAAAGTCCATGAGATCGTGTCATAGTGAGCTCACTTCTATCCCTTCTCTGTGCTCCTTAAAATATGAAGAAGGCCCAAATGGTGTCTTTAGGAACCACCTCATATGATTTCACATTATGGTAGCATCCCCCCATTGGGTAGCCTTTGTTCAGAGTATTCTACGATGAGTTTTCCTTTGATCCCTTGGATACCACTAGTCCAATTACGTCCTTCAATATTTCCCATTTGCAGTTATCTTCTCGATATTACAGCTATTATCCCTCTCCCATGAGTCAATTTCATTTGCTTCCAGGTTAGCCCTATCGTCATACTCTGAACAAAGGAAGTTGTATTCCCTCGTACTCCCCCTACCCTGGTTCCCCCATTCAGTGTGTCAGTCCCCAGATTGTTCCACATCTTTGGTTATCCCCCTCATGCTTCTAGTCAAGGACACATCATTTCCTTGATTAGTTGCAGGTCTCCCTCTGTCGACGTCAGCACATCTATTCCATAGGATAGACCCGGAGGTCCTTGTATCCTAGTTTCATCCACCTCATTGATGAGTTCCTTGGACCACTTGATAAGAGTCATTAGTGCCTCTTGGGATGGTTGTGTCTCACGTGCTCTACTTCAGCTACATCATCGTACCATTGAGATTTGTACAGGGTATTGGTCCATTCATTATTTTTTCTGAGACCCCGGTTGTCACCTCACTCTAGCACATTGGTGAGTCTACTATGGGACCCATGTAGTTTCTTGTCCCTTGTGATTTTCGGGTTGTGTTGGAGACAGTGCTCAGAATCCACTAGTGTTTTTATTCCATGTATCTCTAGTACTTGATGCTGCACATTGTACCACATAGATTTTGACTCTCAGTCATTGAGTCCATATATATGTACACCTCTGGATTTAGCAGAGCATCAATTGTGATGATATTGCATTCCATGAGAATGTCATTGTTCCTATGTATTAGTTCTTCAGATCAACATTGTATTCGGCCTCCCATTGAGGCCACCATTATGTATCATCATTTGTATATGTATTGATCAACTCCCATGTTTTTGAGCCTTGATCACATTATTTATTCTTTTTACATTGTTATGAGCATGGGTATGTCTACCTCATCCATATACATGTCACACATTATATGTATCTTATCCATTTTTGAGAACCCATAATAAAAAACCAAAAGCCATCATAGTTCGAACGATGAAGCTCCACTTCATCGTGTGTCTCTTTAGTCTCTCCACTGTTGTCACCATTATTCTCATGATCCTATGATGTCTATCGACCATACGATGAGCTCCTTCCCTCACACATAAGGGGGAAATCTGTTAACACTAAAAATGTTCACATAGCTCTCCATGGTCTAAACCATATACATACATCATATTTCTACCATATTTACCTTACTTTTGACCTTCACAAATATATTTCCACCAAAAATGGTCCAAAACATCATTATTTACTATGGTTTACCCTCACTCTCTCCCAAAAAGGGTAAAAAACCCTAAAAAGGGGTCCAAAACCCTAAAAAAGAGAAAGGGTAAAAAAAACCACAGATAAATACCATGGGTCACCATCTAGGGTCAAAAATCCCTAGGACCATACTATAAATACATTGTGAAGGGATCTCCCAAAAGACCTTTTTTCCTCATTCACGTGTGGTTATGTTGTGACATTTGTGCTCTTAGGTATTCCACATAATCCCCTTCCATCATTCTCGTTGTCATACCATTTCCCACGGTTTCATTGAGACATTCTCCGTACCCTTTTTGGATCCATTCCCCATTTGACAACTGTTCATTGAGACAACTGGAGAACCAACCCGTGGAACTGCTGAACCACTTCTGAGGACGGCTATGGTGGCCCTCTTTATAGGAGAAAGGTGTGTTTACTATTTTTTGTTTATTGCATTAGTTTAGCCAATATATATGATAATATGATAAAAAAATATTTTCTTTCAGTTATTAGTTTAGTTTACTTTTATGTTTTCCATTGAACTCTTCCTTATGATCACAACGATCTAAGGTTGGTGCTTTTGCATGTAGCTGGGGAGAAATCCCCACTACAAATAAGAAGTGATGAAAGATAAAACCTATATCTAATACAAGTCCTCCTCTTCTAGCCAAGGAGTTAAGTTCTGCTGCTCCAAATCTCCAAGGGCATTCCTCCAGCATAACCTTGCTCTCTTAAGATCTATCTTTGGCCTTGACCCTTACCCTCTATTTATACTTGATGAATAAGAGGAGTTACAGAGATTGAGATGGCTAGGGAAGTTGGGAAGGTTATGATTACGAGCCCAACTATCCCTGACTAACCATGTTTATATTTTTTAAATTTTGGCTTAGGGTAATCACGGGTCTTAATATAGGAAATCCATGAGTGAACCACAAGTTTTATAAAGGAAACCCACAAATGCAAAGTGTGATCATGTCATCACACGTTGTATATATGGCTACCCGTGAATGGATCACAGGCTGATGTGTCAATAGTCATGATTTCACTGTAATATTTTTATAAAACATGAGCAAGACTGACAGGATGAAGATGTATCAAGGCACACATTCATATATAGGTTTTGGGCTACTTCAATCCATTGTGTCCTTTTGTGTACCAACACATTGAGTGTCAATACTCCGACGGAGAAGTGCCATTTCATAGGATACCAACTATGATCAAATTCATATTCATGTTAATGATATTTGCAAGACCGCTTTCAAAACTAAACAAGGATTGTATGAATGGATGGTAATTCCCTTTGGGATTTGTAATGTAGCTGCAACATTTATGAGGGTGATGAATGATGTGTTTAGGCCCTTCATTGATAAATTTGTCATAGTCTACTTAGATGATATTTTTATTTTTAGTCGTACTTGGGAAGATCATGCCAAGCATGTAAAACAAGTATTGGATGTACTTGTAAGGGAAAAATTGCACTTAAATATGCTCAAATGTGAGTTTGGAAAGACATATTTAGTTTATCTAGGTTACATTGTAGGGGGTGGTGAAGTGAAGATTGATACCTATAAAGTGGATGTCATTGTACATTCGCCTAAGCCAAATAATGTAACTGATATAAGAAAAAATTTGGGAGCGGCCCAATACTAGAGGAATTTAATTGTGAACTCCTCCTTTATAGATTCTCCTTTATTGCTTTTGACAAGAGTGAACAATGTCTTTCAGTGGGAAGGAAAGGAACAAAAATCCGTCAACACACTAAAAGAAAATATCAGCACAACTCTAGTACTTGCATTACCGGATCTACAACAACCATTTGACATAGAAACTAATGCTAGTGGTTATGCCATGGGGGGAGTCTTATTGCAACATAAAAATCCAATATGCTATCATTTTGAAACCTTCTCTAAAATAATAATCAACTATCCTACCTATGACAAAGAGTTGTATGCATTCATACAAAGTGTAAAGAAGTGGAAACATTACCTAATGGGTAACTAAACAATCACACACAATGATCATCAACCATTACAATATTTTCAATCACAAACTAAGCTAAAACAATCAAGGAATTTCAGGTGAGTGGGTTTTCTACAACAATTTCATTTGTTTATTAAGTATAGGACAAGAATTCAGAACAAAGTCGCATATATGTTATCTAGAACTCCAATAAATGCTTCTATTTCCATTCAACAAAGTCCTTTGGTAGATTCAAGTTATGTAAACAATATACTAGGGATGGAGACTTTAAATAAGTATATGAATCACTAAGGCATGGCTATCAAAATGAATAATTGAATTATCATATACATGACAAGTTGTTGTATCATCTAGGGAAAATTTCTAATATTCCAAAAAATGAAAGAGTGCATGCGATAAGAGAAGCTCATACTTCTCTCATTTTAGCACATTTTGGAGTAGGAAAAATTGTAGCACAATTAGAAAAGTTTTCTTATTGGCCTCGAATGAATGATATTGTGTCCAAGTATGCAAAAGGACATGTCATGTGTGCAACAAGTAAGAGAAGTAACAAAAATATAGGCGTGTACACTCCACTTCCAGTTCCTTCTTGTCCATGGGAAAGTATTTCAAAGGATTTCTGTTGGCCCTAGGAAAAGATAGGTAGAATTGAGTTAGAATTCTTCTTAGAAAGATGAAGATTTTGGTCACATGATAGAGGAAGCTGCGACGGAGGAAGAAATAAGACAAAAGAAGTATAAGTAGGATGAAGCATTGTGAAAGAAACATCCACGAGAGAAGAAGTTCATGACATAAGAAAAATATGCGACGAGACCAACCACAATGAAAAGAACCACCATAGAAGGTGTGCAAAGGTTGAAAAGGAAAGCTCAATGGATCATGGGTAAGAAATTAGATGGAGTCACGCGTGATTTAGGTAATAAAGCATATTTGTATTTTGGGCGGATAGTTCCTACTAAAAGTTGTAACATAAATGTATGAGAACAAGACTGGCATCTTGTCGGCTAACAGAATAAATTCAACTGGTTACGACTTTAAGAGTCTATAAAAAGGAAAAAGCCAAGCTATGTGCAGGTTACTTTCTAGTCAGTTGGTTGGTTTCTTACTTCCTATTTGTTCTGTGTCCGTTTGTAGACTCGAAGAGTCATATAGTTGTAGAGAAGAGTGAGTCGATCCATACGGTGTGCGGATCGATAATAGAGTGAAGGGGAGGAAGAATTCACAAATCTGAGACTAGAGGGCATGAGAGGAGAGATAATTCTGTATAGAGTGTTGAAAAATATATAGAATAGAGTTTGCAAGCTGAGTGCACAGATGAAAGGTGTCCGATATTTATCATGTTAGATAAAGAGTGCCTTTGTGGTTTTTCTTGGATGGGTTTCCACGTTAAATGTTGTCTATGTGTATATTTGATGGGTGTGGTTATATTGAATGAATGTATGTGTATTTTTTTATGAATAAGTTCTTATATTCATCTATTGCACTCTTGCTAGTTGAAATCGTTGATAAGGAATTATATTAACTATTATTATCTATGTCGATGAACAAATAGAGTCATATCTTGAATACATGCAATTGGAATAAGTAATATAATCGTCGACTTCATTCGAGCAAGATAATAAGGTTCCAATCCCCACATGACTATAGAAACATGGTTCTTGTAGTTACCCATTTAGAGATATCTCAGGTGAAACTGCATCTGCGTCACATGTCGGGCCGATATCTTGGGATTTTTTGATGGGAAAACTAGGGACTGAACCTGGTTCATAGGGAGAAACACAACCAAATGGTTCTCTTTTCGGGACCATGATTCATTTTTTGTGGGATATGTTTTGACATCCTACGAAGCTGAAAATTCAAGAGTGGGTGGATTTTAAATCATTAAAGTTTGCAGGAGAAGAAAGTGAAGGATCGTGTTTCAATAATGAAAAAGTGGTTAGAGAGATACCTCTATACAGATATCCATGATTTTTTTCTTCTGAGTTTCCTATTTTGTTGTATGAGTGGTTGTTGAAGTTAGCAACCTAGTGAAGAAATTTTTGAGGGGAACCAACAAAATGGAGTCCTCGGCTGATTCAGTGACTAAAGAGTATTATCAATCCTGTATATAGGGCTATTGATTTTGGGGTAGACAATATTTTTGAGGGAGACATTACTTAGTTTGTTGTCGACACAATAACATCATATAATGAGGCGAAAATAAAAATTTTCCAAGGACCATGAGGAAGATACTTAACATCTTTAGGAACTTGCATAAAGATGCTTGTATGCAAAAAAGGAATGTCGAGAATAGATTTAGACGAGTAAAGAACTGTATATAAATACCTGGGTTATGTCGTAGAAGAAGTGCATGAAAAATGGAGCAAAGTAAGATGAGATTTTACCTGATGATAGCAGAACTACACTTGAAGGTGGAATTCTAAGAAGTGGAAGGATATTTTGTTCGGGAAAAAGAAGCAGAATTGTGATAAGAAGAAGAAGTTGTAGTGAAACCAAAGGAGAATACTAAGAGATAACATCGTACTTTGACAGAGTTTATTTTGACAAAGAAGAGGAATATCAGCTTATGCTTGAAAGGTACGAAGAAGTAGAAAAATCCCCAGATATAGAATACGAATACGACACACCCACGACTCCAGATACGTCTCTAGAGGTAAGGTCTAGAAAATCGTCTCCTAGTAGAGAGGTTAATACAAGTAATACTAAATGTGGGAATAGTCAACAAGGAAGTCTTGTTAGCCAAACATTTTACCCAATAGCACTGAGGACCAATATAATGGTTGGGAATGATATTAAGATACCGATAATTATTTGAAATAGGTTAGAAGACCCATAGAAACATTGGTTTCTATGTGAATATGTATGAAATGTGTGACAGGTCAAAGATGAAGCAATACACAAGGCACACATAATCACAGCTTTGAGGGGTCATGTGTTGTACTGGTATATTAAGTTTTATGTGGTTCTAACAAGAGTCACACAAAAAACACTTGACAAAATTTGAGCAGAAGTAATAGATGAATTCAAAAATACCAAATATGAATCTTAGTGTATTACAGAGATTAAAGAGATTAAGAAATTGTCTACAGAGTCTGTGTGGGACTTCGACCAGAGATTTAATATGTAGATGGATAAAGTAAGCTTTCTGATGTTGGACATATAACAAAAAGAGTGTTTCAATGCATCATTATTACCATACATCCACATTCCCTTGATGCAACAAAATATTGTGTTGCAGACTGAAGCACTTGAGTTGACCATGAGGCTAGAATCCTCACTTGTAGGAGAAACTGGTGTAGGAATGATGCAAATTCAGTGACAGATACCTAACCTTATGTTGCAGCTCCAATATATTTAAAAATGGAAGGAATTCCAAGAAGAAATATGGTGTACTAGATGCAAAACTGAAGGACACCACAAGGACAATTTCCCAATGTTCATGAACTATGTCGTAGCGGGAGTGTCGAACCCAATAAATACATAAGGGATGCCTTGGTGTAGAATATTATAGACAAGAGGTCATCGATCGAAAGAGTTCTTGTAGTTACAGAAGATTGTAAGTGCGCCATTTAGTTTAGATTGTAAATTTTGTAAATCAGCGGGCCACGATGAGAAGGACTGCAGAGCATTCTAGCTGTTGCATGAGAAAATGTCGACACTTATTTAATGAAAAATAAAGAGAAGATGCAAGATTAGTGGGCTCAAGCTCAATATCCACAAGATTAGTATCCTCATCCCCAATATCGAAAAAATAAATACCTACAACAACAAACCCTCAACAAAGCGAGGGTGGAAAATTTTGAAGTCGAGGACAAGGAGGAATATTTGGTCATGGAATAGGCCAAATGATATGTTACAACTATGGAAAACCTGGATATTTTGCTAAGGACTATTCAATATTTGCAAAGACATGTTCGTACTGCAAATACTTTGATCATATTGTTGAACAATGTCTGCAATTAATTGCGTATTGGCAGGATAAAAACTTGAGAAATACAAACCCTCTACGAAATCCTAATCTAAATCACAGACAGAATATCCAGATGATTTTTGTTGAGATGAGGGAACCAAATAATGTTATCGTCACAAGGGAAGGTGTTACGACTAGAGAAGACCACTATATACATCATGACCAACTGTAGGTGTGACCAAGAACACAAAAGAAAGTGTTGTTCGACATCCGAGAAAAGGAACTATTCTTGGACGCGCAACCAGAATTAGTCGATAAGAATCAAGCATCGACGTCTACTCGTATGCTGCCAAGAAGATCAATAATGGAGATGCCTGAAAGATTCGATCAGCTATTATGAAAGAAATCGACGGGAAATGTTAGTAAGATTAAAGAATTTTTAAAAGTTGCTTATCATTAATACACGATAAAGATGTTTTCGCATAATTGACAACTCTAATAGAAGACCATCAAGAAGACGTGCAACTAGAAAGAAGAGTAATACATGTGGGAAAAATATTAAAAATTGTTCATGAGTTAAGAATGACTGCTCAAATAGGAGATTACGATATGGATTACATTATCCTAGATTTGGGATTTGATGTCAACATTCTAATGAGACAAACATGGGATAGAATGGGAAAACTGTGAATGGAATGGTCTCATATTAAGATCAGATTAGAAAATCAGTCGAAATTCCTACCTATCGGTACACTAACTCAAGTTCCTGTTGAGGTAGAAGGCCTTGGAACATATACTGAATTTGAAGTAATCGACATTGTCGATGACACAAACTCATATCCTGCACTTTTGGGGATTGCCTGGGTGATCAATAATCAGACCATTATCAATTTTAAGAAAAGAATGTTATTTCTCGAATATTATGAGTTAAGGGTGGTCACACTAATTGATGCATTAGAAGGTCAGAGATACATCGAGCCAGTAAATAGTGAAGGAAAAGGAATCTATCTTGACCATACTTATAACATCACGTCTGCAAGGGATGATTATGTAAATTGAACAACTAACAAAAATCTTAGTTGGTGAAGTATTAGTTCTTGTACATCAGATTCTAGTGAAGCATTGGAAAAATGGCATAATTAGATGCATGAAGTATCCATGAGAAAGTGTGCAAGAATTACACGTTCTGTGCGATGGGTAGGAATTGAGCAAAGTGGCCTATCTACCTATGAAGGTTTACCTAACCTTGCATCTTTTCTGACCTATTTTGAAAAAAAAGTCACATAACATCAACACTTATCCACCTTGGACTTTGTGCTGAAAGCTACACCCTCCAGTTGGTGGGTCACACATAAAGAATCTATCTTTGAATGCCTAGAATGTTGAATATTGTTGGAGATAAGTTTTGGAGAAGAGATCAGTCATACTGGTCAAAAGTATACAGGATTTACTAATCCTGTTGACCATATTGAGTATTGTTGTGCAACGTGGGAGGCATGTCCCCGACATGAATGGGTTCATCAGTTCATACACACATTAGACATGATACCAATGAGTTAGTATACATCAGTTGAACTAAGACGAGGAACTATTGGATGGGATGAATGAGCTACTAGATTCATACACACATTTGAATTTGTTGATGATCATACATCGATTGATTCTGCATTGCAAGTCATTAATATAAATATATTTGAAGATATCCCTATCGCAATGACACACTTTAATCAGTGCGGTGCAATAGTCCAACATTGGGAGGAGTGCTATAATGTGATGGGAGAACGCGATGAAGATGATCCACTCGACATAAAAATACTTGAGTTTAAAGGAATGCATGCAGTGGAAGGATTTGGTATTTCTAGCAACCAATTTCTAAATCCACTAAAACTCAAGAAAGTAAATATTGGCACCCCAGAGAATCCAAATTTTGCCAATATTGGAGATTATTGGGGTGATGAAACTATCGAGAAAATCACAAATCTATTGCATGAGTTTTAATATTTGTTCCCTACGAAATTATTAGAGATCAAAGGAATCGTCGAAGACCTTGGAGAAATGAGGATACATTTAAATCCCGATACAAAACCTTTCAAGCATCGACCATACCGATTGAATCTGCGATATAAAGAAAAAGTCAAGGTGGAGCTGGACCGAATGCAGGATGCATGTATCATAGAACATGTAGAAGAATCAGGATGTATTAGTTTGATAGTAGTGCAAGATAAAAGGACTACAAGTGAAGTGCAAATTTGCGTCAAGGTAAGAAAGTTGAATGATGCTTGTTTGCATGACCCATTTCCGACTCCATTTACAGATGAGGTATTGGAGTGTTAGGGGTCGAGAAATTTACTCATTCACTGATGGGTTCTATGGATACCATCATATTATAATTGCATAGGAAGACCGACACAAGACAACCTTTGTGACAGAGTGGGGTTGTTTCCAATACACGGTAATTCCCTTTGTACTCAAGAATTTTCCTGCTATTTTTTCTAGAATAATAGTGGTTGTCTTCAGATATTTTATTCATAAATTTCTTGAGATACCTCAATGATTGGACAATATTTGGGATCATTAAGAATCATATTGAGAACCTTAGGATGATGTTAGAATCCTATTTCCAGTATCAAATTTCATTGAGCTTAAATAAATGTATCTTTTCTTCCCCGTTTGGAATTTTGTTGGGCCATGTAGTTTGTTGCAATGGAATCTTGGTCGACCCTACCAAAATTGTGATTATCGTCGACCTACCACCACCTACCACAATGAAGAAAGTGAGAGCTACATTGGGACATACATGATACTATAGAAAAATTATCAAAGGATATTCGTAGATGATTGCTCTGATGGAGAAGTTATTGAATAAATATGTTAAGTTCTAGTGGACATAAATTTTCTAAGAGAGTCTAGACACTTTAAAGAACAAGATGGTTACCGTACCCATACTTGTATTTCCAGAATGGAAAAAGAAGTTTCATGTACATGTTGATGCGTCATGTGTCGCGCTTTGTGTGGTACTACCACATCCTGGTGAAGGGTCGATTGATCATCCTATTGCCTTAGCTAGCATAAAGTTATCAATGATAGAGAAGAACTATACCATGATAGAAAGAGAAGGACTAACTATGTTATACACTCTATAAAAATTTAGACACTATTTATTGGGTGGAAATTTCAAAATGTACATAGATCATTCAACATTGAAATACCTGGTCAATAAGCCAGTGTTGGGGGGGAATTTTTGCCGCTGGCTTCTCATTTTTCAAGAATTTGAGTTTGAAGTCATTTTTGAACTGAGTCGACTGAATTAAGGACCATACCATCTATCGAGGATCAAAAGTGGCGACGAACCTGGTAACATCGACAATAGTCTCCCTGATGCACAACTATTTGGGATAACAATGTTTGATCATCATTACAGATACATCATACAATTTTTTAGTACAGGCTACGCACCAGCTGAATTTACTACTGTATAGAAGAAAAAATTAGTTGTACGAGCTATAGACTTCTAGTTGATCACTAGACGATTATATGAAATGGACCCTAATGAGATTATTCGTCGTTGCATCTTGGAAGACAAGCGACCAACGATAATAAATGAAGTGCATGATGGTGTTGCATGAGGCCACTTTGCTGGAAAATATACAGTGTGAAATATATTGCAAGAAGGATTGTGGTGGTCCACCATGCACATAGATTCCTGAGAATATGGTCGCAGTTGTGATTCTTGTCAAAGAACTCGAAAGTCGCTGCGACAAGATGAAATTCCATTAGTACCCCAAATAACTCTACAAGTATTTGATAAATGGTCTGTTGATTTTGTAAGCCCTATTAGTCCAACAAGGAAGCACACAAGTGCAAGATATATAATTAGTGCGACTGACTACCTAACCAGATGGGATGAAGCAGCACCAGTAAAAGATTGTATTGCTGCAACTGCTGCTAATTTTTTATTTGAAAATGTTGTGACTAGATTTGGATGCCTGAAAATTTTGATAAGCGACCAAGGAACACACTTTGTCAACTAGTTGATTGAGGAACTGACTGAAGAATTCCAAATCCATCATAGAAAGACAATTCCATATCACCCTCGAGTGAATGGTGGTGTTGAAACATTTAAAAAAATCCTGGAGAATGCGTTGACAAAGATTTGCAATGTCCAAAGAGATGATTGGGATTGAAAAAATTTCAGAGTACTATGGGCATATCACATGACCTATAAGAAGTGGACAGGACAAATTCCATTTCGTTTGTATGGAAAATAATTCATGATTCCTATGGAATACATTGTACCCATCCTAAGGATTGATGCGATCACTGAGATGATAGATGTTGGTGCTATCAAGGAAAGATTGTCGCAGGTGATACAGTTCGAAGAAGAGCATTTTGTTGCAAGATATCATCAAAACGTTGAGAAAGAACGACATAAAGTATGGCATGATCACCACATCAAGAACAAGCAATTTTAGGTAGCGGACCTTTTCTTTTGTATGATAGCAAATCATTCAAGCATCCAGATAAGCTAAAAACACACTGGTTAGGACCATATATTGTCACGCATATCACTGACGGAGGCATAGTGGAATTGTAGAATTTGGATGGAACACCTGTCAAAGGACTGGTAAATAGAAGTTAGCTACATCATTACCAAGATAGTCATGATTGATTTGACTGAAAATAAGAAATAAAATAAAAAAATAAAAAATAAAAAAGAGAAGAGAAAATAAAACCTATGAATTTTTTTGTTTTAATAGCGTGAAATTAGTTGTCGCAAAGAAGAAGCAAAGACCATAATAGACTGCTAATATATCGCAGAGAAAGGAAAATTGTCACAGAATCTTTGTATGTCACAAAAGGAGAAAGAATGGCGCAGAATATCCATATGTCACAAGAAAAGGAAAATGTCAAAGAAAAGATATCGGTCGCAGGAAGAGTGATGTTGTCACAAGTCAAAAAAGAGTCGTAGAAATGACATCTAGTCATACTTAATTCAAAGGCATCCATAATTAATTTAAAATCCTGAGATATCTTGGTGACATTATTTTTAGTCACTTCCATTTTTATTGCACGATAAATAACACTGATGTAACATGTGAGTGAAAGAATGGATAGAGTTTTCTTAATAATCATTCGAATGATCAACAAACCATGTGACAGAAGGGAAAACTACCTTTCCATTTATTACCCACTCATGTGAAGTACTGATGGAATGAATGGTTAGATATTATTACCATTCATGCCCATGTATTCAGTTCATTCTGCTACATTCGAGAGAGAAATTGTCGTCTGCAACTATGAGAGTCAAACTGAGTTTCCATAGAGCATGGTTATTTTGATTTCCAACACAAACACAGTTGCAAAATATGAGGTTGCGACTACATAACCCATACTCATCATGGAAGAAACTACTGGATACCTTCCACTGTAGCATGCAGTTGTTGAAGAAGCGAAATAGGTTCCATTTATCCCTTTAGTGAGGTTACGACCAGTCCCTCTAGGTTTTTCTGGTACAACAACGGGGAAACATTTTAGAAGATGAAATAAGAAAGCACCAACACCACCACCATCGGAGGAGGAGGAAGAATCAGGCTCTATAACTATGTTTCCACCATATGTTCCACTAAGATGATATGATGTGGCAAGATTTAGAGTGCCAAAGAATGCACAGTACCCACTAGAAGCACTAGTTGTGCCGAAAGGAGTTCATGTGTCACGGAACATTCTGCCAAACCTTAAGAATCTCTCCTTTGTTGATAATGACATAAGGAAGTATCCTTATTTGGATATGAAGAATTACATGTTTGTTTTACAAGATACGTCTGATAGCTTGAAGCAACTATCTCCAATGGAATGGGCAAGAGGACTTGACCAGGAAGGTATATTGTCATTGTTGTATATGCCACATTTAGAATGAAGCATAGAAGTGAATGCATGTGTCAAATAGTTACTGGTATGATTCCATGGTGGCTTCATATGGATTGAAAAAAAAAATTATGTGGATGTTGACCTGATAGAAGCAATTACAAGACTACCACTTGCAGACATAAACCCAATGCCATTTTTCCAAAAATACCAGGACACTATGTTGTCGAACAAGATGAAGGATAAGTATGACTTGTCCAGAGATACCAAATAATTATTAATAATCTCCATTAATGACCATAATGTTTTCTTTGCAGCTAAGGTGTTAGCTACTACATTGTTACAAAAGATGCAACCAAACCAATGTACTATAGGTATGATTGTCGTGACCGAACTCTATGGAGAGGGAGTTCAAATGAACTAGTCACATTATTTGCTGAAAGAGTTATTAGCAGCTGCAGAAGAGTTACGGGGAAAAGGTACCACATTCCATTATCCATGGTTTGTTATCTTGATTTCATTTGCCGCATGGTCCGAACCAGCAAACTACCAAGGGGAATATATACCAGTGCGTTGTCGTGGAGCTCGATACCAGAATATCTAGTTCGAGAAAGATTAAAAGGAGTGACAAAGGGAAAATAATGTTTAAACAAATTTATGTATGGAGAATCCTTGTGCTATCAGGTGAAGAATCAAGAAAGAATCACGAATTAAACGATTAAGCAGTTTCACAACATTATTAAATTTATATTTGGGCCACATCACATATTGTTGCAGCCACAACAAGATCCACAACGCCAATGGTTGGTGACCCAATTCTTGTTTTCTAAAGAAGACGTCGAGGCCATCACCCAAGATTGGTTGGAAGAATGATGAGTTCCTAACGTAGATGACCTACTATCTGTCAAAGAAGAGTTGCAACAGGACAATCGAGAAACACATAAGGATGGAGAACAGGGAGGGGACCCACCACCAGTAGTAGAAGATCAACAGAATTCCCTCAAACCTCCTAGAATGATTCAACTATAACCTAAATAGATCCGGTGGTGGGCGATAATAGGAAACAGATTGAGCATCCTAGCGCAAGAAATTAGAAAAGGAAGGAAGACAAAAAATAGGAACCATTGGCCTTGAAAGTGACAATGTTACCATGCTAAAAAAAGTAATGACAGAGCTTTCTATGCAAATCCTTTAGAAAGTAGATGAGAGACAAACATATCTCATAATAAGTATAATAGAATACTCCAGATGCTCTATACAATGGTTAAAGAAGTATAGGTCACGGTCGAATACATACCACAAGTGCTAGAGTCGGAGGACTTAGCTGGTCAATAAGAAGAGTGTCTGATTAAGGTGTCGATACCTATTCCACCAATAAAAAATCAATTGGTGCGAGAAGAAATCTACTTGGGAACAATAGAATTGAATGCCTGGCCAAGAAATTGGGTCATGTTACCATTGATTTTTCACAGATGTCATTATATGAAGTATATGCGATACAAAATGTCGCGGACATGTAAATGAAAGTTAGATAAGGATCATTGATTAAGAAAGTATACGCATCGAATAATACTGTTAGTAAGATGAAGAAAACGGTCAAGGAAACCAAACAAAAGGCCAAAAACTAGGATGAGGACAGGTATAGGCTCGAAAATGTTGTAACACTTTCTTGTGGTAATTTTGTAGATGAAGGATTAACGTATGAATTGTTTGCATAGGCCAAGGTCATTCGACTTGGGGAAATAGCAGACGACCTTCGCAAAAAATTCGCTAAGTTAGAAGCACGGGTAAAACCTAGTACACCCCTAGAGGTGCTAGAAGAAAGAAGGATGACAGCAACAAAAGCTGTGAAGAAAATATAAGTGGTAGAGGCACTATTCCCGAAGGAAGTCGAGTAATTTTATTAGACATGGGAATGATTGATCCATGATGCCGAGTTAGAGAAATTCGTAGTGTAGATGCGCATTGTTGACATAGAAGAGAATCAACTAAAAAATGAAATGAAGAAGTTTCCCTTAAAGAAAAATGCGAAGGCTATGGACATGAAAAAGCTACAACAACAAATCACAGTGTTGTGAACTCAACAACAGTAGAGGACCGACAAAGTCTCCGAATTGCAGGCCAAAGAAGAAAGAGTTATGGGAATTATTCAACATGTACATCAAAAAGTGTGATAAACAGCAAAGCCTATGTGACTTGCAATGTTGGAACACATCAGTTCCAACCTTGTGGAAAATTTACAAAAGGCAGAAGAAGATGTACGATGGGAGACAGAAGAAATAGTGAAAATCTTCCAAGATTTTCAAAGTAAGGCCGTCACAATGGCTGAAGTATTGGAATAGCATAGCGTGGCTCGAGATGAGCCACATGTGAATGTTGGGGGCCTGTTGGCCCTTGGAAAAGATAAGCATAATTTAATTAGAATTCTTCTTAGAAAGATGAAGAGTTTGGTCTCGCAATAGAGGAAGCCACGACGGAGGAATAAACAGTACAATAGAAGTAGCGGTAGGAGGAAGAGTTGTGACATAAGCAGCCATGAGAGAAGAATTTCTCGACAGAAGGGAAAGATACGACGAGTTCAACCACTATGGAAGGAACTATGATAGAATATGTGAAGCGGTTAAAAAGGAAATATTGAGAGATCATAGGTAAGAAGTCAGATGGAGTCACAAGTGATTTAGGGAATAAAGCATCTTTTTATTTTGTGTCAATAGTGCCTTCTGATACTTGTCATAGAATTGTATGATAATAGGAATGACAACTTGTCAGCTAACATAATGAAGTCGGTTGATTATGACATGTAAGAGTATACAAGGAAAAACCCAAGTTGTGTGTGGTTTACTTTCTAGTCAGTTGGTTGGTTTCTTACTTCCTAGTTGGTCTATTTCTGTTTGTAGAGTCGAAGAGTCGTAGAGTTGTAGAGAAGAGTGAGTCAATCCAGGATGTGTGCAGATCAACAGTAGAGTGAAGGGGAGGAAAAATTCACAGATATGAGACTAGAGAGCATGAGAGGAGAGAGAATTTTGTATAAAGTGTAGAAGAATATCTAAAATAGAGTCTGCAAGTTGAGTGTGCAAACGAAATGTGCCATATATTTCTCAAGCCAGATGAAGAGCATCTTTTTCGTTTTTCCAGGATGGGTTTCCACGTTAAATGTTGTATATGTGTATACTTGATAGATGTGCTTATGTCGAATGAATGTATGTTGTGAATGAATGTATGTGTATTTTCTTATGAATGAGTTCTTTTATTCATTTGTCGCACTGTTGCTAGTTGAAATCATTGATAAGGAATTATATTAACCGTTATTATCTTTGTCGATGAGAAATAGAATATATCCTAAATACATGCAATAGGAATATGTAATATAACCGTCATCTTTGATCGATCAAGATAGTAAGATGCCAATCCCCACACGACTGCAGAAACATGGTTGTGGGATTTATCCATTAAGATATCTCTTGAGTGAGATTGCATCTATGTCGTTGGTGTTGCCAACTAAGCCCTTATCTGTTGGGCCGATATCTTGGGTTTTGCTGAAGAACAAATTAGGGACTGAACCTGGGTGGCAGGGAGAAACAACTACAATTTTGTAGGACGGTTACCAATGTCTAGAAAAGGACATGATTATTTATATGTTGTTTTGTATAGGTTCAATAAAATGTGCATTCTAATGCCTTGTAAAAAGAATATCACAACTGATATGACTGCTCATTTTTTCTTCCAAAATGTATGGGTCCATTTTGGACTACCTACTTCTATTATATCTTATCGAGATTCCCTCTTCCTAGAAAAAATTTGGTCATGTTTATGGGAACATATGGACACAAATCTAAATACAAGCACAACATTTCATCCACAAACCAACAGAAAAAATGAAGTGGTCAACCAGAACATTGTATATCTTCTTCGAGGGTATTGTGCTAAGAATCCTAAGATTTGGGATGAGAAGTTACATTATGTTCAACATGCCTACAACATATCCATACACTCTTCGACACAAAATTATCCATTTGAGACATGTTTTGGGTATTTACCAAATTCTCCCTTAGACTTTGTTTTTGGGAGGGATTTAGAGGAATATGGACATATTGATGTAGATAAAGCTTTGAATTTTATTCAGCAGATCCACTTGATTCATCAAACAGTACATGAATAGTTGGAATCAAGTTAGGCCAAGTATATATAAAGACATGACACGCATAGGGTGGATCATCATTTCCAAATTGATGATCGAGTATGGACTCGTATCAACAAATACTAACTCCAAGGTGAAGGTAGAAAGTTGAAACCTATCGGGTATGGACCTTTCACAATTTTGGATAAAGTCGGTAATAATTATTTCTGGTTAGAATTGCCTCCTTATATGCAAATGTATTCCATTATTAATGTGGAAAAATTGAAATTGTATGATCCTCCTATGATTGTGGACCAATATGTACAGCTTCAAGTTCATTCTATTGAAAAATTTGCTACTGAATACCTTAATGAAGTTCAGGAAGATGTTATACTTGATAAGAAGGTTAGATCTTCACGAAGAGGTGACATGGAATTTATTTGTGTGGACCTGAAAGGAATGCATCTGAGCAAAGCATAGTGGCTAGAAACCAAAAGAATGAGGGACCTATACCCTCACCTATTTTACGAATGCTTTCATGGTTTTGGTGGCCCAAAATCTTTCCAATGGGAAGGTTTGATCCGGGAGGATCTCAAACATTTAATCAAAATGAAAGTCTTCAAACAATTAATAAAAAATTATAGATGTGTAGAACATGTCAAGATATTTCCGATAATGTTCATTTCGCATTAAACGACCTCTAGATGTGAAAGATATGGGGTTTTGAAATATTGACAAAACAGTAAAAAATGTTAAAAAATGGAAAAAAGGGGCCCCACGTGGCACTCCCACATGGTGTTACATGCAATGTACAATCAACAATAAGGTGAAGTGGCAACCCTACAAGAGGCCACATCAAAGAGGGAAGTTTTGAGGTAAAAATTAGGCCTCAAAACAAAAATTGTACCATTAAAATTCACTTTATAAGAACCAGTAGGATTCAAGATGATGATGCCAACCATAACGGTAAAATTTGTAAAAAAATAAAGGGAAAAAGAATAACTACCTTTTCTTATTGTATTTTTGGAATGTCTCCTTATGGGTTCACACAATTTTCGAGTTTGGGAACTCATTGGATGTGGAATTTAATTCCACATCCAACCGATACCCACGCTGCATACTTTTGAGGTACCCACTACACCAAAAAATGAAAATTCAATAAAAAAATGTATTTTAAAATACGTTTTTTTATTCAAATTTTCATTTTTGGGTATCATGGGTACCTCAAAAGTATGCAATGTGGGTATGGGTTGGATGCAGAATTTATTTCTGCATCCAACGATTCTCCAAACTTGAAATTTTGGTGAACCCATAAGGATAAATGCCAAAAATACAATAAGAAAAACATTTTTTATTTTTCCCCTCCAAAATTTAGAACTTTTATTTTATTATTATAACTCTTATTTTATTATTTCCCTTATGAGGCCCATTTTAGACCTCAAAACTCCCCTAATTATTAGGAGAGTTTTAAGGTAAAAAATGGGCTTAAAAAAATTGTATCGTTAAAATTCACTTTATAAGAACCAATAGGATTCAAGATGATGATGTCAACCATAAGGGTAAAATTTGTAAAAAAATGGAGGGAAAAGAAAAAACTATTTTTTCTTCTCATATTTTTGGCACATCTTCTTATCGGTAAACCCAAATTTCAAGTTTGGGGACTCGTTGGATGTAAAATTTAATTACATATCCAACCCATACCCACACTGCATACTTTTGAGGTACCCACAACACCCAAAATTGAAATTTCAATAGAAAAATGTAAATTTTCATTTTTGGGTGCCATGGGTACCTCAGAAGTATGTAGTGTGGGTATGGGTTGGATGCAAATTCCCCAAACTTGAAATTTGAGTGAACCAATAAGGGGATATGCCAAAAATAAGATAATAAAAAGTAGTTTTTCTTTTTCCCCTCCAGAATTTAAAACATTTATTTTATTATTAAAACTCTTATTTTATTATTTCCCTTATGAGGCCCATTTTAGACCTTAAAACTCCCCTAATCAGGGAAGCAACATGGCATACATGTTGACTAATGATAGGTTGACAAGTGGCGGAATCAACATCTACGTGGACTAATCGAGGTCTTTCACATGGCATCTGTGTTAGAATTTGATGGAACTGTGTATAAAAAATATATTGCGTTCGCAGGAATCGAACCCGCGACCTCAAACTCCATCAAGGACTCTAGCCTTCCTACCTAGCTAGAACTCCCATCAGTGTTTCTTAACACTATAGTTAGTGATGGCTATTAAAACTTGAATGAATTATAGTTTGGAAAAAAGGGCGGGGTTGAGGGCTAATCCCTCAACCTCGAGGCCAACACAAAGGCCATGTGAAGCCAACGCAACATGTCAACAAACAAACCATGGAGTGTGGAGCTAAGTCACGAACTAAACCGATGGAGCCAAGTCACAAGTCATCAACGTGGAATCAAACACCAACACAACCACCAATGAAATACCACCACAACAAACCAACCCTTTCTAAACAAACATCGTAACAAAGTTTACATTGAATGGGGAGTGGCCCACGGGTTTGACCTTAGGACCTCTTCCCCCCAACATCAATGCCTTGCCAATGGGCCACAACCCATATGTTGGCCATGGTGTGGCAGATATTTTTTTAAATTTTGAAGGTGTGAATATGGGCCAAAAAGGGGCATGTGTCCCTCCAAAAATGCACCCAAATCCCTATTTAAACCCCTTTCAGATCCACGAAATGGTAGAGTTTAGTGTCAATTTTTGTCACAATTCTGATTGTAGGTATAGGTAATTATTATGCACAAATTTTGAGGTGGGAGAACAGTCCCCACTTTCCATACATATGAGTTAGATTGTTTTCTCGATTTGCATGCCAAAGAAGGCCTCAGGCAAAGGTAATCCATTTTATATTGATTTTTCTCGAAATTTTGAGAGGATCGTAGTGGTGCTATCTGTTTTTGGTTTTGAATAAAATAAAACAAAGGTGGTTCCAGAAACTCATTTATGTAATCTTTTTGAAGACTTAATAAGATCATCCTTCTCATTCGAAGTGGCATGAAGACATAGCCCAAGAGGGGTGAACTCTATTATCATATGTCGTCTATCAATTTCATGGTTTGCATACTACTTATTTCCTTATGTGTATGTTTTAAGCATTTAAATTTCATATTTTAAAGCCTTTTTATGAGTTCTTAACATACAAATTTTACATGCAATTTATATGGTTAAAAAAAAATCCTGGAATTTTAGATCAAATCCAATCCATAGTTTCTTTTTTAGTAAGTTTCACTTCAATATATAGTTGACTTGAATCCAAAATTTTCTTCAATCCATATTTTAATTCAATCCATAGATGACTTTTATACAAGTTTCACATGAATCCAAGGTTGACTACAATCCACATATGGCTTTAATCCATGCTTGGCTTCAATCAAGTGTTGACTTCAATCCAAGGTTGAATTCAATTAATAGTTGAAGTTTCAAAAAGGTATATTTAATTAAAGGTTGACTTGGAACCATGGTTGAATTGAATGCAAGGGTGACTTCAATTTAAGGCTGAATTCAATCTAAGGCTAAATTCAATCTAAGGTTGAATTCAATCTAAGGTTGACTTCAATCCATGGTTGAATTCAATCCAACATGAATTTAAAGCAAGTTTGATCTCACTCATTGGTTGACTCAATCCAAGATTAAGTTCAATCCTATTTTGACTTCAATCCTTGCTTGGATTCAATCATAGGTTGACTCCAATCCATCATTCGCTTCAAATTCAATCCATGGTTGAATTGAATAGAAGGTTGACTTTAATCCTATTTTGACTTCAATCCATGGTTGAATTCAATCCTATGTTAACTTAAATCCATGTTTGAATTCAATCCTATGTTGACTTCAATCCAAGCTTGACTCCAATCCATGATTGAATTTAATCAAAGTTTTGCTTCAACCTATGGTTGAATTTAATCCAAGGTTTATTTCGATTGATGGATGCCCTCAGTCCATAGTTTGTTTAGTATGATTTCTTCATGGTTGATGATGGTTGACTGTAATCCAAATTTGACTTTGATGCAAGTTGACATTATTCCATAGTTGACTTTAATATTAATGTTTAGATAAATTATAGTATTATTTATTAATATTAATATTATATAGTATTTTTCTTAATGTGTTGATTTGTATCATAATTTTAGCATAACCTGCATATTAATCCATGTTGACTTTACTCCATGTTGAGTTTAATACATATTTGACTTAAATCCATAGTTGACTTTAATTCGTGTTGTCTACAATCCATAGTTGACTTCAATCTATAGTTGAATTCAATATATATTTGACTTCAATCCATGTTTAATTGAATATAAGTTAACTTTAATCCTCATTAAATTTAATCAATGTTAAATTTAATCCATAGTTGACTTTAGTACATAGTTTGCATTACTCTATGTTGACTTCAAGCCAACGTTGACTTCAATCTTATGATGAGTTTAATCCAATGTTGACCTCAAACTTATTATGAGTTCAATCCATAGTTGACATCAAACCATTAATAATATTAACATTGATTACTTAAATCCATGGTTGAACTCAATCCAGAGTTTACTTCAATCCATGCTTAACTTCAATCCAAGGTTTACCTCGATCGATCGATGCCTTCAATCAATAGTTGGTTGAGTATGGTTCCTTCAAGGTTGATGATGGATCAATGTAACCCAAATTTTACTTTGATGGAAGTTGACATTAATGCATTGTTGACTTTAATATTAATGTTTAGAATAATAATATTATTAATTATTAACATTAAGATTATATAGTATTTTGCTTAATGTGTTGATTTGTATTCTAAATTTGGCATACATACATATTAATCCATGTTCACTATAAAGCATAGTTGACTTAAACCCATAGTTGGTAATCCATACTTGACTTTAATCCATGTTAGCTTTAATTAATGTAGAATTTAATCCATAGTTGACTTTAATTCATAGTTAACATTAATCCATGTTGACTTTAATCCATACCTAATCCATAGTTCACTTTAATCCACATTCACTTTAATTAAGTTAACTTCCATCTATGTTGTCTTTAATCCATGTTAACTTTAAACCATAGTTGACTTTAATCCATATTTCTCTAAACTATTTTAATCTAAGTTTATCTAAGCTATTTTAATCCATGCTTTTCTAACTTACTTTAATCCATGTTTTTATAACATTTTTTAATCAAGGTCGACTTTAATCCATGGTGAATTTGATATATGTTGACATTAAGCCTTAGTCAGTTGAGTATGGCTGCTTCATGGTTGATGATGGTTGACTGTAATCCAAAGTTAGATTTGAATCCATAGATGAACCATGTTGGCTTCATACATAGTTGACTTTAATCCACCTTGACTTTAATCGAGAGTTGAACCATGATGACTTTACTCGATAGTTAAGTTTAATCTATAGTTCACCTAAATCCATGTTGACTTTAATTCATAACTGCTTTTCATCCAAGTTGACATTAATATATAGTTAACTCTAATATTAATGTTTAGATCAAAATATTATTAAGCATTAACATACATAACATATTGATAAACATATCCATTAGATATTAATAAACATTAATATCAATACATATTAATAAACAAATTATTACATTACATATTAAATATTAACATACATTAAACATATTATGTTAATTAAATATTAGTATTATTAATACAGATAAACATACATTACATATATTAATTTGTTAATATTACTTTACTATTGATACTAAATATAAATTTTATTATTAATACTAAACAATAATAATAATAAATATTAATACTATTTTTGTTAATATTAAAAAATATTAATGTTAATAAACTTTTTTATCTAAGAATTGTGAAATAGACAAGTTAAACTTAACTTTAACATTAAAACTTAACTTTAAGTTAATGTTAATAAATTTTAATTTCATCAATAATAAAATTTAAGTGAATTATAGATGAAATTCAATTATTTATAGATGTAAACCATGGATTGAAGTCAACCTTGGATTGACTTTATTCCATATTTGGATTTAATCCATGTGGACTTCAATTCAAGGTTGACCTCAATCCAAGGTTGAAATCAATCCATGGTTGACTTCAATCCATAGATGACTTTCAAGTAAGGTTGAATTCAGTCCAAGGTTAGTCACATCAATCCATGGTCTCCTTCAATCTTGGGATGACTTCAACCCAAGGTTGACTTCAATCCATGGGTGTATTTAATCCATGTTAGCTTTAATCTATTTTGACTTTAATCCATGTTGACTTCAATTCATAATTGACGTACATGTTGAATTTAATCCATATTTTACTTTAAACCATGTTGACATTAATTAAGGTTTACTTTAATATAAGGTTGACTTCAATTGAAGGTTGACTTCACTTGAAGGTTTCCTACAATTCAAAGTTGAATTCAATCCGAGGTTAAATACAATCAAAGGTTGAATACAATCCAAGGTTGACTTTAAGCCATAGTTGACTTTTAATCAAGGTTGACATCAATCTAAGGTTGAATTCAGTTGAAGGATGACTTCAATCCAAGGGTGACTTCAAGGTAGACCTCAATCCAAGGTTGATTTAAAGGTTCACTTCAATACAAGGTTGAATTCAAGGTTACCTTGAAGCCAAGTTTGCCTTCAATCCATGGTTAACATCCATCTGTAGTTGACTTTTAATTAAGAGTTACTTCAATACATAGTTGACTTTCAAGCAAGGTTAATTTGAATGTCATGTGCCTCCCTTGAAGGGATATCAAAAGCGTTGACCTTTCCTAACACCTAGGGGATTAAAAGTGACATTAATTAATTAACCTAGGGAATTTAATTAAATTTTTATTTAGGAGGCATGTACTTGGTTTTATTTATTATCATTATTAATTAATGTCAAAATAAATATGTGGAAATAAATTTCCATGTCAGGAGGGCACACTTGGGAAAGCGAGCTTGCCTAGGAGGATAATTAGAAACTGTCAAGGGACTGAAAAAAGCAAGCAGACAGAAAAGAAGGAAAGTACCAAAAGCCAAGAAAAAGCAGTCATACACAAAGAAGACAACTATGGGCCCAAGGAGGGTGCAATTTCCATTTATAGGTTCAGTCACAAAACCAAAAAGTGCAAAAAAACTGTTATAAGCAAAAGCAAGAAACTATGGGCCTAAGGAGGGCGTAGTTTCCATTCAGATGGTTAATTGTAAAAGCAGAAAGTGTAGAAAATTTTTCATAAGAAAAATCAGGAAACTTTGGCATAAGGAGAGCACAATTTCTAATTTGAATGAATATTGTTGACAAGGAAACATCTCTCTTGTCTCATACATGCTATTTTCTCAAGGAGGGTGCACCATGTGACTAGGGTTAGGTTTTAGCAAGTGTTAACTTGCTCAACAAGTCACCCAAGTCATCAATGCTTATTTAAAAATTATTCCAACTCCATTTCTCATTTTGGTTGATGAATTATCTTGTGTTGAGTGAAGCACAACTTCATACTGAGTGTTGTGCTTTAGTCTCTTGGGAGATGCGCCCCAAGTCCCTTCCCCTCTCTTATTTCTCCGCTTCCATTTCCATTTCAGGTGATGGTGAGAAAAGTATCAGCACCCTAATATTCCTATCATACCACTAAATCATCTAATACATCCATTTAAGTTGAGCTCAAGCGAAGGGAAATTCACCTACGTTCTAGTCCTAAGCTTGGTGCTAGTTTTGGGCCTCCCATCCTCAGTTTTGGACCCCCTTTTGAAGATATCAATCCTCCAAACCTATTAATGAGTTTATTAACCCAATTCCACTCATTATTAATTCTGTAATTCAGTAAGGGTTATGTTCCATAGATCTCTCATGTTAAGTTTTCATGAGTGAGCCTTTATTTGCCCACTGTATGGGGTTTTTCATCAGTTTTATGCAATGAGAATGAAGTAACTTCCACAGAAGAAGTATTAAATGACCTGATGTTTTAAAAAATGATATATTATTCTTTTTAATACATCATTATAAGTTCTGAATTAAATCTGGTTCGAAATTCATTAATTTATGCACACCCCTGCTAGTTAACTAGGAAAATTCTACTAGTTTTACAATTTTCATCATTCTGGAATTTTTCTGCATTCAAATGTAATTATGAAAGTTTTTGTAGCAATTTAACTCACTAAAATACCTATCCCATCCCTCATATATTTTTTTATTTTATTTTTTACCATGTTCAAACAACCATCTTTGCGCAGGGTCTCCCTGGGCCAAAACTACTAGTTTTTTCCAAATCATTTCAAACAACCCCAAATCACTCCGGATATGTTCCTAAATTTTTTTAAACCTCATTTTATTATTATTACATGTTTGATAACACCTCTAAAAATTTCACAGACCCCTGGTTGAATGGATGTGAAAGTTCTTCTTAGTTGCACGGTTGGGTGACCCAAAAACGTGGGAGTAGGCTTCAACGGAGCTGATTCTGAAATTTAAATGGTCCCTGATTTACATGTGCTAGGGAAGGTACTTTATATGTTCTAAATTTTCCTTGTTATATTCTTTAACCCTCTAACATATTACCACAACTATATCAGTAAATCACTTATTTTCCCTTGCATCTTAAGTGCTTAATGTTACTACAAAAATTTGATTGCACACCTCAATTAATAAACATAGAAGAGTTAGTATTCTGATATTAATATCAGGTCAAGGATATCACAGTGGTATCAAAGCTCTTTCCTTGGCTCATCCCATGGAAAGAAGGCTCTCACTAAATAATATTTGCAAATCACTAAATCCAACTACAGCTATGAGGCCCCTACTAGTGATTAGAGAAGACCTTGAGCAGTATGAAGAAGAAGACTATGAAGATCCCTCATGAAGTACCTCAGGTAGATTCAGTAGGGATGATGTTGATTATTTCTTGCTTGCATCTTATGATGAATCCATTTGGTAGAAATCTACAAGTGTTGGTGGTCAAATGTTTGATGGAAAGAACTCTAAGGAATATTTCCAGTATTTCATGGAATATTGTCCTTTAAAAGAAGAGATAAAAGGAGTTCTTATCTTTTCGATCTTACTGCACTCTTTAGATACAAAATTTATTCAGAGATCCATATTGTGGGACAAACATGAAAATAATTCCACACATGGTTGATGAAGTGTGCAAGGAAGTGGGGACTAGATGGTTGCCACCTGGAGCCAAAAGAGGAGCCAAAAGAGAAGATTCATAAAAGTCATATGCTTGTCCAAGTAGTAGGAAAATGTTTGGTTTTCCTTTAAATAGATATTCCAAAAGTTGTGAGTTGAGTACTACTCAATATGAAAAAGCCTCAAGTTCCTTGAAGATGAAGAGAAATGAAGTAGAGACAGAGATCCATGAGGTGAATTGCAAGTCACCACAAGGTGGTTGCGTAGGAGAAGAAAGGGAAGATGAATGCACTTCCAAATTATTTGTGGGTGATATGTAGATCACTGATAAGGAAGTTGGTTCATGTATGGGTGGGGAGACATATTTTGGATCAGATACAAAAGGATTTCAAAAATCATATTTACAGTCACCCCTTGAGCTACATAAAGAAGAAGAAGACAAGGCCACACCACTTGGGTGTGAACCAGAGAATTTGGTGGAGGAGTAGGCCACTATAGTACCCCTACATGCGGAAGGTAATATGAAGAACACGTATGGTATGGTTTCTGATTTTCATAGTATCCATGTTTATTTACAACCATCTTATCCATGGGAGGATGAAAAGACTTCACTTGCATATGAGAACTGCAAAATGAAGGACAATTGTGAGGGAGATAAATTCACTCTTAGTTTCTCACTTAGTGAGCACAAAATCAGTGAAAAGGAGGGTGATGTGGTCAATGGTTATAAGTAATCTTTTGGATCGGATCTAAAATAAGAACATATATCAGATCTGAAATTATCAATTGAATTTCCTAATGAAGTTGAAGACAAGCCCCCACCAGCTAGGTGTGAACTAGAAAATTTGAAGGAGAAAGATCTAATGCAAAGGGATGCACACAGTTCAGATTTTTATACTCTCTTTGCAGCATGATGAATATGAAATTCCAAGGAATGAGGTGCGTCCTGATTTTTGTAAAGATCACATGTCATTCCAACCTTCAAAGATACCCTCCACTTCACATCACGGAAGTGATTTTGCAGAAAATTCAAAGGTTGACCTGTATCTTGAGAATGAATTTTTTGTTGTGGATCCATGCCACAAGAAGAATGGTCTTATATGTCAGCTATTAGAATAAGAAACCTTGGTGTAGGATATTCTTTGTGAGCCACATCATTTGAGTGGATCACTAAAGGAGGACATAGAGAAGCTTATGCAGGAATCCATGAAAAAATTTGTTGACATCAATGCCTTGGTGGCAAGATGTTGTTGGAAATATTTTGGAGGAGAAATGGAAGAAGAATATCTTCTAGGAGAGTGCATAGCACTTAAGGAAGGCATGGCCAAGATGAAGGAGAAATAAATGAACTTACTATATGACAGAGATCATCTCCTCATGGTGGATTGAATGCACCATTGTGCATTCAAGAAGGAAATAGAAGAGTATGAAAGGATCCATAGTAAATGGGAGGCTACATATGATTCCTTGAAGAGAACCCAAGAATCTCTTCAAAAGTCAAGGTTGCAGAATGATCAACTTTAAACGGAGTTGAATGTACTATTCCCCCCATATTCCATGGAAAAGAATCATGTGCACATTGTAGGAACTACTTTGGATGTGTTGAAGGGACCTCATGTGGAACACAACCATGAGGAAGGAACAGATTTGTAGATGCTTGTGAAAATCTATGAAGAAGAAAATCTTGGCCAATGTAACTAAAACCAAATTTAATTATAAGCTAGGTTAATTAATGTAAATAAACTAAGAGGTGACTTGAAAATTCACCTCTCTTCCTTACTTACGGTATAAATTACCGGGGAATCTATTATGTAAATCACCTTCTACATTTATTATGTTTCTCTTACGTTCTCCGTCCTTTCTCCCCTTTTTGCTCTTCCATTGGTATCAGAGCCTCTCGGCTCTCGGCACCAGTCCACCACCATCTCACCTTCGCTGCACACCTCCTCTTTACCATCCACGTAGTCACGCTTCACTCCCATATCCACCATTTTGCGCCTCCCTTACCTTCTTCGCCATTCTAGCTCCCTCCTTCGCCACTCACCAACCCAACTCCTCCTTACCCTCCCTCCACTCCACACCACTGCCACACCATTTCTACTGCCTCCATCCTCTACCCACCACCATTCTTCACCTTCTCCTTCCATCCATGCCTCTACCTTTCTCTACCTCCCCCTTCCATCCATGCCTCCCCATTCTTCACCGCTCCACTCGCCCACCACCCTTCTCCACCCCCTTTTCTCGNCTCCGTTTCCCTCCACCTCGCTCCACCGTCACCCCCATCCTCCATCCCCCCTCCACCATCGCCCTCATCCTCCATCCTCCTCCACCTACTCCATCCTCCATCTCCACTTCTTCCACCTCACGCCACCTCCTTCCTCTCAATGCCATTTCCACCCACCTCACATGTCATCACTCCCTCCCCAACACTATTCGCCTGCGACTGATAGCTTCTCTCATCCGCCTTCACATTGCACTCCCCCACAACCTCCGCCATCCAGTCATGTTTCCTCCCATTCCACAGTTCAACCTCCCTTCCATCGCTTGCCATTGCTCCACACCTGCCTTCCGCCACTCACCATTGTTCCACGGTGTGCTAGATAAATAATTTTCATAATAATAATTTTAATATTAATAATATATATTGATATTATTATTTATTAAATATTATTATTAATTAATAAATAAATAAACTATATTATTATTATTATTATTATTATTATTATTATCACTTTGAAAAACAAAAAAAAGAGGAGAACAAAGAAAATAAAAATTAAAAAAAAAGAACCAACCGTGGCGAGCTGGTATCATATCGCAAACAAAAATAAATCCACATTTAGAGCCGAGAAAATTCCAATCACAACATCAATGGATGCTCAGTTTGACCAAATCAATGGGAAGACTAACAAGAACTATGAGGAACTCCAGGAAAATATCAAACAAACGAGTGACAATTTGACATCAAATTGGACACAATTGATGTCGTGAATTGAGAATAGTTTCCTCACTCTACAGGAAGACCAAAAGAAAAGTCAAGCAGTTTTAACCGCCATCTTGGACAGATTACAAATCTCAAATGACATGCAACCAAACTCTCCTAGAACTCCAGAGCAGCCAGATCCTCTATTCAACATGTCATCCTCTAACGCATATACACAAGGACGCCAAATACAGGTGAAAGTCGAGTTACCCAAATATGACGGGGACGAACGAGAATGCATAGTGTGGACTAACAAAGCCGAGGAATACCTAGACATCCACAACATCCATTACGACGGCGAAAAAATTAAATATGCCTCCATGCATCTAGAAGGAAGCGCTTACAACTGGTACTTATGGTGGAAAAATACTGCAAGAATACATTCTTATAACTAGGTTAGCTTCAGGAACGACCTCATCAAAAGATTCCAAGGCGTTAAAGAAAAAGACTTCTTTGCCAAAATCACAAGGTTACAACAAAAAAATAGTGTCGATGAGTACACCTGTGATTGGCAAGCACTATCAACTCAAGTCCTAGAATTAACCAATGACCAACGACTACAGACCTACATACACAGTCTAAAACAACACATCTGTGATGAACTAGAGTTACACAACATCTCTACCATGGAGGAAGCACGATGTAAAGCTAGGATTATTGAAAGCAAATCCGTTCATACAAATGGCAACCAAGATGAATCCAAAAAGAACCCCCTCCAATCAGGATACACAGGAAATCCAAGGTATACACCGCCTCAACTTAGGGAAGGAACAAAGCCTAGTTTAGAGGCCCAGAGAATAAAAGAAGGGAAATGTAAGTTCTATGGAGACAAATGGGATCCTAAGCACAAATACTTACAAAATAAATTATATGCTTGTGAAGCAGAGCTAGAATTCAACATTCACCAATTGAGAATGATGTAAATGGCCAACAAGACTACCACCCAGGAATCAAGGACGACTCCCCACAAATCTCATTAGTCGCTATTAGCGGAATCTCCCAACCACAAACATTGAAGATTAAAGGAAAAATAAAAAATAATAACATCACAATTCTCATCGACTCTGGCAGCACCCACAACTTCGTTAACATCAACCTTGCTAAAGTATTTAACCTATTCATCCGTCCAGTACCTAACATGAAAGTTATGGTAGCAAATGGCAAGAAGATCAACAATGTGGGAAAATGTCGCAAGGTTAAGTTACAAATTCAAGAATATAACTTAGAATCAGATTTCTTTGCGGTACCACTAGGAGGAATCAACGTAGTATTAGGAATACAATGGTTACAAACCTTGGGTACATACTCTGCAAATCACCAAGAACATTTTATTGAATTCCATGCATTCAGGAAAACACACAAATTATATGGGTTCCAACCACCTCCAACACAACTGGTTACATCACAGCAGATGGAAAAGCTACGTTGGAAGGATGCACCAACGTACATACCTCAATGTCGAAAAATGGAGATTCTAACAAGTGAAGGAGATATGGACAAACAACCAGAGACACAAGAGCTAATTCAAAAACATCGTAAGGTGTTTCAAGAGTTACCTATGGTGCTCCCAACAAACAGGAAAACTGAACACATAATTGAAATAGAACCAGGGACAAAACCTGTCAGTAACAACCCATACATATGTCCACATTAGAGACATTGTGATAGTTCACGTAGTCATTGTCGTCAAATAAGCTTTGAGGACAAAGCTTCCTTAAGGGAAAGACAATGTAACAAAAACCAAATTTAATTATAAGCTAGGTTAATTAATGTAAATAAACTAAGAGGTGACTTGAAAAGTCACCTCTCTTCCCCACTTACAGTATAAATTACCGGGGCATCTATTATGTAAATCACCTTCTACATTTATTAAATATACATTACATTACGTTTCTCTTACGTTCCCCATCCATTCTCCCCTTTTTGCTCTTCTAGCCAAGCACTCATTGATATTGAGAGGAAGGATGAAGTGTTCTTTTCTATCAGAAAGATGGTTGAGGACATTCCAAATGAATCAACAAATAAAATTCTTAATTCATCCATCGATTGGGTGGATAGAGACACCTTTGGAATGAATACCTTGGGAGGTAAAGCATTCTATTTCTGCAATAATTTTTTTGTTGGGACTTTCATTGTCTTGACATATGAAGAACAACAAAGACTTATTTTGCAGCCATTAGACACCTCCCATACACATGAACATGAGGTTTGTTATGATTTGCATGTGCTTGAGGAATTTGAGATCAAGCAAGATGAAGAGCAAGCACTTATGATGGTTCCTAAGAGATCATGAGTTGCTTCTAGGAAAATGTTGTATAGTTTTGGGGGAGGAACGTGATCACACTGTCACTGAGCCAACCAATGGAGGAAGTTGTGCATCCATTAGATTGATGTATGAGTGTTGCAGGGAGTTGGTTCACAATTCTTCACCCCACACTTCTATTTCAGCCATGTCATGTGGGGATGAAAATTGGGTAAAAGGATATTTTCTATTGATGCCACGGGAGCAGCATGAAACTCCCATTCTTCTAGATGAGGGATTGATGGTCAAGCCATGTGGCTTGACAAGTGCATCAGTAGTAGTTGAATTATTTCCACTTGAATCATTCAACGTGGAAGTTTGTTCTTCCATCGATTGGGTAGCTAGACACATGATTGAGATGTGTGCTTTAGAGGGTGATTATATTGCTTGCATCACTGGAGAGACATTAGACACATTAGAGAAATTGTATGAGAAGTGGCATGAGCATGTATTACTGTTATATGATGCTCTTAGTATGCATGGAAGGGCATGGGATAACCGCCTGTTTCATCATAGCAACAGTCATATGAGTTCCAGTACTATCTTATACATATATTTTCATACTTTAAAAAGCCTCAAAATGATTTGGTCCCACATTAAGAAGTTCCATACTTAGTGGGAGAGTCTCAAAAATATTATTGTATTATTAATGGTTTTAAGAATGATGTAACAATGAAACACACATAAACTTACAACTTCCCTTCAGAATTATTAGACGTGCACATACCTTTCACATTAATTGTGATTTAATATATGGTTGAAAAGCTTTTTTGAAAACACTAAGAGATAGAAACATGGAATTTACACTTAGAAGAGATGAGTGAATGATTTTTTAATTATAAAAATGAATTAAATAAAAGATTGTTAGTTTGTATTTAGATGTTTGAAAAGAAATATAAATATAAATATTGTTAATAAAAATTTATAGAATTTATCTAAACCATTTAAGTATGAAAAGATAAATTTGATATTAATTGTGATTTAATATATGGTTGAAAAGCTTTTTGAAAACATTACTCTATAGAAACATGGATTTCGCAATTTCAAGGGATTAGTGAAGAGATTTTTAACTATAAAAATGAATTAAAGATGCAATTGTTATTTTTAGTGGATGTTTGAAAAAAAATATAATATAGTATTAAAAATATCTCTAGTTTATCTAAACTATTCAAATATTGAAATACAGAACTAATATCGTTGTTACATTTTATAATTTTTTTATAATTTGAATCATTAATATCTTATACGTTGCATACACCATATTTTATTTAAAATTGAATTTTCAATTTTAGCAAATTCAGGTTATTTGGAACTAATTTAAAGCACTAATACCATGTAAATTGCATATGTCATAACTTGACAATCCAAAATTAAACATTAATAAATTTAGATTCTTTATAAATATAGTGATTACATATTATCTACATGGGAGTCTTTTAAAAACATTTTTAAATGGTTAAAATTCAATACTTTTGGATGTTACTCTGCATCTCTCAATAACTATTACTTCAAAAGAAAGCATGATCCTAGCTCTTATTCATTTAGCCCTCAATTTTATTTTATTTTTCGAAATTACAAACACTATTACTTAAAAAGAAAGCATGATCCTAGCTCTTATTCATTTAGCCCTCAATTTTATTATATTTTTCGAAATTACAAACACAATTCATCATATTCAGATTCTTAAAAAAAACACAATCTTTAGTTTTAGTATAATAAAAATAAATAAATAATTAAAACTTGCTTCTGAAAATAATTAAATCAAGTTTTACATTAGATAAGCAAAATAAATAAAGTTGACTTGGTTTTACATTGAAGATATGAAACAACATGAGCTTACAAGGGATGAAATTGAACAATAACTTCACCATTGGAAAAAGTTACACCATCGAACTCCCTTCATTTTAAATTATAACACAACCTTAAACACTTTGTATTTTAGTATAAATAAGTAATTTTTTTATAATAGGCCAAAGTAAAGTCTCAAGCCACAACACCTACATTTGTAAATAAATTCATTTTAATTCTGGTCGATTTAAAAAGCATGAAGGGATTAAATGAAACCTAAAATATCTTTATTTACTATGTGTGTTTGTTTTGGCTGATTTTAATTTAGAGTTTTCATAAATGTTAAGGTCATTTTTATTATTATCTTAACGTAGGTCATATATATATGAACAAGCGCCACGAGGTGGCAATGTCCCCGCAACAACTATTGCTCTAAGACATTAGCTATAGAAAATTCTTTTGCTACAAAATTTCTTAGCCATGAAACCCATACTCTTGTAAGATTTTCATAAATAATTATTGTGTATAATGTGTATCTAATTAAATCAAAGCTAATTTTCATACAAATGTATTCCTTCCTAAATGTTGTGCTCATTCTGTAATTATTTTATTCAATATCAATTGAAATTGTTAAAATTATAAATATATATTCATAATTTGTTATTC
>LPNX011147928.1:0-21762 GCA_001517045.1 Pseudotsuga menziesii
TATATATATATATATATATGAAAATTAATTTAACCTTACGGCCTATAAGAAAAAAATGTAAACTCTCGGTGCTTGATAGATCCGTATTTAAGATGGATCTATCTTGGTGGTAAGCCAAAGAGAACCCAGAGCTCTAAGACAATGACATATACAAAATGTTAGAATATTGAGAATATGCCTAACATATAACAATACATTTACACTAACATGTAAATCAATAGCAAATATTTACTAGTCTAGCCTTCTATCCATACAAGCACCAATAATCATGTAAGAAATAAGAGACAAGAGAAGAAGATATTAATACACCAGATATATGTGGTAAACCCCTAAGTGGAGAAACATCCACATGAAGGTTTGATATTCTTTACTCTTCAAAAATATCAAATATGACGAAAGAGCTCAACTCCACATATGCTTCACAGCTTTACAATAACATCACAATGCATTCCACGAGATATGCTCAAAGGCTTTCCTTCACCTCTATTATATACCAAGAGGTATAGAAAAATAGAATCCCAAAATACATGTGGGATAGATGATTTTCCACCTCTTTATATAATGAGTGGTAATAGAAGCATATTTCTCCATAGTGCAAGTGGGATAACTCCTTTTACATAATATTAGGGTTATTTATGCCTTCCAATGCTAGATAAGACATATTACAACATCATACTAGACATCATTACACATGTAATATTAAAATTACAGATTATAACACTCCCCCTTGATGATGATTGAGAGAACAACACATAAATGGAGGAAGATGACATTACACTAGCATTCCCCCTTGATGACAATTTTCCCCTTTCCCAACAAACTATGAAGATACACAAACTTTGCTTCCGTCATGGATTTGGTGAAGATATAGTTGCTTACTTTTATGTGGGACAATACTCCAAACAAATAACACCATCCACAACTAGATCTCGAATGTAATGAGTATCCAAGTCAATGTGTTTATTCTTAGAGTGCTACATTGAATTGCACACAAGCTTAATTGCACTTTTATTGTCACATCTTAATTTGGTAGGAGACTTCTTCCTAAACCAAGTTGTGTTAGAATATGCCGGATCCACACTGCTTATTTGGTTATCGTTTCCTTGTATTCTGCTTCACAAGAAGAAAGAGAAAGAGTTCTCAATTTCTTACTAAACCATGAAATTGGACATAAACCAAGCTGAAAGATGCATGTTGTAGTATACCTTCTATTTGAAGCATCTCCTACCGAATCAGAATATTTATAACTAAGAAGTCAAATTGTAGACCTGCTAGAATAGAAAACACCATAATACACTGTCCGCTATAAATATTTGAGGTGTTGCTTCAATATGGGATCAGGAATTATCTCTTGGTTTAACAGGAAGCAGTCCTGTGTGGCACTGATTATAGCCAAAGCAGAGTATGTCACAGTTTGTTCAGCTAGTTGTGAGGCAGTATGGCTAAGGAAGCTACTGTCTGATTTGTTTGATCTCCAGTTGGATGCTACTTGTATATATTGTGACAACCAGAGTTGTTGTGTTCCATGACAAGTCGAATCATATCGAGATCAAGTATGACTATATTAGGGATATGGTGCAGAGAGGAGCAATGAAGCTCCAATATGTTGTAATGAACGAGCAGATAGTTGATGTATTGACCAAGCCATTAGCTAGAGTGAAGTTTGAGAACTTCAGAGAGAATTTTGGTGTTCTTCAGATCGAGGTTCCTTCCAAGGGAAAGTGATGAGTCCAGAAGACGTAGATACACAAGAGCCTTTTCGACATGGTGGCAGGCTAGGTCCTCCATGGTCGTTGATGTAAGTGTTGGAGCCTTTTCGACATGGTGGTAGGCTAGGTCCTCCCATGGTTATTGATGTAAGTGTTGGAGCATTTTCGACATGGTGGCAGGATAGGTCCTCCCATGGTCGTTGATGTAAGTGTTGGAGCCTTTCCGACATGGTGGTAGGATAGGTCCTCCCATGGTCGTTGATGTAAGTGTTCGAGCTTTCCCGACATGGTGATAGGTTGGTCCTCCCATGGTTGTTGATGTAAATGTTGAGCCTTTCTTGGATGGTGGTAGGCTTGTCCTCCCATGTCAGTGGATGTAAGTGTTATGTTATCTGGGTTGTGCTTTGTGTGACGATGAGATGATCTGAAGATGATGAGGTAATAGTAGAGTACACAGGTGTTGCAAGGCATGTAATCAGTCCTGGAATGCTCCTTCAAGTTTTGCAGCGACATATAATCAGTCTTGGGAGATCCTACAGGTTTTGCAAGAGGCATATAATAAGTCCTGAGATGTACCTAATTGATGGCTTGCTCGCAGAGATGATGAAGACTTGGAAGAGGGCTAGCCTACATCCAGCATGAAAAAGGGTTGGCACTATAGAAACTTATGATGACAAATAGTATAGGATGATAATCAAATTATAAGAAAATGATGGCAGTAGCTATGATGAAGACTCTATGACTCCGTGATAATGACAATGCAATGAAGACCTGACCAATTGTGTTGATGACTGTGTAGAGATATAATTCCTTCCTAGTTAAGAGGGAGTGTTGATGTATTTGTAACTTCGGAAGATATTCTAATGTATATTATCATTGTATGTTGTTGTACCCCCATTGGGGATGTCTATTATCCCTTTACGGGATGTCTAAATTGTGTCTAGATCTTGAGGTACAACCTTCGTTGTAAGTCGAGGCAATAGTCCTCAGTGTAACATCATGTAATATGTAATTGTGGTCTCTCTAGGAGAAGTGGGCCCCATGTGAGATGACATGTAGGTTCGAGTCTTATATTTGGTCAGAGACTTGAAAGGGTATAAATATGGAGGCACTCTCCCTCATTTATACACACCTCACACACTCTCTAAGGCGCATGAGAGAGAGAGAGAGAGGCAGTCAAAGGAGGAGAGAAAGATAGTTTTTGAACATTTCTTATCACTGCTTTTGACCATCTTACTATTCTGAAAAAGTTTGCGGTGTTTTCTCTTTTATGGTTTCCCGAATGAAAATCTTTGTGTCTTATGTGTCTTTTATATCTTATGCGTTTTGATGTACTTGTTATTCTTTCAGATAAAGATCCTATATAATCTAATCAGATCTTAAGAAAATCTAACAAATTTAGGGAGGAGTTCAGGTAGAACTAGATTTTCTCCACTAATTTAGTTCTAACTTAACACTAATTGGCCCATAACACTCATTAGCGCCCCAATTAAGTTAGTAGCGCCCTTGTTGAGTGATTTTAGGGACATGCATGGTATTATTCAGTTAACTAAGCGAATAGTGAGTTCCTTAATCAATTAACTCAGTCTAGGTGTGCATGTGTAACTAATTAGGGTTTTTTGTTCTAAGTTAAGCCTAACTAGCCTTCTATGCATGGAATTGACAATTCCAATTGTCCTCCAACCTAATTCAAATTATCTCTCTATATATTGTATTTCTCTCCTCTCATTCACTTAATGAACTTGATCATTGTTTTCTCTCCCATTATGAGTTTCTTATTTCGTAATCAATGTTATCCATTTATTACATTATGATTTGATGGTTGATTTGTTTCTCATTGCATATCTAGTTAGTTTATGTACCTAGATTTATACATGTTCAAATCTTAAAGGTCGAATAGTTCATTTGGACAAAACTGATAAATGAATTTCCTAAGATAAGAGCACACTCCAATTATTCTTGGAACTTTTCTTAGTTTTTAGGAGGCTAATGCATATCTAGAAAAGAATCAAGAAGACACATGGGATAGATATCATACAACCAAAGTAGCAAGGACGGTGGTGAACACATTGTCCCCAGAGAAATTAAAGGCACTTAAAATATTTGATAGTCCAGTATCTCAAATGGAGATAGAAATTTGCATAAATAAGTTCACCTCCCTAGAGATAACCAAAGAAAAAATAAAAGAATCATCAACTCTTATTACCCCCTTTTTTAAGACAATGAATACAATGGTGAAAAATGAACTTCCAACTACATGGAATGATGATCTCCAGTTCTATACAAAAAAAAATTATGGTATGGTCGTCAAGAAATCAATGCCTAGCCTCATTGTAGTCATTGAAAAAACAATCACACCCACAACAAATGAGGTGATAAGTGAGCTTCAACCCTCAATCAAGATTGTTTCCGTGTTAGGGAATCTAATTCCAACCTTGGGAGAAGTAAATTACACTCCTAAATCAAAGTTAGACAAGTCCTTCATAATTTTGAAAAGTGGGGAGGGCTTGTCTCCACATGTTTCGCACAACATGCAAGTTTTGAGGGATTATGTGCAAGGAGGACAGCAACAATAAATATTAACACAAGAAGTAGGGGAAACCTCCCAGTCACCCAAAAAAGGTATGTGGAAATGAAAAAATAAAATGAAATAAAGTGTAGCAGATACGAGTCATCACAAGAATTGGTTTCATTCTGGAAAAGTTCAATGATTCCAACTCAGCAAGGGCTTAGTCACAATTAAAAAAAGAAAGCACATACAAATATTCCTCAAATAGCATGGTCATCATTCACCTCTATAGAATATAAAGTGCAAAGAAAGGAAAGAAAATTGAAGGATCTTCTTTATTTTTTTAGGGTTACTAGAAGCTCATAAGAAGTTGCGCTAGGATCTACAACATTAGTCTATTCATGCATTCTTTCTCTCCTTATTCCTTGTAATGAGATCAAAGAAGTTCTACTATTTATAAAAAGACAAGACCGAGAAGAAACTAATGAGTCCTCCTTGATGTATTGAATGCTGTATTGAAAAAAGTAGAGATACAATTAATTTAAAACCAAGACCAAGGTTTTCTGCCACTAGTATTCGAAGAAAAAGTGTCTTGTATTGTGCTGTGAATGATATTTCTAATAGTAGAAGTGTCTTTATCATGTTGCATGAATATGTTTATCTTTACTTTCTACACCCATATGATTTTATGTATGTATCGACTACAATTTAATGGAAGTCTTTCAATGCTTTACTTCTAAATGTATTTAGTGATACTACACCTTCTTTTAGGGAAATGGGTCATGATTAAGGTGCCCTGAATGATTCTTTGCTTGAGTTGAGTTGCTTTGCAATGTGTTTGTTCCTCTTGTCTTAAAATAAAACTTGTAACCATTTTCAGCCACTAAGATCTACCTCATGCACCATATGTCTTAGTTTAAATCCAATCAGAGTTTTAAGGTATCTTTAGGCACCTAGTGTGATAGACTAGGATTCACTATATGTCTTAGTTTAAATCCAATCAGAGTTTTAAGGTATCTTTAGGCACCTAGTGTGATAGACTAGGATTCACTATCTCTCTCTTAAAGGTACCCTCCCTTGGTCCAAGCACCGGATCAACGACCTAAAGTGGCACAAGAATGGTGCATATTGCACATCCCTCATTAGCAATGTAACCTCACCAAAAACTTCTACATTTTGTCTAAATCTATGCATAGTCTAAAGAAAGTAAATAACTATTAAGTCGAAAGAGGTAAAACCTAAGGAACACTAGGGTGAAACGGATGATTTTATTTGTAATATTTATAAAGCATACCCTAAAAGGCATATGTTTGGAGTAAGGAATCTATGTGGATATGAACCTAAATGGTTTGAAGGTTTGAAGGTTTTCTTTGTTTGATGCGACTATGGCAATCTATCCTTGTTATTCTAGCAAGTACAGTAGTGTGTGAAAGAGGTTTGTCAAAATTAAATAGGGTAAATAATGATGATATATCAAGACTTTCATTGGAGACATTGGATATGTTAATGTTTCTCTCTCTTAGTGCACCTCATCCTCTAAATCAAGTAAACTATAATGTTATTTATGATGTATGTAAACAAATGAAAATTAGAAAACATCTTCCATTAGGTAAATAGATTGATGTTTTCAGTGATATAAGTTCAAATTCTTTTGAAGATTGTTAAATGAATCGAAAAAATATATGTTTTCTTTTTTTTTGGTTGAAATGTACTTGTTTATGTAAACCTTACTAATTTCAAAGAAAATTTTGTTTATTGCTTAGGTTTTATTTAAAAATTGTCATGTTTTCATGTAGTTAGTGTTCAATTGTTTAAGGTTGTAAAAAATTGGAAGTGCAATACTTACTTTTGCATTTTTTTAAGTGTTTAATTAATTTGTGCCTGTCAATTGAAGTACAATTATTTATATCACCCTTTAGCTTTGAAGGTCTGGAAGAATATATGCCCTTCAAATTGAAATTAAGACCCACCCTTCAAATTTAATCATTGATCGTGAGAAGGATACCCAGGTGGCTAGCAAGGAGGAGGCCCATGTCGCTAGAGTGGAGGCGGCCCAAGTGGCTAACGAGGTGGAGGATCGAATGATTCACAAGGAGGAGGCCCGAGTGGCAAGTGAGGTGAATCTCGCGTGTCAATTGAAGCTTTGCAATCAAGGATGGATGTGGCAGGATACTCTGCCCCAAACATTAAGGTGATCGTAAGCCCTCATAGATCTACAAACGGGGAGGATTATAGTGCAAGTTTGTATGGAGATGGGTTGGAAGGATGGTACAAGTAGGAAAGCAATCACACGATGGAAAATTGTGGCTCGATCTAGTAATGAGATCCCAACACACCTAATACAATTGACAATCATGTGTTACAACGAGTGAAATGGGGAAGGAAGTGCCATGGCCCTCTAGTTTTGGTTGGACTCTCCAGAGCAAGAACTCAATCTGCAGTATTATGTTGTTTAGGAATTTGTCTCCCCTTGTTCAGAGCATTATGGTACCCCGAGGTGGGAAGTCTTGTCCCTCTCCTGCTGACTCGGCGTGGGTAGCCATGGAAGCCATAGAAGTGGTGGAATTTTACAATGTTGAGGTTTCATAGGAAAAAAAGCATCCATGTATGATGTAGAAGCAGAAGTAAAATTGGCTTGGGCTTACCAAGAGGATGATGATGTAGAGATATAGCTTCAAGGGATCATTCTAGACCTGAGCTGTGCAAAAATATAGAATTCCCAATTCTATAGAACCTTAGAGTTGTACTGGCACACCAAAATAATGGTTACCCTAAGAATGTTGCCAAAAGAAGAGGATTTTTGCCAACTGAAGCAGAGAATGGAGACCTTGGAGGAACATGATTCCTACCTCATGAAGGTGGTCACTTGGATAGCGGGAAGGATAGGGGGGACGTTTGAACTACCTTCAACAAAGCAACCACGGGTTGTATCCTTTGTTACTTCTCATCACAATGTTGATGCGGTTCCGCCTACTATTGAGGTCCCTCATTCCCAAGACTAGCAAATATTTAAGGAATAGTTTCTTTTCTATTCGATTTCAGGATTATCTAGCTTATCTCATAGATAGTTTTAGTACTTTACAATATGTCAAAACGTATATAGGACTTCTATGGTTTTTCTTATGGCCTAGTTTCCCAATAAGGCAAGAATGTTTTCATGTCCTTCAGACTCTGGAAGATTACTTAAAGAGACTTGATATGTAGGCTTGCATTGTTGTCTCTATATATTTTTTGTCAAATATTAATATGGATACTTCTTACTTACAAAAAAATAAATTAAATTAAAATATAACATCTAATATAATATTTCCATTTTAAGATAAGTAATACAATATTAATACAAAATTACAAATATTGCCGCTACAAAGGTGGCTCAACAAGAGCGTCAAATATGCCCATTAAGGGCTCAAACATGTTACTTACAAGGATTGAATGTAGGTGGGGAGGGTAACAATAATTCCTCCCAACCACCCAAGCTAAGTCCAATAGACACATAATTTACTTATATATTACATTACACATTATATAATAAATGTGACATTTAAAACATATATTAATGAAATATAAAAAAATATAAAATGTGTAATTGATTTAAAGGGAAACAATGCTTATGGTTTTCACATTTGATTCTATATTAAAAAGTGATCTTAATTAAGGTGAAACCTTCCCGCGTGAATCGCAATCTACAAGCATTGAGGCCATCTACATAGTTCATATACATGTCGGATTACTCACTCTACAGTTATGGCGAGCCTCCTGTAAAAGCCAAGAAAAATCCTTGTCAAGATGTGCTTGTATGGATTAACTATAAAATCTATTAATTATCTCCTCTACCATATCCAATCCTAGCGAATTGGAAACCCAAAGCAAATTGCAAGTCAATCATCAAAACCATTTCATTCAACCAAACAAGCAAATTCTCCCCTCCATATGAACTTGGAAAAAAATGCAATCATACCAAAGCTACTACATATAACAAAAGGCATCGAAACACAAAGGTTGATGTATGCAAGGATGGTTTGAATGGTCAAAAGAAGAACTGAGCAAAGAATAGATAGGACTCTTTGTTGGTAGGGAAGTTTTCTATGACTCCAAACTAGAAAATATAAACTTTGTTTAAGTGCACAATTTCATCCAAACTTCACACAATGCAACCGATATGTATCTCAAACCATACTTCTATTTCTAAAATCATGATTACGACATAATTCATGCAAGGATAAGATCACATGTACTTTTCAAAATGCTTCAAGGTCAAACAATGACCAACTCAAGAACTTTTCAAGAAATCAAGATGAATTTGGATTTCATTATTTAATGTTATTGTTATTGAAGATGAAATGATTAATAGAAGAAACATAAATGAGACGTGTCACATTATCATTCACCCTTTTCTTCACAATGGCTTCCTGTCAATCAAGCCAAACACTAGTAACTTTATAACTTCATTACAATTTTATCGCACGGAAAGAGTAGTCTCATATTCCAACATTTTCAATAATCCCCTAATGAGTTCATATACCATTATTTGAGAATTTGCATTCAAGCAAACAAGCTGATAACATCATGAGGCGGTCACCATGCTTTCAATTACTAAAATTGGAAACCCGAAGAGTAAATAACAGAAGTTACATAAACCTCTAGCAATCATAATTTGAGTTGCAATATGAGCTTATCTAAAACATTAAATGCCAATTTTGAAGATAAGACTAGGATATAAGAATTCTAGACAAGGCCAAATCCATGTTTTCAATTTTTATATATCCACTAGGAAGTCACTAGAACATCAAATACCATATATATATATTTATTTATTTATATATTCACGCTTTATTATATAACATGAATAATCTTTTATTAAAACAAATGAGAAGTATTAAAAATTATATATAATTTATAGGAATTGCGATAACATAATTCTCAAAATTCAAGTATTTCTGAAATACTATTAAAAAAGATGACGTATAAGTTAGAAAACTGAATGGAATTTAACCTCTCTTGAGAAATAAAAATCATCGTTTTGTCATCTTCCATCGTACTTGAATTGTTGAGATGGAGAGAGAACATGTGTGATATAAAAGCTTGTTGGGAAAACTCGGATATTTTATTTCTGGAGATTTTATTTAGGGAATCGCAACCCAATTACGGAGAAGGGAATTCTAAGGCAATAAGTGGGAAATGAAAGAGTCTAAAGACAACAAAAAAAGCCTCAATTATATATTCCACCACTTAAATTATGACAACCAAGAAAATGACTATCAAAACAACAGCTCAAAACAGGGGGCTTACAGCCCCTCAAGTTTTTACCAACTTACCAACTACAAAATATAAAATATTTTACCAACTTACCAACTACAAAATATACAATAGGGCACTACAATAGAACAATAACTCGGATTTAAGACAACAAATCCATATACTGTCCACCATTTGTATCACATCTCAAAATTGAATTTTCATGGATCAAGTTAACTAGACAGTTTACACTTTTGAAACAATAAGCTTTCACATATTTAAGCTCCAAGTTGATACACCAGCATAGATCCATCTTAAGCCCAATCTATCAAGCACCGAGAGGAATCCAATTTCTTTATGTTTAATTTTTTTATATCTTATGTTACTTTTTAAAGATAACAATATAATTTCAATTGCATCAAATAAAAAGTGATCACTAAAAAAATAACCAAGCACAAAAATAATGGACATTGTTACCGGGCAAACTAACAAGTTTAATGCCCAATAAGCATATCCATGGACTTGTAACCCAATGTCACCTTAATAACAAATTTTTAACTTCTTCGGAGTGTCGTAACCTCCAAGGGGAGATCCTTATAAAACACCTATAAACATTTAGCCACCAAACTCTAGATCTTCCTATACAAGTTGTGTTAGTGACCAATGCTTTTATGAAGTCAAACGAAGAATGAAGAAGACATAATATAAATCTTGTGTTATTATATAACTTTCTTCACAAAGTAGTTATCTTGGAGATGTAATCATTCATCCAAGTAGGAAGCAAAATATATGAGCACTTTAGCACATATGTCATTCACATAACCATAATAATAATTATTAATAACCAACTTATGAGAGTAATCTCCAGCAGTAAATAATCTAACGATTATGATATAACAGTGTTCATGGTGCCTTGGTTTGCAAAGGGTTCAATTTCACATACAACATTAATCACCATTTATCACTTAGTATTTTAAGATCGGCATTTACAGAGTGTGTTTAATGATATCATTTAAACAAACAAAAAGACCACACCACGGTATTACATAAGCATTTAGTTGCCCAAATGACAAGATGATATCAGCATTATGATTACACGACTAAACGAGAATGTTGCCAAGGATTAGACCACTCCAATTTAACATAGCATTTACCGCCACCTTATATCAGCACCAGTTGCTAAATGTGGCAGCATTCATAAACACTTTGTTTAGATATCCAACATGACTGTAAGGTATAAACCAACATTGCTGTAAAATAGGCTTAATTCAATGACCCAATACTTATCTTCTCATGAACTTCACTGGTCCAAAAAAGGACATGCAAGACTGTCTATATGACATGAAGATAGAGGTATGAAGTAAAAAATTATGCATTCTGCAGTTAAGACATCAATCCACTAATTAGCATTTGTTTGAGTCTTTATTCCACCAAACTTTTGTCTGATTTTGTTAACCCTTTTTGTCGTGTTTGGTGGCAGGTTCAAGGCAGATGGGAGGTGGAGGTGAGCTTCCCAAAGGTCTATAGGAACAGCAGCAAGGTAGGCTTGAAAATTCACCTTGAAAAAGGCCTTTAAACCTCGTTTAGGGCTCAAGGAATTGCTCTTAGAGAGAGATAGAGGAGAGGAGCGATGCCCTATAGAAGGTAGGGCTAGGGCTTAGGGGGTGGTAGGCTGGTAGCTTAGGCATATTAGGGTTACAGCGGGGAGGGTTACAGTGGGGCTGTCAGGGTGCAACAGAGGCAGGTCGAGGGCAAGGTAAGGCAGAAAAAGGGAGGTTGAGGCCTTAGGAAAGGATTTCAGGCTGAGGAAGAGAGGGGCGTGGGTGGTCTAAAGCCTGCAACAAGGTTTTGAAGGCAAACAAGAGAGGGCCAAAAATGTAGGGGGGCATATTTTTATCAGGTCGAAAATGTAGGGGCCAAGAATTAAGAAGGCCGAAATTGTAAGAGGGCTGGATTTTTAAGATAAGGATTTTTTGGATTTTTTGGATTTTTTTAGGATTTTGCAAAAACAAAGAGTTTTTTAGGGTTTACTTATGTGCAAAATAGTAAATTAAACTAATTACAAAAATAAACAAGCAGTTTGACCTAAAATTAATATTTACAAATGTACAAACTAGGGTTTCTTAGGTAAAATAGTGACAACTTTAAATTTTTTATGGATATTACCCTCAAACCCTAGCTTTAGAGGAAGATGACCAGCCTTCCTCTTAGAAGTATTTCTCCTTGTCTATTAGATTAGGGCTTCTTGAAACAACCTTTAGGGTTCGTTCCAAGAGCCTAAATTAGGGCAAAGTTGGAGATCCAAGGCTAAAACTTCGTAAAGGATAGAAAGTAGATAAAAGGCCCTATTCAAAGAGAATGCAGCCCTAGGGCTACCATTCAATCATTTAAGAAGTAAAATTTACCTCTAGTTCATCAAGAAAGACTAAAAATGGAGTAGACTTATTTAAGCATAAGTTCTTCTAACCATTCTAGCATCCACAAACCATAATCAAAGCAAAGAGCAACCTACTTACATCCACAAGAGCAAAGAGTCATACCTTCAAGAGGTGCGCATCACTTCATAAGGCCTTTCCTAGATAAAATAGTAACATATTGAGTTTTATCCCATAAGTTGTGATTTGAAAATGACGTGAGGAGATCTATTTATATGTTCTCACTCACTTTTACAAGTAAACCAGGCTGACATGCTTTAATGTCAATTTGAAATTATAAAATGTCAACTTAAAATTATAACATAAATAATATAAAATAATCAAATCTCTAGGTAACTTGGGGCATTTTCCTCGGAGTTTTCCAAAAAATGACTAAAATTGTTAAAAATGAGCAAATTTATCTGAACTGAAGGATGGAGTAAACAAGGGGGGGCGTGTCATGCCCCATCTAACCCCAACAATGTTGATAATCCCTCAACCCCCCCCCACCCAAATCAAGTGGTACGGCCTGGATGAAAAGATGACGTTATCACTCGAAGATGTCTAAGGGAGGAGGGCATTATGTTGAAAGAGGACCACAAAGGATGTGTCGGGTGACCGGAAGAGGAGGCAAGAGGCTCACAGCTAAAAGAACTGTCATAGGAATAGAAAACAAGTGGGGGGTCATGTGACCCAGTGAACTGCCCCTAGGAGCCCTCGACACTAACCCCGAAGTTAAAAACCCCAACAAATGGTGGTCAACAATGCCAATAAGCCATAGCACTCTTAAAGACAAAACCAAAGGGTCGAGCCATTACCATCCCTCAGAGATGATACTAATAACACCCATCCAGGCTCAACAAAATGCAACCCCTCTCTTTGGGCATACATCTGAAGGTGTACTGGTACAAGTGCAGCATGCTGCATAACAGAGACAAAGATTTTGATTTGGGAAACCACGAAGGGAGAAAACCCAACAAACTTCTTATAGAGATAATCAGTTCAAAAAGAAATGTACATCCAGATACATAATATCAAAAAGATAAACCACAAGAAACGAAGGAGAAACTCCTCCAAGATAGCGAACCCCAAAAAATAGTCTTCTTGTTGTTGTAGCAAACTTCTTCCTTGCTTGGAGCGAGATTGCTTGGTGAGAAATGAAGGAGTCTTTTATTTATACTTTTTCATGTTGACAATTTCATCTTTCAAATGGGGACGACTTGTCTTCTTTCGCTAGGTCGACTTCTCTTTTTGGTGGCATAATAATTGTTGTCTTCATGTTTTTGTTGGGGCCAACTTTGTGAGGATGCCTAATGCAACTACCACATCAACACTTCCTCTTAGCCAGGGAGGCGTCATTATACTGGAACACATCTGGATATCATGTATACATCATACTTGTCTCAAACATCTCTATATCATAAGGAAGGTCTTCCAACAAAATTTCAGTCCATCGAGAAGTGTCAACAACTCGACTCAGTCCAACAGGGAGTCGACATGCACCAGCTCAATCCAGTCCATCGGAGAACCTACATATTACAACATGCATCGGCTCAACCCAGTCCATCGAGGAGCCTACATGCAACGACTCAACTCATTCCATCAAGGAGTCAACAACTCAACCTAGTAAATAGAGGAGTCCAAATGTGATATGTACCAATATGTGCTAATATGCACCAGCCTCTCCACCCCATCACAGGGTGTCCTAGAGATCTCCCCACTCCATCATAGAGTGTTCGGGAGAATGCACTAAATCTCTCCATCATGTCACATGGTGTCCGAGAGATCTCCCCACTTAGTCATATAGTGTCTGGGAGTATGCGTTGATCTCTCCATCCCTTCTTAGGATGTCCGAGAGATATCCCCACTCCATCACAGAGTATCCAGAAGAATGTAGTGGCCTCTCAACCCCTTCCTAGGGTGTCTGAGAGATCTCCCCACTCCATCACAGAGTGTTTGGGAGAATGCAATGGTCTCTATACAATCATCTTTCCCTCTCAACAAGGGAAACATTCTCTACTACACCAAGGCTTTCACGAAAGTATCCAACTTTATCTTGGAAAGAGACTTGGTAAGAATGTCAATAGTCTGGTCATCTGTCGAAACATACTGTAGCTTGATCGCACCTCTCTGCACCATGTCACGAATGTAGGGATACTGAATCTCGATATGCTTCGCCTTATCATGAAATACTAGATTCACTAATAGTTTGCACACCGCTCTAGTTTTCACAGTGAATCAATGTTGGCTCTAGCTTCTGGCCAAACAATCCTGCAAGGAGTTTTCAAAGCCACATAGCTTCCCGAGTTGCAACACATACTGCAATATACTCAACCTCTACAATACTAAGTGCTACTGAGGTCTGCTTCCTGCTACACAAAGAAATCATGACAAATCCCAAATTGAAGCAACACCCAGAGGTGCTCTTCCTGTCTACAGTGCTCTTGGCCCAATCAAAATCGAAATATCCCTACAATCTCATGTCTCCACTAGAAGCATATCTCAGGCTATATCCCACTATGCCACGCAAGTATCTCAACACATGTTTTGTAGCGACCCAGTGCACTTGTCTCAACTCACTCATGAATTGGCTAAGAGCACTCACTGCAAAACAAATATTTGGTCTAGTGTTAACCAGATACATCAACGATCTGATCAACTTTCGATACATGGTGGGATCTATCGAATCTAAATCGAAAGGAAAATCTCTCAGCTTCTTCAAATTTGAATCCATCAAGGTGGCCATGGACTTTATAGTCCTCATCCCAAATCTCCTCACGATGTCAATGTAGTACTTCCCTTGACTCAGGAAGTAGCTCGTCATGCCTCTACCATACTTCTAGTCCCAAGTAGTAGTGCATCAAACCACGATCCTTCATTTCAAGTTCAGAGGATAGCTTTCCTTTACACCATTCAATAAGTTTCTCGGCTTCGATGAGAAATAGATCATCAACATAAAGTACAAGAATCGAGGGTTCTCCATCCACAACCTTGTAGTAAAGGTTGGGGTCTGCATTACTCTTGGTGAATCCCAAGCTCACCAAGTATCCATCAATCTGAGCATACCAAGCACGTGGTGCTTGCTTGAGTCCATATGAGGCCTTCTTCAGCCTGCAAACATGGGACTCCTTCCCATGGATTTCAAAACCTTCTTGCTGCTCAATGTATACCTCTTCCTTGATCACACCATTGAGGAAGACAATTTTAACATCCATTTGATGCAACTTCCATCCCATAGCTAAAGCAATAGCAATAATCGTCCTGATGGAAGTATATCGAGCAACGAGAGCAAGTGTCTCATCATAATCAACTCCCTCTTTCTAAGAGAATCCTCTAGCCACAAATCTAGCCTTGTGTTTTTCAACACTGCCATCTGCTCCATGCTTGATTTTGTAAATCCACTTGGAAATCACTACTGACTTCCCCTCAAGTCTCGGCACAACTTCCCACACGTCATTCTTCATGATGGATTGATATTCTTCCATCATGGCATATTTTCATACCTGTTGGTTTGAAACCTCCTCATAGTTGGAGGGCTTTGAGTCAATGATGTGGCTCATCAAGGCTACATTGCTCGAGAATCTATGAGGTCTCTTACTTTCTCGAAAAGTACCACAAGGAGCTTCATGCCCCATAGCATCCTGCAATGTCTGTCGTGACCATGTAGGCCTCTTTCGGCCCACTGCAACATCTCTGGGAACATCAACTGGCTCTACTAGATAAATGGGACCAACCTGCTCAAGCTTCTCAGTTGGCTCTCTTTGAACTGTTGGAGGGCGAGATGATACCATCTCTTTTGGAGCTACCAGCTCCTCAACATCAATCTCCATATCAGATCCTTTGGATTTTATGAAAGCCACTTCCTCTTTGAAGGAGACATCCTTGCTGACTTCAGTCTGTCATGATCCTGGGATGTGAATCATGTAAGCCTTCAAAGACATTATATCCGACAAATGTCCATTTTCTTCCTAAAGGCTCTAGCTTTGTCCTCTTTTCTTTGGGGACATGAATATATACCGGACAGCCAAAGGTTCATATGTTGGTTGTGGATCTTGATCTTCCAGATTTAGAAATGTTATTCAGTCGTGTTTGTACCCCAGGATTACTGTACAGTCGTTCCCCAACTTTTGGGTTCGGGGCAGCGCCCCAAAAAAGGGGGTTCGGGGCAACGCCCCCGAGATACGGGTGTTCGAGGGCAGCACCCCAGATATACGGGTGTTCAGGGGCAGCGCCCCCGAGAAATGGGGGTTTCGAGGGCAAATCCCCTGAGAAAACTTTTTGGGATGTTTGTTGGCCAACAGTTTTGCGGACACATGGTATTGGGTTAACCGTAGTATTTTCCCATGGTATTTCCCCTATAAAAGAAAAGCATTGTAATACAGCTATGTATGGTATGATATGGTATTGTATTGTATTGTATTGTATTGAATTGTAAACAATCTCTGTGATTGTGTGTGAGAGGCCATGAGAGTGTGAAGAGGAAGTGTAGTAGAGTTGTTGCATGTTGTATCCCTTCATCTTTCTGGACGCTAATAAAAGAACTGGCAATTTCTATGTGTACAGAGCCCATTTCTTGGGTGAACCACATTATATCTGTATCTCTATGTATGTGTTAAAAGTGTTTTTGCATCTTGTTTAATGATTTAACTGTATATCTGTTATTGCTTTGCGGTCCTGTTTCTAACATCATAAGCGACCAACTTCTGGCTTCACACCTATGAAGGCCTCTTCTGGAGTCATGTTCCTCAAGATCTTATGAGGACTTGTATTCTACACATATACTAATGTATTGAAAGCTTCTACCCACAAGAACATATGCAGACACTGATCATGAATCATAGCTTTGGTTGCCTCGGTAATCGTTATGTTCTTCCTTTCGATAACCCCATTCTGTTGAGGGTTTGTAAAGAGCAGTGTACTCCCTCTTAATTCTTGTTTCCTTGCAGAAATCACGTAAGTCTACAAAGGTGTATTGTCCTTCATTATCTGATCTCGAGACCTTGATCCTTTCCTGACAGGTTCTTGACTTGTGCCTTGAGTTATTTGAATCTGCATAACACCTCTTCAGATTCTTGGGACTTAAGGAAGTAAATCCATGTCTTCCAAGAGTAATCATCAATAAAAGTCATATAATAGTGGCATCCACCCAATGAAGCAAATGTCATGAATCCACACAAGTCTAAAGAAACTAAATCCAAGATCCCTTTAGACCTGTTGTCACTACTCTAAAAAAAAACGTTGGCATTTTTACCAAGTGCACATTCTCTACATATACCATCATGATCTACACAGAGCACTAGAAGTCTCCTCACCATCGTCCTCAATGACGGAAGAGCTCTATAGTGTAGATGAGCAAGTCTCATGTGCCATAGCTCACCAAAACTGGTAGAATCATGTACCAATTCCTGAACTGGTTGCGTACTCAACCTGTATAAACTCTCATCTCGAACACCAATCACACAAGCTGAATCCATGCTAGAGTTCTTGCGCCATGCAAGAACCTTCCCATCAGAGAATGCAACTTTGTAACCTTTGTCCTCCAAGGCTGATATGGAGACAGGGTTCATTTTCATTCCAGGTACATACAACACATCACTCAAATGTAGAGTATCACTAGAATCCAACTAGAGAGAGGTAGCCGCAGATCCCTTCAGAGTATATCTAGCATCATCCACAATTACAACACGTAGATAGGATTCTTCCTCTACCACATTTGTAAGATTCTCCTTATAACCTGCCATATGTATAGATGCACGACTATTGTCAAGTAAAATATATAACAAATTAATTTACCTTATATTATTGTCAACCAGGGTAGGTAAACTTAGAGCTACTACACTATATGTGCAAGGCAAGACAATTTTGGCAATGGACATTAAATTCCTAAAGAGATTTCAAAGAAGAATAATATAAATCTACTCTAATACTTACTCAAGACTCAACCTATGCTAAAATTAAACTCACACCTCAAAACGCAAACTTTTGTTTTCAATGCAGGGAAGGATATTTAAGTAAGATCCTTTGAAAGATACTATTTGCCAAAACCAACTCTAACTATGGTAACCTAAAACAAATCTCTATGCAATCCAATCCAAACCAGATCCATGCTCTAAAAATGCCAAAGTAAACCTTTGTCTGCAATATCAAATCAAATGAACAAAGCAAAACCTTCAAAAAGGAAATCAACTTCTAGTCCTCTTCAATCAATCTCTTACAACAACCATTAAGCTTAAAGTTTGAATCAGAAAGTAACAAAATTAGATCTACTTCTAGCTTTCAAGTACAAAGAGAAATATTATAAAAAAAAAAAACTTAATGAAAAGATTAAGGATTGTTTTATTAAAAAGAGAAACTCAATGCTAATAATCAAATGATCAAAGCAACAATACATACAGTGTAAAGACTCAAGAGTCACTTGCTATGCATTTCAACAAGTGTAAATAAATGTTTTCTACTAGTCATCTAAGAGACTACAAGGTAATCTTCAGATTTCGGTAAGTTAAGATCTCTCAAACTTGCAATTGTATAGGTTTTAAATAAACTGTAAGAATAAATCATCACACTGTTTATACTGGCATCAATCTTAAATAAATAAGCAATAAAGTTTAAACTAACTACTCCGTCCAGAGACTATGGAAATCGAATCTGCAATTATATCAATCTTGTCAATCAAACCTACAACCTATAATACTGTATTCAAAACCAAAAGGAACGGATCCTATGGAAAGCTTTCAAATCACACAAAGCTGAGTTTGAATCACATGTTCAAAAACTGAAAACAGAGCAACAACTATTCAAATGCACAAGAATTCTAACTACTCCTTCAAATCATTCATCAAACTATCAAATTCGAGACAGAGATCCAAAACTATGCAATTATTATATGTACAGAAAATCAAAATCAAATAAAAAATGAGCTTGTTGCGTCTACAAGAAATCAAAGTCTAGCATCATAAGGGATCTAAAAACAAATAGTAAATGGAAACAGAGTTTATAAACAGATATATATACCTTCAGCAATGAATCAACACATAAGTACTATCGACTGAGTGAGATTGCACCAAGAACAGCTAAATACAACATCTGGTAGGTGGGCCCTCCCTGCAAATGCACAAATCACACTATATAACAAGACTTCTTCCCAGGAAAAAGACTTCCATTAAACAAAGATCACGAGTACAGAGTTCTTGCTTCCAGCAGTATTCAAGCTTAGTGTCTATGCCTTTCTTTTTTAGCCATTGAAACAATGGTTTGTATAGGATTACAATAGATAAGGGGAAATATCAAATTATGGATTTGCTCCCCAAAAATCTCCCCAAAACTGATCGTCACTATAATTCTGGATTTTACGGTTTCTATCAGGTAAGAATTTCTCCTAGACTATTGAGAATTTGAGGAAACGGCCCGCAATGTTAGGTAAATGGATACCTTCCTGAAGTGGCTTTTCAACGGTTTCGCCAGATTCTTCACAGTTTGATCAGGAGTGAACCCGAAATCAAGTTCCTGGAGAGATGATGGAAATTGGCAGTTTGCACAAGAAAACATTGTATGTCAAAGCCCATGTGCCCACATTTGCTGAGGAGATCCGCAGATAGGATTTTGGATAAGTCTCCCACGAACCAGTGCAGTACGAGGTGCCAAATTGAGTGCAGAAAGGCTGGGTCTCGACTCTGCAAAGGAATACTAGGCCACTCTTTAAGAAATCAAAGATTATTCATCAAACAACTTTCCAGTAGTTGATGAAACAAGAAAATAATTAGCTGAAGTATAGAAAATGTAGCTTAATTCAAAATATCACCAAGTCCTTTTAAATGATGAGATTATGATCAAAATGGTTCAAAAACTGATATAGGGACCCTCATAAAGGAATGAACTTTAATGAAATGAGCTTCACAAACAATCAAAAAGATGGCCAAAAATTGGGGCCATCAACTATCTATCAACGAAGTATCACTAGTGGTAGGAACAGTGCTTGACAGAGCGGAGATGAAGAAGAACTTTGTACGATCATCATTCCTTGACTTCTTATGAGAAGTGTCTTCATCAATATTTGGAGTTGAGGCTTGGTGCCTTCTCTTCTTTGAACCACGACACTGTTTGGCATAGTGACCGTACTTCTAACATCTGAAGCACTGGATGTGTGAAAGATCCTTCTTCTTCTTTTGTTCTGGAATGGGACATGATCTTTCACCATTGTCTTTCCTGCCATGAAACTTTCTTCCCTTAACTTTTCCTTTCCTGGCATGAGTTGTAAGGGCTGGACTTTCCTCATGTTGAGCGCCATGCAATCTGCCCTCTAGTTGCAAGTCTAGTCTTTTCTTGTGTACAGTCTACCCATAATCGATCAAACTTGGGCAACTTGGATCGCCCACAAAGACTCCGAACGAATGGTTCCCCAGAAGGGGGAAGACCATTAAGAGTCGTCATGACAAGTTCTCTATCTTTAATCGATTCTCCAATGGTGCTCAATTGATCTCTTAGCTCAAAGATCTTCATGAAGTAGAAAGCAACTGAATCTGACCTTGTCATCTTGATTTTGGTTAGTTGTTGTCGTAAGGCAAGAGCTCGGTTGATGTTGCTATTTTCAAACAACTTCTTCAAGACTCCAAACATCTTCGTGGTTGTCTTCTTCTGAGAGATCTATGGGACCAAATGGTCTTTTACTGAAGCTATCAAGATCATTCTTGCCTTAGCATCATTCTTTCTCCACTAAGTCTTTTCGCCTTCTTTTTTTGGTTCTGGGCCCTTCTCATTAACACACTTGAGGAGATCATTTTCTTCCAAGATAACGAGAACTCTAGACTTCCAAGAGTTGAAGTTGGAAGCCCCATCAAGTCTATCTTCAACCTTCATATCAATCATCTTGTTTGCAACTTGAAAACCCTAACAAGAGATAGGCCAAAAATAAAGTTGGGATTCTTGCAAATCTGACTCCACAGAGAGATGCACCCTATCAAGGCAAGTTGGAGAAAGTCAAGATCGAGCCAAAACAAAGGACAAAAGGGCTTGAATCAAGAAACCCTAGATCTCGACCTAGCAAAATTCGGTCAAAAATTGAAAGTTCACCAATCCGAAATTTACCTCCATAGTGGTTTGCCCTCCTAGGGCGAATTCCAATATATTGTTTTCAAGATAACACTGGGGTTGCAAAGCTCCAAAGTATGGAGCCCTAGTTTCCGCAACGGCTTCTTTTAACACTACTCTAATACCATGTTAGGTTTTAAAGATAGCAGTATAATTTCAATTGCATCAAATAAATAGGATCACTAAAAGAATAACCAAGCACATAAATAATGGACACAGATTTTGATCTGGAAAACCACTAAGGGAGAAAACCCAGCAACCTTCTTATAGAGATAATCAATTCAAAGCGCAGTGTACATCCAAATACATATAGCAGAAAGATAAACCACAAGAAACAAAGGAGAAACTCCTCCAAAATAGCGAACCCCAAAAAATAGTCTTCTTGTTACTGTAGCGAACTTCTTCCTTGCTTGGAGCGAATTTCCTTGGTGAGAAAAGAAAGAGGCGTCTTATTTTGGTACTTTTTCATGTTGACAATTTCATCTTCAAGTGGGGGCTTGCCTTCTTCGATTTGGCCAACTTATCTTTTTGGTGGCATATTAAATGTTGTCTTCATGTTTCTGCTGGGGGCAACTTTGTGAGGATGCCTCACGCAGCAACCACATTAACACTATTTGGTGTATCAGCAGATCTGTGTACAACTTTCTAACTTGAAAAGGTCTAGAGTACAACATAGTTCAGTAGCCCAACATATGAGGTGCCCACAATCTTGCCCTATGTTTTGTCTAAAAAATAACAACTTCCACAAGTCCAGTGTTTTGCTCCATTTCATCATGCTTAAATAGATTCCTGAGTCTTGCATAAAGTGATT
>LPNX011147928.1:22195-39009 GCA_001517045.1 Pseudotsuga menziesii
CAAGTTGGAAAGCAAGCACACTACCAGTAGAGGTTACCAAACATTTTAGGAAACTGTAAAAGCACTTTAGATTGACTTTGCTCAAATTGTTGGATGCTTATTGAACAACTAAATCTAATGAAGAATTTGATGTGTCACACATTTGATCCAACAAACATTTCAATTAACGATTGTAAAGCAAAGCAGGTATCTACAATTTTTTTTTGTGTTTTATGAGATACGATGCACTCTTGCCTTGTGCAAATATGTGTAATGTCCAACAAAGTGCAACTGGAGCTAGACCGTCTGGTGGAAGTCTTAGGGCCTTGGGGTTTGGTTCCCCGTACTACAAGTAAAGAACCCCCAACTCGGCAGCAGCAAGCTAAGTGTACAAGAAACCCATGAAGAGAAGACAGAGGCAGCTTGTAAAGCAGGCATTCTACTAGCAAGGTTACCGGATGTGCTAATAGGGCGAGGGGGTGCACCAAGCAGGCAATCAGTGGCAATGAGGCCAAAAGTATAAAATAATGATGGTTGGCCCACCCGATCACCATGGGGAGGAAATCTAGGAGATCAGGCATAATGTAGTATGAACATGGGCAAAGATTTGGTGACAAGGTGGGACACTAGACCACCTAAAGCAGATTACGCAGCACCCCTAAAAAGATTAGTTGCTATTTTAAGTACAGTCGGTTGCCCTCAAGGAGCTTAAAAACTTTATTTAGAGAACTGAACTTGTGCACTTTGGACTTGGGTCCCAATCTTGATTTTTTGTGTTGGCATAAGGCATTTACTAGGGCCAGATTTGATCTGATATGTTGAAGCTGCTTACTGGTTGATTTTAATCTCGAGTATGGGGCTTTCCTCAGTTATGTCTATAGCTTTGTAAAATGCTAATATTTCATTTTTTAAGGAAAAAGAAAAAAGAATCTACAACTGATTTATCATATGTTCATTAGATAGAGTACTGAATCAAAGTATCTTTAAATGATTTGGAAAATGAAAATCAGTTCTGATTATACCTATAAGTTTTATTAAAAATAATCTCAATGGATACAGATTTCCAAAGAGAGAGAACCATGAAGAACCGTACTCCTTACTTCTTTAACTTAATACACCAATAATTTAATAAAGACAGGTGAAATCCACATATTTGATGAATGACTTCCCATTATTGTCTGTGCTCAAAGAAACATGAAGGCCCTTATTAACCCCAAAGAAAGAGAATGCATTCACTTGTTGAGAGAAAGCACCTTTGTGCTCATTAATTGACCCGTAAACCAATTCAAAAAAACAATCCTGCCAATGTCAAACCAGCTACCCTAATTGACCCGTAAACTAATTCAAAAAAACAATCCTGCCAATGCCAAACCAAGTTCCAACTACCCTAATTGATCGTTTTGTGGTAAGCATTTTCAATAATAGAATGCCATGGCTGTAAACATCTCTTTGGGTGGAAACTGTCTCACCTAACACATACAATATTCATCAATTTTTTTGTTGTGGTAAGAATTTTCAATAATAGAATGTCATGGCTGTAAACATCTCCTTGGGTGGAAACTGTCTCACCTAACCCATACAACATTCATTTTTTTGTGCAGGATATTTTCTCCAGCCTAGGTAAGGTCAATATGTTACGTTTGTCCATAATGCTGATGTCAGGCTTACATAGAGAGAAAGCACAATTGTGCACGTGAATTGACCCTTAAACTAATTCAAAAAAATATCCAACAACAATTCTGCAAATGCCAAACGCTCTGTTAAACTAGCAACAACAAGGAAGGTTTTCCTGTATGCATGTGTTTTTGCATGCAAAAGACTTAAATTAGGAAACCAGTTGTATTTAATTTACTTTTCCTAAGTTTACCTTGGAAAATAAATTAAAGTGATCTAAATTAACTTTAGTGAAACACTAGTTAAAGTGAAAGTGAAATTAGGGTTTTTGCTTTACCACTAGTTACAGTGAAAGTGAAATTATGGTCTTCGCTTTACCTAAAGTTATAAAAGAGAGATCAATTGGTGGGGAGGACACACACACTTGTATTCCGACAGAGACAGGATACAGACAGGGAGAGAAAGTCAGACAGAGGATTTAGCTAGGAAGACGGAGGAGCGAGCAGCAAGATCACCGAGCTTCGTAGAGCTGGGCCATACTCTCGCATAAGAGGGTGTTGAGGTTTAGCTAGGATTTGCCCATTGATTATGTCGGGTACTGCATTCGCCAGGTTTGGGTGAATTTGCAGTGATTGTAAAAGTTCCAGATTTTCTCAAAATAAAATCTATATCTGATTGTTGCACCGATTTTCCCATCTTGGGTTTTTTCTGAGGGTTTCCAAACCCAAAATAATAAAGTCAATATTGTGATGTGATGTTGTGATTTATTTATCAGTTTTATATTCTGCTGCATACTATAAAAGATATTCATGTGTGGTTATCAGTAGAGATTTGCATGCACTATTTAGCCCTAGTTTGAATATTAAAGGAAAATTTACATGGTATCAGAGCTCTGGTGAGCTAAAGTTGAGAGATTTGCAGCAGCAGTAATAGATCAGGGGCAGATCTATAAGAAGACACAAACCTAAACTTCCAGATCTAGGGTTTGACAGGCAAACTTCACTATGGTCGTGCAGTTGAGAGCTGAGGATAGACTCCAAGGTGCTCAAAACTTTCCTACATAGAAAAAAAGGATCACAAGGATCCTAGACGTCAGTGATGCAAAGGAGCACATTGACTCCACGAAGGTTGCACCCATAGATCCGACAAATCTAGCAGCTTGGAAGAAGATTGATTCCAAAGCCATGTTGATTATCATGGATGGAGTGAAGGACCATATAGTCCCTCACCTTTCTGATAAGAAGACCGCAGCAGAGATGTGGATGGCTTTGGAGAGTTTGTACCAAAGCAAGAACAAGAACCGGAAGATGGTGTTGAAGAGAGAATGCACAACACCAAGATGGCCAAGGGAGAAGGAGTGGTGCTTGTGCTTTGCTCTCTTGTAATATTGGAGAAGACATTCTGGAGATAATAGAAGACTACCTTCCCGTTGATGTAACCCATTAGGGTGAACCACGTAGATCGATGTTCTCTTGTCCTTTTCTTTTCATGTTCTTATCTTTTATGATATATTGTTGGTTTCTTATATAGGTTAACTAGTTTAGCTTGACTCTACTACTCTAATAGGCTGCTCTATCTGAAATACCTTTATGAATTTCTACACCATTGGACATCGATCAATAGTTGTGGTGGAACCCATGTGCCTACTAAGCAATACATTGATAATCCTAGAGTAAAGGATCTATTATTTTCTTTGTGCTCCATCATGTTCATATTAATAAGTTGTCTACAGTAAAAAATTGGATTAAACTTAAATGCATAACATCTACTTAGCAAATCAAATTAGCAATTCAAAGCAACTCTTGTATCACCTCGGTTCTTACTCACCCTTTTTGCATATGCAATACTTATATACAAATAAAAAAGGGTGAGCAATAATGTGAAATACATGGAAAGTTAAAAGCTCTATAAATAGTGTGGGAAGTACAAGTAAACCCGTCGGAGCTATAGACAGTTGCTAGTAACAGGGGTATGTGTATATGATATCGAGGCACCTTCATCGACGCTATGCCTATGGATGCACGTTGACAGTAAAGAAATGTCGAGAAAAGAGAGATGAGGAAAACACTAATGTGGATGTATGTTAGTTATACAAGTAAAAAATAAACATTGTCAAACCAATACCCATTAGAAATGCATGGTTAGTAAAAAAATTTGACGTAAAAAAGAGAATAGACTTAAAAAAATCTACTCCTACCAAAAATGCAATAATCATTTTTTGTCACAATATAGCATATTTCAAATGTGTCAGTGTGTCATAACTTCACTTGATCCATAGGAATTTGGATAGTCGAACACACAAATATGAAAAACAAAACATAGAACTAGTCATTTTAAAACCAAATTTAAAACTCTAATATTTTAAGATATAAAAGAGATTGGGAACAAAAGAAAAAAAACTAAAGAGCAATAGATGAAATAATAGCACAAAAACATTCTTAAATTTTCCATGAAATTTCAATAATAATTTCATGAATATAAGGGAGGAATTCAATAAAACAATTTCATACATGTGATAAGAAAATTTATGCAAGCATGAGACACATTCATAATTCCAAGGGTAGAATATTTATTAGGAGTGTCATACACTTGAGTTGAGGGTGAAATATAGCAAGAGTACGATTGATTTTTTAAACCACGTTCACTAAATGTTGGAATATACCAAACCGTAGTGCGTTTTATAAGCTAATGGGTGAAAGGTAGCTTGTACACTTGTCTCCTTTATTATTTTAATACCTAAAATTGATCCCTAAAAATTTTCTCTATTAAACACACTAGTGTTGGGACTGATATTCATGTTCGTATATTGGGTAAGGGAACCACCACGTAAAAAAATGTTAGAAGTGGCTTGATTGCCAAAAAGGGTTTGGTATTTCTAAAGTGAGGGAAAGGAGAAATGTTAGCTCTTGAATTTGCTCTCAAGAGCAAGGAAAAATACAACATTAATGGGCATTGTTATGCAAAGTGCTAGAATATTCACTCAGAGTTTTATCTCTTTTGTAAAATATATAAGCCAAGGATTGTAAGACAGAAAATATCAAGAGCAAGACATAAAAATTGCACTAATCGTAAAAACAACTACAATCAAAGAATAAGCTAGGATTTTTGAGAAGGAATTAAACAACTAAAAGACTTCTATAATCAAAACTCACTTCCATTTCAAGGGAAACTCGATAAGAAAAAAACTTTGGTGCTTGAGTAGAGTTTTGAATTCCAATGATAGAGTCTAGTGTGCTCCTTTTGAAATTTCTCCACTTATAGAGAGAAGTAAAAACAAACACTATTCATAGAGAATAGTAAAACAATGACCCATAAATCATAGTATACACTCATGTAACTTGTGATTCCCACGCATGAGTAAATTATTTAAACTACATTAACCTGGTTTATTTGCTTTCTATTACCCATGCTTTCATCCATTGAATATATAAGGAGTAAATAATAATTGTATATTTTAGGAAATGTAAACACAAGAAGCAATACCCCAACATCATGGAGAAGATGAGAGCAACACATAAGCAAGAAACAACATTAGCAAGCTCTAGATGTAAAGAACTAGGTTGATTACCTCCATAAAGAGAGGGAGTATGCATTGTTGTTGAGGTTCACCTTTAGCTGACTTTGGGAAAGTACGAGAATACCTCATTGGAATTTTAGAAAGGTAAGAATCAAGGCCAATCCTCCAATCCTCATGACATCCCGATATTTAAATGAAGGTGATTATGGGAGAAGAATGTGTTTTTCATGAACATAAAATTTGTCACTATTAGTTGCGACAGCTAATAATTTCATTTGCAACAAATTTGAGTGTACGCCAAGTTGAACAATTTGTAGGGAAACATCCAATATCTACTCGTGTGAGAAATCATGCACAATATGTAGTTGAGCATTCTAATTTGAGGGAATTACAATGAATTTCTAGGATTTAATGCAAGCTAAATTTTCGTATGTATTCAAAATAGGGAACCCATGAAACATTCCCTCATTTTGAGGATGGTACCTAGGTTAAACCATATTCTACAAAATATCAAGATTTTGTAGAATATCACTAATGAGAATGGAATTTAGGTGGGAAGGATAGCAATAAATCCTCCCAACTACTCATACATCCAAGCTATGTGGAACCACGCCTCATGGATTATTGGTTATCCTTTATGCTGGCATGGTACAGGAATACAGGATGCACTCCATACTTGGAATAATGACCCTTCATATGCTTTACATAGAGCACTTCATCTACTTGTGTTATGGGGGACATGACTCTCTAGAAATAAGAAGATTTTCCAAGACATTAACATTCCTCCACAGATTACAGTTGCAAATACTATTGTGATATTATCACATTTCCCACAATCCTCTGGAAACAAACTACTGAGGACTTTTACTAAAGAACTCATTGATAAAGAACACCCATGGTGTTTCTTCGATGGAGCAGCTCAAGGCTCCCCTACCTACGAGGGTGCGGGAGGCATCTTCCATCTCAACGATCAGAAATGTTATCATATGGCAGCCGGCTGGGCCCTGCCACATACAACTTGCCAGAGTTATCTGCTATCATGATGATTGTTCGTTATGCACTATCTATTGGTGTTTCATCACTACAGTTTTTTTGGGACTCCCAAATTATCATTGAATGTTTCAAGTATGGGAATCCCCCAATAAATATTCATTTAAAGCCCCTCTTCGAAGCCACTATGCTTCTTCTTCATCATCTCGAGAGTTTCTCTTTCAAGCATATCTACAGGGAAAGGAACACTACAGTTGATCATCTCTCCAAGAAGGGTATCCTTCTTCCAACATGTACTTGGAAACTTTGGGAGGTTGGAATCCACTCCATTAAGGAGATCGATCCTTGACCGTCTCGTTTCCACCATATGGTTATTCAATGAAACATATTTTTTTATTTATGTGGTACACTCCATGACTCATCAGCTATAACAATCTGCAATGGTTACAACATCATATTTAGATTATATGCTTATTATAGGAGTTTTTTGTGCACCATATATATGACAAACATGTATAAATGATATCATGATACATATTACAGGCTGCAGTATGATCATAATGATATGTACCGCTTTTCTAGCCGATGAATAATATGGTTCAAAAATTTAATAAAAAATTTGGGTTGTGATATTTTCTCCATTGAAAAAAAATCCTCCACCTAGTTGTGCTCAACCAAATTAGCAAATAGGAAGATTAACTATAAAACCTTTTATTGAGTTGACAAAGATAAACTTTAATACTTTTATTAAGTTGGTGGAAACACTTTTATTAAGATAAACGTGGGAAGGAGAAAAATTATGACACTGTACACTAGTACATGTGGACATTTTTCCCACGGAAAATCGTTGCTATTGCAACACTTTTGTGTTGCTATAGCGACGAACATGACCCCTTCTTTTTGTGGGAAAACTTTTGTCGTTGTAGCAACAATGGCATCATTACCATGCATTGGCATCATGGCCATGCGTTTAATACACTAAGTAGTGCTAACAAGAAACATAATTAAAAAACAACTTAGAATGTGGTTCACTGATTCTCATTTATTCTTGACTACTAAATGAAATGATTGTTGGTAGGTTTATCATCTACTATTGTGCCCCATTGTGATGTCAACTTGAGATAAATTTGATAAACAAACATGGATTAAAGAGAAATCATACCAAGCATAGTTGGACCAACCATCTAATCAATTAGAATTTCATCTTGATTTACCAATTTAGAATGTCTATAGTAGCGCTGGTTGAATGTTGGGGATGGAACTAATGATACAAAAGTTTATATGGATGATACAAAATCTAAGCTTGATGATTCTTATGGGATACCCATGCCGTGGAGAAAATTTTGTTGCATTATAGTAAAATGGTCTTGGGCTTGGAGGGAGTGTTATTGCATTCTAACAAGACGAGCTTGGGCTTGGAGGAGTGTTATTGCATTCTAACAATATGGGTTTTGGATTGAAGGGAGTGTTATTCCATTCTAACAAGATGGGCTTGGGGAGATGTTGCACAAGTTAATTCATATTTATATTCACATTTCATTATTTCTAGTAAGTAATGATCTCCAACATGGGTTTAACATGGATCTTTATTATGTTTGAACAATTAATATTATTGGTTAATTCATCAATGTCCACAAGTCACTTTGCAATAGGATACTTCTAAAAATCTCCTTTAACAACACAAGGTAGATATGAAAATTATAATAAAATCTAATTCTCCTATCATCCCTACTAGCAAGTAGCCTAGCAGAAGAGTAGTAGACAATGTAGTGATTGTTGGCTTGTGTGAAAATGGATTAGTTGTAACTTCAAAAATAAGTGGTTCATTGGGTCTAATTTTGACCCATTACAAAATTGTTAGAGGATCAATGAACAATGACAGCTTACAAAGGGATGGCCATGGGATTGATATTACAACTAGACATGATAGTTGAGATCTCAATTTTATGATGTGAACTCGATAAGCAATACTGTAGTCATGGAATGCAATAGTTAGAATCCTCTTGCAAATTATGCACCACCTGTGTTAAGTTGTACATGAAATTTGAGAAATGATAACAAATCATCACAATTATATTGCACAAAATGACCATACAACTATGTAATAGTGAGTTATGATTCATTTTTAAAATATCCCATAACTTATATGTAATAGTGAGTTATGATTCATTTTTAAAATATCCCATAATTTATCATATCTGGGACATGTAGTCCTTTTGTGCCTCCTATGTTGTTTTTCATTCTGAGCTTACCATTTAGGGAAGGGTTGCTTAGCACATTTTGCAGGTTGTTTTTATGTTGTCAAACCACTAAAATGAACTAGTTCTTAAACCAGATATAAACTAGGTCTGGTTGGAATCATGTTATTAAGTTATCCTCATCATGTCAAATTGAATTTCCATTGATTCATAAAGGAGAATCCAAACATCGATTTCATTTAGCCACGAGGTGTAGCTCATTTGGTCTCAGTGGGGTTTAGTCCTCGTGAGGTCTCATGTTCAAACCTCATGGTTAGTGGTAGCAATGGATGGGCAGCGTCAAGGTTTGATGGTCGACCCTGATAGAAGTCCGGTTTCAATTCCTACGGGGGAGGTGCAGAAATGCATAACATAGCCCAAAAAATTCCTGTATGACTACGATGGCTAGTCGTACTCCTACTGTTACCATCGGGTCTGAGGGCTGGCCACAGCTCATGAATTTAGGTATCCACATGGTGCAGCTTCGTTGGATGGCATGGAGAGGTTCTCATGGTTGGAAAAAAAACATTGATTTCATTTATGAAAATAGAACTGTAGGGTATCAAACCACGCACCTCTTGCATGCAAAGCGAACGCTCTACCATGTGAGCTACATACCCAATCTTTGTCATATTAGACTAGGTTTTAATACTTAATATTTCCATGCAAATAAAGTTAGGCTTATAACGATTCAACTCGGTGAAGGGTCGAAAATCTTCTGTAGGATCTGAGCATGCCAACGGCATTTACCGTTAGCATTTGCAACCAATCACCATTCTAAAATTGTTTGTTCTAAGCCCTTCTTTTGAGAATTGATGTGTAAAAGTGTTTGGTGCTTCTTTGAGATTTTGAACTGCGAATATTTCAGGAAAATATGTTGATTAATTCGTGGAAAAAAGATTAAAATATGGCCATTTTCAGCTGCAATTAATGAAATATAAGAAATAATGAGCAATTGTATACACTTTCTTTTTGCTCTGTTGTGTGACCTGTTGTGCCCACTATATGCCAGTTAATTAAAACTTAACATGTAGAGTGCTAAACATAAATTATCAACCCGAGGAGGTCTTTTATTTCAAAGCTATCATGCAAAATATATGCAAGCAAAATTTCTACCTGCCACTGTTGATCTATTGGTATGCAATCGAAACTCTTTGTAAAGCAGATCACACATTTTTGAAGGTAAATCAAACCTCGAACCTATTCGTAAATCAAACTGTAAATCGAACACACTTCAAACAAGATCTATTCCTATGAAACAAGATCTGATTGCATAGATCTAAAATAAGTATTGTGTTGGCCAACGATCTATCAAAATGAATTAACAGAAGAACACTATGATAAATCGAATGAATAAAAATATGAACTGAATAATAAAACAACTATAATAAATCAATTGCATGAAAGCATGAATTAACAATTAATAGATCTATAAAATAAAACACCTACAATCAACACTACCAGCATCTGCTCAGGGAAGAGGGCCCTTCATCCACTGAGCACAGTTGGATCTCCACAATAAAAGTCTACAAATACAAATTTAAGAAACTACCAGCATGTATTATCATAATGGAAGAATTACAATAGATCTGGATCAAATCCTACATCATAACATTGTGTTCTCTCCTATTCCTGAATCTCCTATCATTCATCTCCTATCCTACCTAATCCCTGAATCTATCATCCATTTCTCAATGAGATTGATTACATATTTATACATAAAATTATCTCATGGAAATGAAGAACTGAATCCCCAATTTGTGATTTGCAACAGCTGAAACACGGCCGTAACTGCTGACAACTTTGGAACCGGCCGCAACACCAAATCTGGAAAATACCCTCTCAAAGAACCACCTGCGTATCGCAAACCATAATCTTTTTTGGCGATTTTCTCGTGACTCAAGTAAATGAGGATGTTACGCACAAAACCCATGTCTCGGATTTTTGAGATTCATTTCCATATGCCCGAAATCCAAGATGCGAATCAAGGTGTTCTTATGTGGCATGCATTTTTTGTTAAGGCTGTAACAGCTAGCTATGAGCGTCCTGTACGTGACAATTCACTCCACAAACCATCATTAGTAAAATTATGCATAATAGTCTTCAATTCATCAAAGATAAAGGAAAATAATCATTATTAACCACTTAAAACATTAATGAAAGTAGCATGTTATTTTACACGCAGCTACAACAAATGGATGGAAAATGGAATGATAAATTGGCAATAATGGTAAGAAAATGGATAAAAGGTATGTCGGTAAGTGATAGAAAAATGGACAATTCCAGGGCCCAACATCTCCCCCAAACTGAACTTGTTGCATGTCCTCATGCAACCCAATACCTGTGTAGCATCCAACTTGAAAAACTCATCCAATTGTTCCTTCATTTTACCATTCGCATAGCTGCAGCTAGAAGAAATGGAGAGTTTAACAGAAATTAGCAGAGTCACTTAGCGGAGGATTTAGCAAAAAGTTTGGCAGATTCGCAGCTCTTTAGTAGAAATTTGGCGGAGTCACAGCTTATTTTAGCAGAGAATTTGGTGAAGGTTTTAGCGACGAATTTGGTGGAACAACGCTAACTTTAGTGGCAAATTTGGCGGACTCGCAGCTACCGGAAAAGAACTCACGGCTGCCAGAAAACGGAACAGTGCTAAATTTAGTGGTGAAATTGGCAGAGGTTTTAGAGACGATTTTGGTGGAACAACGCTAAATTTAGCGGCGAATTTGGCGGGCTCGTAGCTGCCGAAAAAGAACTCGCAGCCGCCGAAAAAAAACTCGCAGCTGCCGGAAAAAAACTCGCAGCTACCGGAAAACGGATAGTTGCCAGAAAACGACTATCAAAAAAGAACTCGCAGTTGCCGGAAAAGAACTCACAGTTGCCGGAAAACGAACAGTTGCTGAAAAACGGCTACCGGAAAAGAACTCGCAGCTGCCGGAAAAGAACTCACAACTGCCGAAAAACGGACAGTTGTTAGAAAATGGAAAATGAAGTTGCAGATAACGGAATGGAAAATGGGAAACGGAGTTGCAGCTGATAGAAAACAGAAAATGACAATATTTTACGGTGTTGCAGCTGACGGAAAACGGAAAACGGCAATATTTTACGGTGTTGCAGCCTTTTGAACGGGAAACTTCTGGAGCCATTTTCTCCCAAACGACGAACTGGGTTGGGCTGAAATTTTTCAAGAAACTAGCTACCACACCAATGCATCTCCACGCCAAAAATTAGACAAACCCATATTACGGATTTCGAGAAAAATGTGAATTGGATGTAGGTGATGATGGTCATTTTCTTGAAAACCGTGCACTGGATTGAGCTGAAACTTGTCACGGTTGTTTTTCATGATGTTATGCATTTCCTGTCCAAATTTCATGATTATCCAATTCGTTGTTTGTGAGATATCCATGATGTTAAGGTATCATTTTTTCTTGCTTGGTCAGTTGGATTGGAATTTGAAGGGGATGTGCATGAATGATGAAGTGTTAGAATTGAGTGGAAATGATGGGAATGGATGGACATAAAATGATGTATAAACAATGGAAATGGCTAATGCTTAGTGGTTCTTCATGACATTTCTCTAAATCTTTAATAAATCAAAAACTCATGCTATTTTACCTCAAGTTTTACCTCCATGGAAACCTTGGTTGACATGAATAGACTGGTGTATGCTGGAGCTATGTAGGCCAATCTGATGCTGAGACATATGTATATGAGAGCTAAAACTTGATGAGACTGAATTTGATCCATGATGTTATGCTGGTTGCATGTAAGACTAACTGCTGAGACAATTGATGAGCATAAATTCTACCATAGAAGCAGAAAGCCCATTCTCTTGTTCTGAAAATCAACTGCTGAACTGAAAATGGAAAGGAATTGCAAAACTACTGAACAAATGATGCTGCAAATCATTGTTGAAACCATTAGATCACATAATCTTCAACTGCTACAAAACCGAGGTACAATTCTTACCATGCGAATGAATATGCTGAAGTCGAGCATGGAAAGAAATCATTGGATTACCAGCCATTAATGTATGCCATTAACCAATGTGAAGAAACTCACCTTTGATAACAGTGAGATCTAAAGTACCTTAGTGCATCTTGATAGGTACGAATGGATGTGCTGGAGTCGAGTCACCTGCAAGATTTGTCAATCAAGAGGCATTGATGAATCCCCATGATTAACAACAAGGAAATTTGCCATTGATTCGTGCAGATCCCAGGGCACTATAAAAACTCTAATCTCGATCCCAAATGATGTGTAGAAGTCGATGGGACAAGACCATTGGAAGGTGGACCTTAATGAATTCCACATCATCCAATACGAGTACAAAATAAATGATTGTGAAGAGTCATAGTGAAAAATAGAACCAACATGAAACTCAAAAGTGGAAAGCATTTGTGAAGTCATGATCTAGTAGTGATGGGAAATAAAACGGTTATGGTGACTACATAAGCAATGGAAAATGGGACTTCGACATGAATGGATTTTTAGGGTTTTGAAATGAGGAGGTTGAATGAATCTACCATAGGGCAATTGGCTTCTTGAGGGGTTTCTTTCAACAACAAGTGGGATGACAGGTGTCTAAAAATGATTCTTGAGGTATAGCAATGGGAATTGAATTATTGAACATTGGTATGATTTGCACATCAATCTATCCATTTTTTTTTATGTGCTCAATCCATTTGCAAATTGATAAAAAGTCTTCAAGAGTCACTCGTGCATGCATTGACCTTCTTCTTCCAAGGACCTGCAAAAACCTAGCATTTGCCTGCAATAAAACATGAGATGATGGAAGAAGAGAGATAATTGGTCTCTCTTCACCCAACACTTATGAAAAAAAAAACAACAAGCAATTACTCATAAAGCAAATCCAAAGAAAAATGAACAAAGAAAAATCCATTTTATACCTGCGGGAGAGCAATGTCCATCTAGACTCACCAATGGTATTCTAATCATAGCTTCTTCGTTCCTTGTCCAATTTGAGTGATTCAAAATCCAAATGAAAGTAAATTCATAGGTATATTTCCATTAGAAATAGGTTTTTAAAATTTTATGTAATGATGTTACAAATCACTCAGTAACAGCCTGCATGACAAGGTGTTTTTTTCGAATTCTGGACTAGACCAATAATCGCGGTTTTAGGCTTAACTTTTTCGTTTGATAACGGATTGATGTGATTCCAATTGGAGATGAAATTATATTCATGTAGGTATCTCCATTAGAAATAGGTTTTGAATCCAACAATAATTGATTGTTCAAATAAGCCAATGAACAGTCTAGAAAATAGAGTTTCAGGAATGCAGATTTGTGATAGGCAGTGGGTATTTTGGTCATAAAATTTGCATACGATATCGGAATGGAGTGATCCGAATTGAGTTGTAAACTAGATTCATATGGGAATATACCAATGAAACATGTTTTCAAGATATTTCCAATAAGGCATCCAAAAATTTACTGTCCCAGCTATGTTCCTAAGCTGCCAGCTTGACACCCTGTTCGTATTTTGGCCATAAAATTTTCGTTTGACACCCAATCGTAAAAATTCAAATTGTTTTGGAAACTAGATTCAAAGGGATACTTGGGATGTAAACATATTTTAAAAATAATTTCATTTGGTCTCCCAAAAATGGACTGTGCCATCTGTGTTCTAGTAAAATTTTCAAGCCAAATTGTCACCAAAAATTCAATAAATTAAATTTGACCCCAAAAAGTGATCGAAATAGGTGTGAATGTTTTGAATGATGTAAATTTAAATATAACACACATCCATACCAAAAATTTCAAGAATTGAGCACCTATATTGACTTGCACAGTCTGTTGTAGCCGCAGCTGCAACTCTTAAAAAATGTCATAATGTTGAAATAAAGCATGTGCATTTTTATGGAATTCATGAAAACATTCCATACCCATTCCTTATCTTTCTACTTTCTGATGTTCTATATCACAACAAGACGCAAGAAGAGAGCATACTTATTCAAAAATAAAAAAACAAACAAAAGCATGGTTTTATTATGTTACTCTATCCTACCTATTCTACTTGGAAAAAAAAAAAAAAATTCAAGTGTATGCATATTTCCAATGGAGCCACTTTCGAAAAAGTGACTCAAGTATGCTCATATTCCCAACAGAAAAATATAACTTTATGAATGCTAGGATATGAGAGATCAACTTCCCTTGAAATGATGGTGCCAAGATTTGGTGAAGTATGAAATGATGCTGCAGACCGAAGACAGATTGAAACCAAGCTTCAATATAGTCTTTGTTCCCTTGATTTCTCATGGATGTGACACCGTGAAGCTCCTTAGTAAACTGATCTTCCTCAATGCATAAGAGTTTCGGATCTAATGATGTGAATGATGCTTTTGGTTCCAATGGCTGTTCTTCGTCAAATATTACATGTGTATTGTTGATCTTGTCTGCTTGCTTATGAGGACTAGAAGAAACTCCATCTACAAAACTTGGATTTAAAACATGTTCAGGCCTCGTATGGATTTGTTGCAACAACGCACAGCCTTTTTGTAGCGATGTAGGTGAGGTAGAACAAGAGGGAAATGTAGGAACATTTTGCAGTTCAGCACTGTAAGCATACTGTACTGCTTTATTATAGTAATGGTGGAGGGTGGATTGGACAAGAAATTGTGTTGGGTACCAAGGAGTTTGATGAGAAGATAGATGTGGCTGATGTAGATGATTGAGTTGTGAGGTTGATATTGAAGGACCAAATTGTGTTGCAGCATGAGGGAGAGTGGCCATATGATCATAAGATAGGCCATTCCAACCTTGTGGATAAGGTAGGTAAGAGTTAAATTGAGGCTGCAACAACTGCCATGGTGGAAGAGTATTCAATGATTGAGTATGAGAGTAAGGAAATGGAGGGACATAATTTTGAACCATAGATGTGGGCCATGGCTGACATGACTATTGCAACGAGTTGACTGCAACTCCCAGATCTCTATGATATGTTTCTTTCATCTTTGATAAAGTGGGACAATGATCTGTGGAATGATTCAAGTCACATATACCACAACTTTCAAGACTATCCAAAGGGAAATCCCTTGCTTCTCGTATTTCCTCCTGCTTTTCCTTATCCTGCAAAACACACAATTGTGAATCAGCTTTATAAATTTCAAATAAATTGTTGATTTCAGCTCGTAAAACTCTTGTTCTTGCAGCATATTTAAAAAATAGAGATAAAAGTTCCTTAGAATTCTTACCAATCTTGAAGTTTCCTCTTGAATACCTTCTACATAAATCACAAATATCATCATATGCTAACTGAAATACATTACCTGTTGCCATCAGATTTAATACTTCTAAATATTCAGCTTGGATTCCCTTGAGTAGAAGTGTTTTTAAGATCTCCTTCCCCAGTTTCCTCTGTTTGGATCTTTGGAGGTTATATTGAAAGCGTTCTATGTATTCCTCTAGACTCTCTTCTTCTCCTTGTGTCATTTCAAAGATGTCTTCATTGACCCTGCAATAATCTTGGTACCTTTTCAAGAATACATGTTTCATGTCTTCCCAAGTTTGTATACAATTCCCACCGAGGCTCATAAACCATCGAAGAGCTATTCCTTTTAGAGTAAGGGGAAACACATTCAACTTTTGATCATTAGCACAATAACCATATCCTCTACAAAGTACTTCAAATTGAAATAAAAATACATCAGGGTCTTCGTTTTCCAAACCGTGAAAACTTGGTAGAACATGTGGGGGGATTCTTTTCGTTGGTGCCACTCCTCTCGAATCTCTGATGGGAAATTCGAAGGTAACAGCTTCTGCATCTTTCTTGCCTTCCATCTCTTCATTATATTCTTCATGTGCTATCTTGAGGCTCCTCCTTTTTATGTTCCTATCAACTTGTTAGTAGAATGGGTGGTGCTTACAACACCACTAAGGGGAATGATAAGATTTATGCTGCAAAAATTGAAAATGAAATAAAACTGAATGTAAAGACAAAAAATTAACACTCAAAATAAATTCAATAAACTAAAATGTAATCATGCAACCTACATGCCCTACTTTAACAATGCATCTTACAAAACAATGTCAGATGTACTTTTGCACAATTAATAACTTCCCCGGCAACGGCACCAAAATGTTGTGCCCACTATATGCCAGTTAATTAAAACTTAACATGTAGAGTGCTAAACATAAATTATCAACCCGAGGAGGTCTTTTATTTCAAAGCTATCGTGCAAAATATATGCAAGCACAATTTCTACCTGCCACTGTTGATCTATTGGTATGCAATCGAAACTCTTTGTAAAGCAGATCACACATTCTTGAAGGTAAATCAAACCTCGAACCTATTCATAAATCAAACTGTAAATCGAACACACTTCAAACAAGATCTATTCCTATGAAACAAGATCTGATTGCATAGATCTAAAATAAGTATTGTGTTGGCCAACAATCTATCAAAATGAATTAACAGAAGAACACTATGATAAATCGAATGAATAAAAATATGA
>LPNX011147928.1:39069-82609 GCA_001517045.1 Pseudotsuga menziesii
ACTGAATAATAAAACAACTATGATAAATCAAATGCATGAAAGCATGAATTAACAATTAATAGATCTATAAAATAAAACACCTACAATCAACACTACCAGCATCTGCTCAGGGAAGAGGGCCCTTCCTCCACTGAGCAGAGCTGGATCTCCACAATAAAAGTATACAAATCCAGAATTAAGAAACTGCTAGCATGTATTATCATAATGGAAGAATTACAATAGATCTGGATCAAATCCTACATCATAACATTGTGTTCTCTCCTATTCCTGAATCTCCTATTATTTATCTCCTATCCTACCTAATCCCTAAATCTATCATCCCTTTCTCAATGAGATTGATTACATATTTATACATAAAATTATCTCATGGAAATGAAGAACTGAATCCCCAACTTGTGATCTACAACAGCTGAAACACAGCCGTAACTGCTGGCAACTTTGGAACCGGCTGCAACACCAAATCTGAAAAATACCCTCTCTAAGAACCACCTACATATCGCAAACCGTAGCTTTGTTTGGCGATTTTGTTGAAATTTAAGTAAATGAGGATGTTACGCACAAAACCCATGTCTCGGATTTTTGAGATTCGTTTCCATATGGCCACAAATCAAGACGCTAATCAAGGTGTTCTTATGTGGCATGCATTTTTTGTTAAGGCTGTAACAGCTGGCTATGAGCGTCATGTACCTGACAACTCACTCCACAAACCATCATTAGTAAAATTATGCATAATAGTCTTCAATTCATCAAAGATAAAGGAAAATAATCATTATTAACCACTTAAAACATTAATGAAAGTAGCATGTTATTTTACGCGCAGCTACAACAAATGGATGGAAAATGGAATGATAAATGGGCAATAATGATAAGAAAATGGATAAAAGGTATGTCGGTAAGTGATAGAAAAATGGACAATTCCAGGGCCCAACATGACCATTGAAGAAACTACGCTTTCTTCTTGCTCCGATATGTGACTGAAATATTTTGGAAAAATGCAAAAAATGCAATTATCCTCATCCTGTCAAATTGAATTTCCAATGATTCACAGAGGAGAATGCAAACATTCATTTCGTTGGTGAAAATGGAGATGTGGGGTACCGAACCCCGTTCCTCTTAACATGAAAAATGAACGCTCTACCATGTGAGCTACATACCCAATATCTCTTAAACCAGACTAGGTTTTAATACTTAATATTTCTCTCCAAATAAAGTTAGGCTATAAGGTTTCAACGCGGTGAAGGGTCAAAAATCTTCTGTAGGGTCGGACCATGCCAATGGAATTTACCAGTAGAATTCACAACCAATGGCATTTACCGGTAGCATTTGCAACCAATCACCATTCTGAAATTGTTTGTTCCAAGGCCTTCTTTTGAGAATTGACGTGTAAAAGTGTCCCCCGCATTTTAGATGCAGTGTTCATTGCTTCTTTGAGATTTTGAACTGCGAATATTTCAGGAAAATATGTTTGATTAATTCATGGAAAAAATATTAAAATATGACCATTTTCAGCTGCAATTAATGAAATATAAAAAAAGAATGAGCAATTGTATATGCTTTCTTTTTCCTCCGCTGAAGAAACTACGCTTTCTTCTTGCTCCGATGTGTGACTGCTGAAGAAACTCCATAGCTCATTAAACTAGTAATTGCCCTAGAAGGTGTGATAAAAATCTGAAAGGGGAAACAATGAGAAAAAAAGTAAATGTGATGAAGTGGAAAGGGGAAGTGGTCGTGCAATTCGCAGAGGAAGAAGAGCAAAATCCCACAATTTGTAGATGTGCACAGATCCAGCTTCAGGTTGCTATAGTCAATTCAAACCCTTTGTATGTTCAACAATCATTCAAAAATATAAATGAATTATCAAGAAAATAAATGTAAATGTACAATCGATGAAATGTCCCAACCTATGCCGCTAAATCAAAGCCTATAAGGATAATAGTTGTCTAATAGAATTCAATTGCAACTTAAAAAGTGAACAAACAGACGAAGACACTCACCACAAAAAAAACAATTATCCAAAGACTCGAAAGAGAAAATCAAATCAACAAAAAGACTGAAACCGACTCAACACAACAAAACAAATCATGAAAAACATAGGAAATCCACATGTTGCGCTTTTCCCATGACGTAGCAAGCCTTCCGATTCCCAATAAAATTAAAACATCACCCCGATCATGCAATCAAGAAGATCCCTTGGAAACCTTTGAATCCACCCAGGGTATCATATATGAACTAGAACAATGAGAAACTAGGTACTGATTAGAGGACGTTTGCTTCGAAAAGAATTATCTTGTGTGCATTGTGTATGATTTTATGTGTTGTTAATGGTTATTATTACATGATGTGCTTAAACTTTGAAATGGTAAATATAAAATTCAGCACATAGATCTGTGGATCAACACACAACTCACAAGATAGATCAAACAATTTTACTCAGAATTGAAGAATGAAACAGTGCAAAAATGGCTTGCAACTGTGTAATGCTTTCATTAATCAAAAGTAATTGGATAATTAATTACAATGTAATACACTAGTATTAAAAACCAGTCAATTCGAATGCATGAGAGAGGAATTCGAATTGATTGACTCTACCTAACTGCATGGATAACTATACATGTCTAAATCACTATCAGAGTCCAACTAGTTAGCTCCAGTTGTCTACATCAGTGCCTCAGTGTGTTAAAATCAGTTAACTAGTCTAACTAAATGTGGTAGGTGAGGAATTGTGCCTTCCCACATGCAATCAATCAATGATTGGTGCTAACTGAATGTAACTAGATGTAACTGAATGTAACTGACTCCTAACTAGGCTTAACTAGTCACTAACTAAAATCAACTGAAGGAGGTTGGTTTCGGCACTCCCAGTGGCTCCTAAATTGTAGGGATTGGTCTAGTAGGCTCCTAAACTGATGCATGCAAATGCAGTCAATGGCAGTTAGCCTCAACTAGTGTTCCCTACACTGTAGTAACTGGTACATGTGGCCCAATTAGTCCATGTGGACCCAATGATGCTGGTGACTAAATATAGACTGAAAAGAATTGTAATTTAGACATAATTGACCAAATTGGACAAGGGAGGATTATAATCCTAACACCCCCCCTAAATGCTAACTTGGACAATTTGTGGGCCCTGGTAACTAAGAGCATAGGTCACCCATTACAACTATAGCATAGTAACTGCTTAATACAAGGAACCAGGGAAAAAACCACATGGGGAAAAATCCCCCCCCTCTAACTAGGTAGGTAGAATTAGGATTCAAGTTAAAAAAACTTGAAAATATGTTGCTGCAACCTGCATCTCTGTGGTGTACCAAATCAGCATGTATGATCTTTTGTGCACAGGTATCCCGAGGCCTGGCATGTAGACTTCTCCATATTCTCCCAAAATGATGATGGAAGGAAGGAGGAATGTAACCTTTGCCTCTTTTTGGATGAAGAGGTGTATGATCCACTCTATTATTTTGAGAGCAGTGTAGCTGATCAAACCTTGCCATGTAGCTTCTCACAGGGATTTTGTTGCATCTATCTGAAGGGGGTGAGATTGCATGACATAGCACAAGGTTCTCTTTCTGAAAATGATGTTTTGTCTTTTGTGTGTCGGGTGTATTTCCAGTCATCTTCCTAGCTTCCCGCTTGGGAGTAGGGACTGGATCTAGATCTTAATCATCCTAAATCTCGATCTCATAGAATGATACAACCGGTTCTGCAATACTAATGGAAACTGCAAAAGAAGTAGATAAAATGTGTTTACCTCCCCTTTCAAGTGGCAGCTGAGAGTGCATTGGTTCTGGTAATGGCAGGAAATGTGAGAACTAATATGACTTGGAGGCATGATTTGCAGCACCCTTCGCTATGATGTTCCTAGTAGAGATATATGTAATCTCCATTGAGTCAGGACCAAATATCACTCTCTTTGGAGGGCCAGTGTGAGTCATCTGGTATATAGATAACATATTTGCAGCTAAGGAGGGCACATAAAGCACATCTTTGAACTTTCCATGTTCAAGCTTGATAGAACCCTTCCCTTTGGCTTGAATTTGACTGTTATTACCCATCTGAATACTAGGGCCATCAGAACACTGTAAAGAAGAGAATGATTCTCTGGATGCAACCATATGATTGGAAGCTCCTAAATCAATGAGGAAGGCATGTGTTGTTGAACAACTATCCTTCATTGCATGACATATCTCATCATGTTCTTCAGTTTCTTCTCTATGGTAAACCTTCCTTGTGCCAGCAGGTACAATGATGTTATGGTTCTCTAGAAGAACAACCATTTCATCAATTGTTCTTCTCATACATGATCTTTCTAAATCCCCTTCCACAATAAGAACAAAGGGTCTTTCCTTTGGCATTCTTCTTGCTTCTCCTTGAGCCCGAGGGCTGATCTGACTGCTCTTTCTCCACAAGAGGCTCATTCTTTTGCTTCCCCTTACCATTCATAGCCTTAGGTCCTCCAACAACCAATCTTGATCTTTGGAAGATCGGATGATCCCCATTTGGATCAACTTATCATGGTCATTGGTGAGAGACTCAATGAAGGCATTAAGAGTTGGTATCTTCCAATTTGGTGTAGTGATATTCCCAGAATGAAAGGTTGATACAAAGAATGAGTAGTTTGCACCAAGTTTTGAGAGGATGGAAATGATGAGTTGATCATCCTCCTTCTCAACCTTGCACGGCTTCAACTGGAACACCAGGTGCTTGAATTTGGTGAAGAAATCATTCAGAGTTTCGAAGTTGCCTAGGTGAAGAGAGATCAACTCATTTTGTAGTTGATATATCCTCAGGTCATCTTGCTTATAAAAAAAAGGAAGCAAGCTTATCCCAAATCTCCTTCAGATTCTTCAATCCATTGATGTGAAAGAGAAGATCTCTAGAGATAGAAAGGCATAGGCATCCATATCCTTCATTAAGCTTATTCCAGTATTTTTCTTTGTGAACATAATGAATCGGCTCTACCTCGGTGTCCATTGTGACTCTATAGAGTCTTTTGAAGCGGAGTTCCATCTCCATGTCCTCCTTCCACTGATGGTAGTTGAAAGGAGTGAGAATCTTCATAGGAGGGGCCATTTTGTTGTTGTAGAGAATGCAGTGAAGGAGACTAAATGTTGTTGTAGCGAATGCAGTGAAGGAGACTGAAAAACCTATAAATCACACAATCAAATAAACAAGTAAGGTTGACAAGCTGCACTTTTGGAATTTTCCTCACACCCAGCTTAGTTAATCAAGCAATCTTGATAAACAATTCCTTTGCTTAGGATTTATGTGGTAAATTTTCCTCTTCTGGTGCAGTGTTGGAAGGTACAATTTTGCTCCAAAAAAAAATTGATCCAAGTATGAATCTGTAGTACGAGAAGTGCCTTGTCCTACCGAGGATATGATACCATATAAAATTGAGCACATAGATTTGTGGATCAACACACAACTCACAAGATAGATCAGACACTTTTACTCAGAATTGAAGAATGAAACAGTGCAAAAATGGCTTGCAACTGTGTAATGCTTTCATTAATCAAAAGTAATTGTATAATTAATTACAATGTAATACAATGGTATTAATAGCCAGTCAATTTGAATGCATGAGAGAGAAGATTGAATTGATTGACTCCACCTAACTGCATGGATAGTTAGACATGTTTAAATCACTATTGGAGTCCAACTAGTTAGCTCTAGTTGTATACATCAGTGCCTCAGTCAGTTAGAATCGGTTAACAAGTCTAATTGAATGTGGTAGGTGAGGAATTGTGCCTTCCCACATGCAATCAATCAATGACTAGCACTAACTGAATGTAACTGACTCCTAACTAGGATTAACTAGTCACTAACTAAACTCAACTGAAGGAGGTTGGTTCCAGCAATCCCAGTGGCTCCTAAATTGTAGGGATTGGTCTAGGAGGCTCCTAAACTGATGCATGCAAGTGCAGTCAGCGGAATTTAGCCTCAACTAGTGTTTTCCACACTCTAGTAACTGGTACATGTGGCCCAATTAGGCCATGTGGACCCAATAATGCTAGTGACTAAATATAGACTGAAAAGACTCCTAGTTTAGACATAATTGACCAAATTGGACAAGGGAGGATTATAATCCTAACAGTAAAAAGTGTTCAATAATGTTTCACCCCACCCTTTCATGATTGGTGATATTTTCAACATTTACCTCCAAAGAGAGGTGGCATATGTATTGTTGTTTAGGTTCAACTTTAGTTGATGTTGGGAAAGTACGAGAATACCTCATTGGAGTTCTAGAAAGGTAAGAGTTGAGGCCAAGCCTTATGAGCTCCCATATTTTCAATAAAGGTGATTATGGGAGAAGCACGTGTTTTTCATGAAGAAAAAAATAGTCACCATTAGTTGTGATAAATAATCATTTCATTTGCAACAAATTTGAGTGGAAGCCAATTTGCACAATTTGTAGGGAAAATCCACACCCAATAGGTAGTTGAGAATTCTAATTCAAGGGAATTACAACAAAGTTGTATGATTTATTAGAAGCTAAATTTTCATATGCATTTAAAAAAAGGAAACCCTAGGCACAATCCTTCATAGTTTTGAGGATGGTAACTAGGGTAAATTGTAAAAGCTTGGGGCTTTGTAAACATGTCTAATGAGAATAGTACCTAAATGCAAAGGATAACAATTATTCCTTCCAATCACCCATGCTAAACCCAATTCACGAATGGGAAGATTAATTATATGAGACTTTATTAAGTTAGAAAAGGTAAAGCTTAATGAATTTCGTTAAGTTGGTGGAGGAATCCTTTTTAAGATAAGCGTGGGAAGTAGTAAAATATTATGGTGCATAAATCCAGGAGGATAGATATCCGGGTGAGAGGAAGATGTTATGGATCATCCTATACTTTTACATTCATGTATGCCTACAACTAGCATGACATAAATAGGACCAAAGTATGTAGGCTCTTTGACATAGGACCCTCCTCCTATGGCTGGAAGAGGGAGGTTAATCATCCTCCCATACTCATGCTCTCCCTCGCCATCTTATGCCCCATTATAGATATGGTGGACCGCATATAGGATAGTTCTATCTAGGTGGAAGGAATGATTATCGCCTTCGTTCTTTTCCCCTCATTATTTTATACCAATAAGGTGGGATCATCCTCATTTAGAAAGGTGAAATACTAGAATGATATAAGAGGGGGGGAGATTGGTGTAGCCATCCATTTCCACCTATAGAACAAGATACAATAATTCAACATTGTCAAACTGCATTCCTAATGATAAACATGTAAATTAAGGAATATGCCATGAGGAAACGTCATGAGGGTCATGTAAACATGACCACCTTAGTTCCATGTGGATTCCAACATGGTAGTGCAATGTCTAAACCATATTAGTACATGTGGAATTTACATGCCATGAAAACATGTTTATGTTGTTAATGTAATTGTAACTTCGGAATGTATTCACTTGTATTTCTCATCTATTCTAACCTGATGTTTATTCTGGGATGTTCTTGTGTCATGTCATGCCCCGATGTTCTGATCGGGAGAATAAATAATGTAAACAAGTCATGTCAAGTCATTGTGGGTAACCCTGCTATTGTCTAAGGGTTAAAGTCCCCGCAGTTCTGGGCACTAGGGTTATTAGACTCTCTTAGTGAGGTCGGCCCTAGTAGGGTTTTAGTCATGTCGGGATTAGTATAAATAGAGAGATGGACTCTCTAATTAGCACACATCTCATACACACTCAAGTGTAGCGCATAGTTGAGGAATAGAAGGACACTGGGGCGAGAGGAAAGAGCTTACTACTATCAAGAGATTGTCTTACTGTTTTTTGGGTTTCACTTTTGTGCTGATTCTATCTCAGAGGAAGTTGCGGGGTTTTTCTCCATTTATGGTTTCCCCAAGGAAAAACACTGTGTTCATTGTCTCTTGTGTTTGATTGTTGTGCTTCTTGTTCTCTCATTTTAAATATCCTAATGATATGCTAGCTTAATGTTGAAAAGCTAACATGGTATCAAAGCTAACCTGAGAAGAAGACACTGTGCGGCTCCGGGAACTAGGGCTTCCTATTTTGTGGATCTCTCTCCACATTTTTTCAGCAAAAGAAGGGTGGAATAACTCTCCTCCCTAGGGTGCATCTTTCTGTCGAAGCATAATCCAATTCTAAGGTTTTTCAGTTTTGGACCCAACACTCCTGCCGAAAATTAGGGCTTTTCACAGAAGAGGAATTTTTCAGTGAGCCCAGGCCTGGATTGATCTCCTCCCCAAAATTGAAGTTATGGATCAATTTCAAATCATTTGGTTGGACAGAACTCCAGAAAAGAAAAACACTAATCTGCTCCTAAACCAGTACTGCAGGATTTCAACTTCAAATCCAAATCCAACATCTTAACCTGGTAAGATATAAATCTTTTGTATTTCCATTTGAGGTTCTCAATTAAGATGTCTCATCATACCAAGCTTGATGAAAATCTTGAGGGAGGTGATAACTTTCGAGCTTGGAAGTATAGGATCTCCTTGGTGCTGGAAGAGAATGAGTTGGACTCCTACATCCATGAGGAGGTTCCAGTTCCACAGGGAGATGAGGCCAAGGCCTTACATAAGAAGAAGTTGGTTATGGCAAAGAGGATCATTGCAGATTCTATCAACGATCACCTTATTCCATAGGTGTCCTCCCTCAAGACACCTAAAGCTATGTTTGATGCCCTAACCAAACTGTTTGAAGGGAAGAAGATCAATTGGAAGATGACTCTAAGGAACCAGTTGAAGAATGTCAAGATCCAAAATGAGGATACCATCCAATCATACTTCACAAGGGTATCCCAGATCAAAGAACAACTAGAAGCTATAGATGAAGAAGTGGAGAATGCAGAAATTGTGTTGACAACATTGAATGGCCTCCCTAGATCATGGGATTCTTTCATCCAAGGAATCTGTGTTAGGAAGAAGTTGGTCAAGTTCAATAGACTATGGGAAGAATGTTCACAAGAAGAGGCTCGGATAGCAGCTCGAGAAGAAAAGATGGGAAATGAAGATCAAGCTCTCATAATACACTCAAGGAAAGGAAGAAGGGAAAAGCATCATCACCAAGGTAAGCATTCTCATCAGAAAGGTTCATCTAAACTCAGATGTTATACATGTGATGAAATAAGACACCTTTCTAGAAATTGTCCCATGAATAAGAATGGAATAAAGAATAAGAAGAACTCCAAAAGAAAACATAATGCTCATACTGTTGAGGATGATGATCCTCCAAGGAAGAGAGTAAAGCAAGAAAGTGAAGACTCTTCAAGCGAGGATGAATATGTTCTGATTTCTGCTCTCATGAGAACTCTCACTCATGGAAGCAAATATTGGCTTATTGACAGTGGGGCTTCCAAACACATGATAGGTTTCAAAGAATCCTTTGAGAAGCTATCCGAACATAATTCACCCCATAAGGTGAAGCTAGGAGATGACTACCAATATCTAATAAAAGGTAGTGGTGAATCCTCCTACAAGCTAGGCTCTGGAAAGTCTATAAAAATGAAGGATGTTCTATTTGTACCAGGACTCAAGAAGAACCTTCTCTCCATATCAGCATTGGATGCAAAAGGCATGAGGGTTGCATTTATAGATGGCCAAGTTATCATGTGGCCAAGAGGAAAGACTATTGACGATGCAATAGTGATTGGAGAACAAGAAGGAGGTTTATACAAGCTTAAGGGCCATTCAGAACAAGCTATTGTCCATGACATAGTAGAGCCAAATGAACTATGGCATAGAAGGATTGTACATGTGCATTATAGAGCACTACCACTTGCAAGCAAAGCTGTTAAAGGTATTCCATAAATTCAAGAAAAACATGAAGGGGTCTGCAAAGGATGTGTGAAAGGGAAGAATACAAAGAAGACATTTCCAAGTAGCGAGAGCAAGGCAAAAGGAATCTTGGAAATCATCCACTCTGATGTATGTGGTCCAATGTCATCAAGTTCACTAAGCAGGTATGTATACTATGTTTCTTTCATTGATGACTTTTCTAGGAAGACATGGATTTACTTCATGAAGAACAAAGATGAAGTGTTCAGCAAGTTCAAGGAATTCAAAGCCTTGATCGAAAACCACACAGAAAATAAGATCAAGATCTTTTGATCAGATAATGGAAGAGAATTCACATCAAATGAATTCAAAGACTTATGCAAAGAATCATGGATTAAGAGGGAGTTGTCCACTCCTTACAATCCACAACAGAATGGGGTTGCGGAAAGGAAGAATAGAACTATCATGGAAGCTGCAAGAGCAATGCTTCATGATCAGGATCTTCCTATGCATCTATGGGTAGAAGCAGCTAGAACAACAATGTATGTACAGAACCGTACTCCACACAGAGTACTCAAGAATAAAACTCCTAAATAAGTCTTCTCCGGTAAGAAACCAGAAGTCAACCATCTCAGAATATTCGACTGTCCAGTGTACATACATATACCAAAAGAAAAGAGAACAAAACTAGATCCTTTAGGAAAGAAGGGTATATGTGTGGGATACTCTAAAAGCTTGAAGGCTTATAGAATATACTTCCCAAGTTACAAGAAGATCAATATCAGCAGGGATATAACATTTGACGAAGACACAGCTTACAACAAATCCAGGAAGAGACCTGCTGAAGAACTTGAAGTATCAGAAGCTCCCAGAATTCATGATACAACCATGAATGAAGAAATTCAAGAAGAAGATCGAGAATTTGAAGAACCACAAAGACCTGTAGATCCACCTCAGGAGAAGAATCCTCACAAGCAGAAACCTACTTGGGTACGAAAAATTATCCAAGGTGCGGAAAGATATGGGGCTCCAGAAGAACATCACAGAGAAAGAAAGAGAACTAGATCTTGCTCCGGATATGTAGCCTTACTATGTGACTTTATCAACGAAGAACCTTCTAGTTATGAAGAAGAGGCAGAACAGAAAGAATGGAAGGATGCGATGATCAAAGAATATCAATCAATCATGAAGAACGATGTTTGGGATGTTGTCCCAAGACCAGAATGGAATTCAGTTGTAAATTCCAAATGGATCTACAAGATCAAGCATGCTGCGGACGGTAGCATAGAGAAATATAAGGCAATATTTGTGGCTCATGGCTTCTCACAGAAGGAAGGAATAGACTACGAAGAAACCTTTGCTCTTGTAGCCAGATACACTTCCATCATATCAGTACTTGCTTTGGCTGCAGTAATGAAATGGAAGATACACCAAATGGATGTCAAGGCTGCTTTCTTGAATGGTGTAGTGGAAGAGGAAGTGTATGTAGAACAAGCACTCGGTTTTGAGACACATGACAGGGAGTCTCATGTGTGCAGACTAAAGAAAGACCTGTATGGTTTGAAACAGGCACCCAGGACATGGTATGGTAGAATTGACAGCTTTCTATCCAATTTGGGCTTTACCAAGAGTAAAGCAGATTCCAACCTTTACTACAAGGTTGAAGATGGCAACCCAGTGATGCTTCTACTGTATGTAGATGATCTGTTTTTAACAGGTATGGATGGGTTGATTGCTGATACGTGGAGAAAGCTTGCTGCCGAGTTCAAAATGAAGGACTTGGGTATGATGCATTATTTTCTAGGTTTGGAGGTGTGGCAGAATGTGGATGGAATCTCCCTCAGATAAGGGAATTATGCAGTAGAGATCTTGAAGAGGTTTGGGATGATGGACTACAAGGCTATGGCCACACCTATGGCATCGAACCTGAAGTTATTGAGCGATGCTTCATTAGAGACGGTTGATGCTACGATGTATCGTCAGATGATTGGGTCCTTGATGTATCTGACGAACACGAGACCAGACATTTTCTTTGCCGTGAACACCTTGAACCGATTCTTGACAGATACGGGAAATGTTCACTTGATTGCTGCAACGCATATTCTGAGGTACCTGAGGGGTATAATTGATTATGGGCTCAAGGACGAGGTGAATCAGAAGATTAACCTAGAGGGTTATGTTGATTCATATTGGGCAGGCAGTGCCATCGATAGGAAGAGCACTTCATTGTGTTGCTTTAATATGGGATCGGGTGTGATCTCTTGGTTTAGCAGGAAGAAATCTTGTGTGGCACTGAGTACAGCTGAAGTAGAGTATGTCGCAGCTTGTTCAGTTAGTTGTGATGCAGTATGGATGCGGAAGCTACTGTCTGATTTATTTAATCTCCAGATGGATGCTACTTGTATACATTGTGACAACCAGAGTTGTGTGAAGTTGTCAGAGAATATAGTGTTCCATGACAAGTCAAAGCATATTGAGATCAAGTATCACTATATCAGGGATATGGTGCAGAGGGGAGCAGTGAAGCTCCAGTATGTTGCGATGGAGGAACAGATAGCTGATGTATTGACGAAGCCATTGGCTAGGGTGAAGTTTGAGTACTTCAGGGAGAAGCTTGGTGTTCTCCGGATCGAGGTTTCCTCTAAGGGAAAGTGATGAGTCCCATAGCCATTTTTACATGGTCAGAGGATTAGTTCCTTCCATGGTCAGATGTAAGGGCTCAGCCATTCTGTCATGGTGAGAGGATTGGTTCCTTCCATGTCAGATATGAGTGCTAAATGCCATTCTTGGAATGGAGGTACCTGGTCAGTTACCAGGAACACTCAATCCAGGACTGAGAGAGCCATTCTGACAAGTAGGTTAGATGTAAGGGCTGAGCCATTCTGTCATGGTTAAAGGATTAAGTTCCTCCCATGTCAAATGTGAGTGCTGGCCATTATGTCGAGTAGGACAGATGTAAGGGAAACTGCCATTATGGGAATGGAGGCACCTGGTCAGTTACTAGGTAGCTCAGTCTAGGGCTGGGGGCCATTCTGATATGACTGTAGGATTGGTTCCTACTTGATCAGATGTGAGTGTAGGCCCTTTTGAACATGCATGTTGGATTGGTTCCTCGCATGTCTCAGATGTAAGTACAGAGCCTTTTCGAACATGCATGTTGGATTGGTTCCTCACATGTGTCGAATGTAAGTGCAGAGCCTTTTTTGAACATGTATGTTGGATTGGTTCCTCACATGTGTCAAATATAAGTGCTGAGCCTTTTTTAACATGCATGTTGGATTGGTTCCTCGCATGTGTCAAATGTGAGTGCTGGGCCTTTCTGACAGGGTTGTGGGATTGGTTCCCACATGGTTAGATGTGAGTGCTAGGCATGCCTTTCTGATATGATTATAGGTTAGTTCCTACATGGTCAGATATAAGTGCTGGGAAATGACCTACATGGTGGCTAGGCCTACATCCAACATGAAAAAGGGATGGCTCTGTAGAACTTCCTATGATGAGAATAATCATGAGATAGCACCCATGAAGATTCAGTATTGATGATCCAGCAGAGATGATCCAAATCGAGGGAAGATCCAGATCCAGAGATGATGCTTCAGAGATGATACAGATCGAGGGATGATCTAGATTTAGGAATGATGCTACAAATGATCCAGATCGAGTGATGATCCAAATCCAGTGATGATAATCCAGATCCAGTGATGATCCAGATCTAGTGATGATAATCTAGATCGAGTGATGATCCAGATCCAGAGACGAAGATGACTTGAAGACAAAGAAGACTTGAAGATGAATATGACTTAAATATGCAGATGACGAGAAGACCCAGAGAAGAAGACCAGTGATGAAAATTGTGTCGATAGAATACCTTCCTAGTTAAGAGTAATTGTAACTTTGGAATGTATTCACTTGTATTTCTCATCTATTGTAACCCGATGTTTATTCTAGGATGTTCTTGTGTCATGTCATGCCCTGATGTTACGATCGGGAGAATCAATAATGTAAACAAGTCATGTCAAGTCATTGTGGGTAACCCTCCTATTGTCTAAGGGTTAAAGTCCCCGCAGTTCTGGGGCACTAGGGNTCCCTAGTAGGGTTTTAGTCATGTCGAGATTAGTATAAATAAGGAGATAGACTCTCTATTTAGCACACATCTCATACACACTCAAGTGTAGCGCATAGTTGAGGAAGAGAAAGACAATGGGGCAAGAGGAAAGAGCTTACTGCTGTCGGGAGATTGTACTATTTTTTGGGTTTCACTTTGGTGTTGATTCTATCTCAGAGGAAGTTGCAAGGTTTTTCTCCATTTATGGTTTCCCCAAGGAAAAAAATTGTGTTCCTTGTCTCTTGTGTTTGATTGTTGTGCTTGTTGTTCTCTCAGTTTAAAGATCCTAATGATATGCTAGCTTAATGTTGAAAAGCTAACATATGCTAGAAAAAAATCATCATTTTAATAATATTACATTGGGTAGTTAAAGCACTAGTTAACAGTTCTTGGATGAGAGATGATCAAGTTATGAATGACCAATAGGGGGGGCAATCATTATTGATAGTTTAAATATATTATAGAAATGAGATAAATTGGTTCTAATTAGAGTGAAGGTGATCTATAGTAAGCCAATGAGATAAAGGAGTTACAATAGGAATGTGACCATTACATGGTAGAGCAATTAAGGGTGTTTATATTCCAGAAAGCAAGTACCATAATAGAGCTATAAAGGACTCAAATATATTTTTCCATAATCAAGTAATACCATATCGATGGATAAAGAGAGTAGAGTGGTAGGGGAATTACGAAATGTTCCAAAGACAAGAAATCACAACATCTTCAAATAGCAGTGCTATAATATCTTCCATAGTTGAAGATTTGGAAGTTTCATTGATCCAAGAGAGACACAATTGTGTATCCTTTCATACCTTATGTTTTAATGAGAAAGCATAATATCTTGCATAGTTGAAGAATTGGAAGTTCCATTGATCCAAGAGAGACACAATTTTGTATCCTTTATACTTTGTGTTTTAATGAGAAAGCATAGATATTTCTTATTGGGGAAACCCTTTTATACTTTGAGTTTTAATGATAAAGCATAGATATTTTTTATTGGAGTTTTCCCCTCTTGGGTTTTTATAAGGTAAATTTTTGTGTTAACAATGTGTTTGTTGTAGTTTCCATATATACTTTGTTTGTTTAATTAGTAAAGATGGATAACCTTCTTTATTTCATGAAGAGTAATCATAATTGATCCCTACACAATATAGCTAGCTTAGTTTTATTGTAATCAAAGGAAGATTATGATGAAATAATTCAGTGTAACTTAGTTTCATTGCATTGTAATTAGAGGGAGATTATGATGAAATAATTCAATTTAGTGTCGAGTAACTTGATCACTGAAGGCATGAATTATACTTATTCCCCCACACAGCAAAGGATAGCCTCGTTATAAGATATAAACTAGGTCTCGTTGAAATCATGTAATTATGTTACCAATTTTAAGTATTATGTTATCAAGTTGAAGTTCTGGTGACTGAAATCCAATCATTCGGCAAAATACGAACCTTGACTTTGTCAATTCGTTGGTCAAAATGGAGATGTAGGGTATCGAACCCCATACCTCTCGCATGAAAAGAGAGTGCTCTACGATGTGAGCTACATCCCCATGTTCTGTCCATTCAAGGGTTTCAACTCGGTGACGGCATTTACCAGGATTTTTGAAAAATTGGTTGCTTTCAGATCAGGATTTTTGCAAAATTGGTTGATTCTTTGAGATTTTGAAGTGAGAGAAGATCATGATTTGTTGCACACTTAAATGTACTTAGATGAGGTGAATATTCCAGGAAAATATGTTGATTAATTCATGGAAAAAAGATTAAAATATGACCATTCTCAGCTGCAATTAATGAAATATAAAAAAGAATGATCAATTGTATACGCTTTCTTCTTTCGAATGTTGGTCTTCGTTGAGCTGATTTGGCACCTTGGTTCAAATACTTGAGTTCGAGTGTAGTTCGACACACTTAAGACATTTTTACAAGTCATGGAAAATAGAGGTTGCTCTTTCTGAAATTTATGAAGTTCTAGACATCGATTGATAGTTGTGGTGGAGCACATGTGCTTACTACAATCCATATGTATAATGATATGTACGGCCTTTCTGGACAATGAATAATATGGTTCAAAATTTTAATAAAAAAATTGGGTTGTGATATTTTCTCCATTGAAAAAAAAAATCCTCCGCCTAGTTGTGCTCAAACAAATTAACAAATAGGAAGATTGACTATAAGACCTTTTATTAAGTTGACAAAGGTAAACTTTAATACTTTTATTAAGTTGGTGGAAACACTTTTATTAAGATAAACGTGGTAAGGAGAAAAATTATGACACATACACTAGTACATGTGGACATTTTTCCCACGGAAAATTGTTGCTATTGCAACACTTTTGCGTTGCTATAGCGACAAACATGACCCCTTCTATTCATGGGAAAACTTTTGTCGCTATAGAAACACTTGCCATCGTTCATCGCTATAGCGACAGAAAAGATATGAAACGTCCTTTGTTTAATCCACCTATACTTTGTCGTTGTAGTGACGAAGGTCTGTCGCTGTAGTGACGAAGGTCTATCGCTATAAAGACCGCAAGACCTTGTCATTCGGCGACGAACTTGCATGTTTAAAGAACTTTATGCCACAATACTCCATCGCACGCATCACAAAAGTCCGTCGCTATAGCGACGACAAACTTGAATGTTTAAAGAAATTTATGCCACTATTGCGACACAGTGGGCTGGCTATTTCAACGAAGTTGTGTCGCTATTGCAACAATGGGCCATCGCTATAGCGATGCCTATGTGTACAAGCCTCTGGTGGGCTTGCTATACTAGCAAAGAAAATTTTGTCGCTAGTATAGCAAGCCTATCGGAGACTTGTACACATGGGTATCGCTATAGAGACTACCCTGTTATTTTTTATTTTTTAAATTATGTTGAAAGAATTCCCTACTATGGCAGGAGGATGTTCAAAATTCTCTAGTTGATGGTTGAAATTTCCAAATGCACCTCCTCCTCCTCCAGTGCCCTAAATCCTTTTTATCATTCCCTATCCTCTGTCTTGTTTTCACGAGGCATTAATCACCTTTTGGTTTGTATTTTGGACACTTCAAGACGGTATAGACAAATAGTTTGTTATTTTAAGCATAGACTATTTACTTTGCTTTTTTTTACTGGTGTTTTGGAAACACCTAAGAAATATAACTTTTATTCCATCTCAAATAAAAAAGTTTGTGAAATATTGCTTTGGCAAAAATGAAAAAAAAATATAGTCACAGAGCAAATTAATATTCAATTTAACAATAGAAAATGTAGCATTCCACTTGTCAATTCTATAAAAACATTTGCATTCTGAACACTTCTCCCCAGCACTACAAATACATTATATAGTGGCAACTAACATTTCTGACTAATATATATCCAAGAATCTGAAATGAATGAGAATAAAACATGTAATTTTATCTTAGATACAATACGTAGCATTGTTGAAGGGCAAAGAGTTATGTACACACTCTGATTTCACCTTGGGAATGGTTGTCAATGGTAGCATTTAGTTGGATTCAAATAAATACAAAAAAATATCATTTTCAAGAATTTTATTAAACAAGGGCCTTAAATTATTTTCTTGTGTCTTTAACAACTTATGCTAGCTGCACCTAACTTGTCAGGATATGGGTACATTGGAATAGAGTCGGGTATGGAGATAGTGTACAAAAAAGATACCTATATAAATATTTATATATATAAACCAAATAATATAAAATTAGAATTAAAATTAAAAACAAAGCAAAAAAGGAGCAGTGTAATGTAAATCAACAATGTTTCAAATTCATTTTCATTTTTTAAATTCAAATCATTCAAGCATCCACCTTTCATCAGTCGACATTCATGATTCAACATTGAACAATGACATTCCTTCCCTTTCCAGACATCGCGTGAAATGAAAAACCAACAAAAAACTGAAACTTGAAACTGAATGAAAACTGAAATGTGGGGACTTGACAAGAAAGAATGCTTAATGTTAAACCGTTGGCATGGGCACCAATTTCCTGCAATAAAGACATAACAATGCCCTACTTCCTCTCTTCTTCTCTGTTGGTCTCTTCCAAGCTCACATAACCACATTGGGGCTTTTGTATTATGAAAGAATTCTTTTTATACTTAAATAGAATGAACAGTAACTAAGATGAAATATATTTTTTCTAAATCACATTTCCAAATTTTCACTTCAAAATAATAGGCATGACTATAATGTTCTTGACTTTCATTATACATGCAATCCATTAACACTATCAACCATTCCCAGTTTCTCAAGTATGTTTTTATGCCCTCCAACTCATACATCCAATAAAAAATAAGTATCATTTGAATAGTGTTTAAAATGAATCACTTCTACATAGTGTGTATCTCACTGTAAAGAAACATCGATGCTAGAATCATGCTCAGACCTCCTCCTAGACTCAAGAATATCTTTCTATAAAATCCAATATACAATTATTTTATATATAATTCTCTAGCTTGAAAATCCATTTCCAGAGAGTAGCAAAATAGACCACAACGGGCTATTCATCATATCCACAATTGTTTGCAGATGGCTAGAGTAACCAAACCCATTGATACGAAATTTAAATTCTAGCTGAAAGAACAATGCAACATGTTCTGATGGCATTTTATGATTGTGAAGTTGCATGGATGACATGAAAAGAAATCATACCCAAACACAACCATCCAGTTCACATCAGTTCCTTTATTATTATAAGGATGCAAGGGATCTTAGGGTTCCAACCAATGATCATGTGTGGACAGGAACAAATATTATTCAGCTATTTTTCATGGAACAAGGAAACAGTTATTGGTTTTAAAAAAGTATGGATTTCATCAACAACAAGTTTAATTTTTTAGGAAATTGCAAATCAGTTTGTTGATCTTTGAGCAGGAAGAATTTTTTATAATATTGTGCATATAAGTTTATTGCATCTTGTTTTTTTATCATTTATGAACAATTTCTACTTTTATGTTTCCAAATTGCATGACACAACCATATATCCTTTAAAAAGGTTTTAAGACAAGATGAATTTACAATGTCAAAAGCGCATTCTCAAACAAGCTCAAGTGATTCTCCGGAATTCTTATGCTACCTATATATAAAAGAGACCAAGGTAAAAGGTTCTGGTTACCAAACCATTCAAAGAATATGATAAGAAAATGGCAATAGTGCTGACAAATGTAATCTGCAATTTTGAGATTGGCCGTCACCAACAGAATTGAACTGAGAACTTTGAACTTTGAAATATAAGAAATAGAATAATACAGTTGGACCAAGAACAACCTTGATCTTTGAAATATATGAAATGGTAACATACAATTAGACCAAGAACAACTCTAATCAACTTTCATCTTTGAAATATAAGAAATGGTAGTATTTAACACTCCTATGAAGTTGAATATTGACAACAAGCATATTCATTTCGGCATTTGAAATGGATTTCTCCATCTTTTAACATGGAATGGCAAGGTATATTATATATAGTTTCTACTAAAAAATACCATAGATTTTGTAGTTTATATATTGATATAAACTATTTCCAATTAATAATTTTGATTCGGCATTGGCCATATATTTGTCTTTTATTTCCAGATATAATCTATAGGTTTGATGTTATGAATTTTTTGTCTATATGTTTCCTTTTCATTTTGACTATGTTTATCCAATTTATAGGGGATTCTTATCTTATTCAAGATCTTGTCTCTGCACAAGGTGAGGTTTACTCCTTGGATTTTGGATCTTCGGTTCACTCTAGATTAACTTCAAAAAATTCAAGATACCATATTGAAAAGAACATGGCTAGCTTCCGTAGTATCTCATATCTTGAATTTTCTCTAGCAATGGGACTTCTAGCGGTGGTTTTTTGTGATGGAAATGTTTTGTTATGTTCAACAAATAATAAGGATTTGAGGAAAATGGATGGCATCATAGATAAAATATGGTTAGGTCTATATGATTTTGTATGTGTTGCAGTAGGGTCAGAACAATACATACTTTCCATTGTCTCTAAGAGGGAGATATTATGAAAAATCCCTTTCAAGCAATTTTCTTCTTCTAATAGGTTGTTAAAATATGTGTTCCTACCCACTACCTCCCTAGCCATCCATTGTATGAAAACTTGGGAATCACCATAAAAATGAAGATTGTTTACTCCATTCACCTTTGTTGGCCTCGTGAGTATTTCCAATGCCCTCATCTCTACCTTATTGTTTGTGCCAACCCTTGTACCACAAGCAATGTCAAGTCAACACTGTTACGATATAAAGAGGATTCGTCCTACCCCACAATAATATAGGTTTTGATTTGAGGCTTCATCAAATAAATCCCAAGCCATTGTTTTTTCCATTTCAAGTAGAAATAACTCTCTTGATTTCTTGTCCTATGTAGACTTGGGTAAGGAAGACATGTCGCATTGATCATATGAGATACCTTCCTTAGAGATAGAGATGAAACCACAAATAATCCATGATTGAGGGTCCCAACCTAACATGATCAAAGTTGCCATGATTTCCAAGGTATTCATGTCTTTGATATAGCATTTATTCTAGATATATTTCCTTAAAGCAGGGGCTATAATCCCCATTGACATCAAGGGATATAACTATGGGTTTATCTATATGTCAAAAAAATTTATTATTGAAATTATAATCCTCTCAAAAATTTCCATTGAATGTATATAACATTAGATTTGACTTATATGTATGATAGAAAATTCATAAAGATTCCATTATTAATCTTTAATATATTTTTATCAAACAAGAATCGACATATGTTGCACCATGATATGATATCACATTTTTTGATTGGGGGCTTGAAAAATATCACATATAATCTTTTCTAAGGATCTCCCTAGTGAGATCTCAAATAGATCAATAATTTAGTAGAGACTTTCCAGCTTGGATTATAAATACTTTATAAGAAAGAATTTAAATAATTATTTTTCTTTGTGCTTATATGTCATCTAAGAATTAAACTTATTACTAAGTTTAGATCTCACTTACTCGCATACTACTCAAATTTTTTTGGTAATAAGATATTGGTTACTAAAAATTGAGGCGTGTTGCATTTGGTTACAATAAATTCTCCTTCTAAGGGAAACTATCTCATTAATGAAAAACTCCAACGATTCTCCCTTAGAGTTTGTAGTGATATAATCCATGATAAAGGGTCCCAACCTTGATTATAAAGAATTCATAGTTAGTAAACTAAAAACCAACCTTGGAAAATGGACTTGATTATAAAGAATTCATAGTTAGTAAACTAAAAACAACCTTGAACCAAAAACAAAAAGTACATAGAACATATATAGATGATGCTTAAACCATTTGTTCTTTCTAATGAATTTTTCATTATAGTCCCTAAGATGGCTATGTTTGCCTTAATGGATAAGCATAAACTTAATCCAATCTTCTTAATTTAAGAGCCCCATTTATGATAAGTTGTTCATTCATGTTATGCATGCTCATTGACATTAATTGCAACCTGATTGTTGTTATTTGTCGTTAATTGCAGGGACAACAGAATGCAACTAATGACTAGTGGTAAATCCAATGACTCTGGTTATTTATATTTTAATCATTATATAAATAAAATTATTATATATATGAAATAAGATTACATGAAAGTAGTGATTATTTTAGTTATGGTTAGTATAAGTTTAAATGATTGTTTACCTCATTAAATATTCATGAAAAATATTAATCATTGGGTGCAAGTCTCTCGATTCAGAGCAAGAATATTTGTGTGAGTGGTGAATTATAGCGTATGTCACAATATGTTCTCGCAGTGTACAATATTTGTGGTTGTGTGATGTTGTGTGCATGTTTTATCATAATGTGAGGAAAATGAATATTGTTCATTGTGAGAAAATATCACCATATACATTAATTGTTAGTAAGTTAACTATTTGAAGATGTATCATATCACAGATTCTTCCAGCTAATGACTAGCGGTAAATCCAATGAAAATAATCTTACATGCAATCATATTTCCCTTAGAACAATATTTCTAAATAATTACAATGACCATCACTAAGACGGGTATGATTTGTTTTCAAGTTTAGTCAATGAGATGACATGAAGGAGAAATTTTTAAAAAATGAAGATTGCTTCAATCTTTTCATAGTTATTTTATGTGTACTTCGTTTTTGTTGAATTTGCATACTAACATGCTTCTATTTGTTGCAATGTTGTCAAGATGCATGTAATGTCCACATCAACAATGAACATTGTCTCAAATTATTTAGTGCAAAAGATGCCAAGTGCCTGATTACTCCCAAATATGAAAATCTACATTGCATGAACAATGATACAATTTTCTAGAAAGGACATCCTCTATGGCCCTAAGTTGGGCAGGGACCCCTACCCAACAAGTTTTTTTTTTTATACTACTCAGCCTCGTTTCATTTTCGACGACATAACTTCTATATTCGACAAGGTTTCCATACAACCGATGGAAACTTGGTTGGATTTTTGTGTATTTTTATATTGTTAAGTCATTGGATTTCCAACACTTACTCTGTTACTTTTCTAACAAAATAACTTCTATATTCGATGAGGCTAGCGTACAACCGATGACAACTCCGTCGGATTTTTGTGTATTTTTATGTCGTTAAGTCGTCGATTTTATGACGGATCATTGTTTGTTAACCGACCACTAGGGTGGAGTATGAAGTCGATTAAACAACACTTAATCTGACACATTTCCAACGATATTCCTGGAAATTAACGTCAATTAATTGGCGACATATTTGTCAGAGAATTTGTTTAATCGAAGACATTTTTGTCGAAGAATATATGGTTCGTTTTCGATTAACCGACAACTATGGTGGAGTACAAAGGATTAACCGACAATTAATCGGACACAATTTCAACGACAATCCTAGAAATTAAAGTCGGTTAATCGATGACATATTTGTCAGAGAAGCGATAGGTTATCTTTCGATTGACCTGTCGGTCATGCGACTAATTATTGTTGTATTTACGACATATTGTTGGGATGGTAGGATATCCAACGCAATTCTACCAATGTTTAAAAATAGTCCACTGTGTCGGATGTTTGATGGAGTCTTGTTGAAATTCAGTCAAATATGTCGTTTGATTTTGGGTTCAAATTTAGTTGTGTTAGCAAGTTCAAGGAATTCAAATCCTTGGTAAAAAATCACACTAAGAGGAATATCAAGACTTTGGGGTCAGATATGGAAGATAATTCACCTCTAAATAATTCAAGGAACTTTGCAAAGAATGTGGGATTAAGAGGGAGTTGAGCACTCCCTACGATCCTCGACAAAATGGCATTGCAGAACGAAGGAACATAATGATAATGAAAGTAGCAAATGAAATGTTACATGACCAGGATATTTCGATCCACTTGTGGGAAGAAGAAGCAAGGACATTTGTATATGTACAGAACCGTACACTTCACCGAGTATTAGACAAAAATACTCCCAAAGAATCTTTCTCAGGTGAGAAACCAAAAGTCGGTCATCTAAATATTTTTGTCTGCCCAATGTACATACACATCCCAAAGGAAAAGAGGACCAAGCTCGATCCTGCAATAAGGAAGATAATATTCGTAGGATACATCGACACCTAAAATTCCTACCAAATATACTTATTGGTATTTAAGAAGATCAACATCAGCATAGACGTAACATTTGACGAAGACTCAGCATACTCCATATCAAGAAAACTACCTATTGAAGAGATCGAAGAACCTGAAAAAACCAAATTCAGAAACATCGCAATGGAAGAAGCAACTCCATTAAACCATGAAGACACATGAAAACCACAATAATTTGTAGAACCACTTCGCGAGAATAACTTCCACAAAAAATACCAGGATGGGCACAACAACTAATACAATATGCAGAGAGGTATGGCACTCTAGAAGGGATGCACAGAGAAATCTAGAGACCTAGACCATACAATAGCTATGTGGCTTTGTTATGTGACATCATTGATAAGGAACCTTCCAACTATGAAGAAGAAGCAAAAAAGAAATAATGGAAGGAAGCCATGATCGACGAGCACCAGTCGATTATGAAGGATGATGCCTGGGAGACTGTTCCAACACCAGAAGGGAAGTTTGTTGTGACATCGAAGTGGATCTACAAGATCAAGCATGTCGTAGATTCTAGCATTCAAAAACACAAGGAAATATTTGTGGCATGTGACTTCTCCCAAAAAGAAGGCATAGAATATGAGAAGACATTTGCGCCTGTATCAAGATACACTTCCATCAATTTTGTACTTGTATTAGTTGCAATAATGAAATGGAAGGTACACCAAATGGATGTCAAGACAATATTCTTGAATGTTGTAGTTGAAGAGGAAGTTTATGTGGAGTAGCCATTCATATTTGAGACACGTGACATACATAATCATGTGTGCAAGTTAAAGAAATCCTTGTACATATTGAAGCAGGCACCTAGGACATGGTACGGCAGGATGGACAACTTTTTGATGAGCTTAGGATTTACCAAGAGTAAATAAGATTCAATCTGTTAATTCAAGGTTGAAGGAGAAAGAACAATGATACTACTTCTATATGTAGATGATTTGCTTCTGATAGGTGAGAGAGAATCGCAGAAGACTTCTTATTCTTGGGTTTTTCCATCTTGTGATATTGTATTAGTGAAATAATTTTTCACAGGAAGTTTGCAGGGTTTTCTCTTTTATGGTTTCCCCGAGGAAAATATTTGTATATTTTGTATCTTGGTGTGTTTGTTATTCTTTCGGTTAAAGATCCTAGTCAATTTGAATTAAAGTAGAAAATATAATAAAGACATTGTGGACATCCAAATTTCATTTCCAACATTGTGAAGCTTCTTGGGCATGGGTTTCATGGTTCTTTGGACAACCTAACAAGACAACAACCTACAATGATTTTAAATTTTATATATCTTATCTCCAATTGTTTATAATATCACCCAGTATATTTTATTTCATCTCTCCATGGTTCATATGAGAGTTGGGTTGAGGTTTATTCCTCCAAACCCTTTTTTTCTATCCAAGGATGCTCTTTTTCCAAGCTCCTCTCTATCCATTCAAATTTCCATCCATGAGTTAAGAGAATACATGTGTAGGAGGAGTCTTTCCTCCACCCCATTCTTGGTTCTCCAAAGGTAATACATAGTTACTATACAATAGGAGCTAGGAACTTTGACATATAATTACTAAGTTCTCATATTCATATTTCTTCTTTCATTCAATTATGCTCTCAATTCAAACTTAGCATAAACTTAAAGATAAATGGAAATATGAAAATCAAATCAAGGAGGTTTAGGATATGGTAACCCATGATCATTTTTAGGATTTATAATCCTCCCTTGTCCATACTTATTCTATTAGATTATATTTTCCTACCTTAGGAGTCACTAATTAATATTGGGCCCACTAGTACCATTGGGTCCACTTCGTCTATTGGTGCCACTAGTAATAGTCACTAGAGTGTGGGGAACACATATAGAGGTTAAATTCAACTGACTACATGTTCATGCATCATTTTATGTGACTCTTAGACTAATCCCTACAATTTAGGAGCCACTGGGAGTGCCACCACCAACCTCCTTCAGTTGTTTGTAATTGGTAAGTAGTTAAGCTAAGTTATGCTCCAGTTACATTCAATTAGATGTCCTCCAATTTAGTTAGAGCTATTATTGCATGGTTGCATGTGGGTAGGTGTATATTCTCACCTACCTCATTATTTTAACTGGTTTAACTGATTGAGAGACTTAAATAGAAATCTGGAGTTAGACTAGTGAGATCCGATAGTGATTTAGACACTTCTAGTTAGCCATGCAGTCAGATTAAGTTGGTACATTCGAATCATATCCACATGATTCAAATTCTCCATTATGTAACATTGTTGTATACTATTGGGATTAATGAAGTTTACATTTTAATTATACTAAGCAATACTTATCAGTTTTCTATAAAACAATTCTTGATCAATGTATATTTTCCATTCCATTCCACAGCATAATAATACAATTCAGTTGCACTCATTGCATGTAGATCAATGGCACAATAATTTAAAATGGTATCAGAGACTATTCATGCATACAACAAGTCTTTCAAATCTCTATTGTACACTAGAAGCAGTTAGGTTTCCACATAAGTCCCGCAAAGTGTGCATTGCTAACTCTGGATTCGTTCAGAGAAGTCTCTGCGGGCATGACTAACCCTAAGAAAGTGTACATGTTGAGATGGAAGAATTGATTCTGACATGATTGTGAATTGTTTTTTATTTTGCAATGTTTCTTACAGGTGCTACATAGCTTAATTCAAGAATTGATGGATTCTACTTCTCTTGTACTCCAGATCCTTACACCCTTCAACTATATTAATTCGAGGGCAGATATGCAGGTCTCCTTATGCAAGCTTGGCCTATTTAGGATACTAATGGGAAGAGAGATAGAACCGCATCGTCCTACTAAGAAAAATAACTTCTTGAACCGTTTGGATGAAGCATTTTGCTTCCTTTTCACTCACTTATACAAGGATCACTTATACAGGGATCTCCTCTTTCATCTTGAGGGATTGAAGATTCCTAAAGAAGCTTGGGAGAAGATTGAATTCTTTTTTGGAAAACAAGATGAGCTTCGGGGTCACATCTTAGAGAATGAGATAATATCATTGAAGCACAACAGTTTCGAAAATATCCAACAATTTTGCACAAAATTCAAGTCTCTAGCACTACAATGTAAGCAATGCGAAATAGAGAGGAAGGATCAACAACTTGTGCTCTATATGTTCAACAAAATTGGTTCTGAGTACTTTGTCTTCGTCTCTACCTTCCATTCTGGAAGAGATTCCATCCCCAATTGGAAGATTCCTTCACTTGATGGCTTTACCGAGTCTTTAATATAGTAGCATCATAAGTTGGTCCGAATGGGAGTCCTCCAAACTTCCAAGAACCAAGCTCTTATGATGTCGGACTCAACCAATGCGCAAGCTAAAGGGAAGAACAAGGGTACGGAGCTTGAATCATCTGATTCAAATCCAAAATAAAGTAAGAATTCTTCTAAAGGAGCCTGGGGTTCCAAGAAGAAGAAATTTTTTGAAAATACTAAGTGTCCTTATTGTATGAGAGGCTTTCATTGAGAAAGCCAATGCATGAAGAAGACCCTTGACCATTTGAAAATAGTACTTGAACAGAAGAATATTTCCCTCCCACAAGGTGCAAAGATGTTTGATGATGGAGAGAAGACTGAAGAATATGAGATATGTGATGCCTTGAAGGCAGGCCTCACTCCTTCTAAGGGTTACTTGATAGATTCTGGAGCATCCAACCACATGGTTTCCTCCAGGGAATCCTTCGCCATTTTCACTTTATCAAGAGGACCTAGCACTCATATGGGAGATGACTCCCAAATCTCAGCTGTTGAGATATGTTTAGTTAAAATCCAACATGATGAGTTCAATAATGTACTCTATGTTCCCTCTCCTACAGCAAAGAAAAATTTTCAAGATGAAGAAGAAGCATAATCTTCAACACAGTCAATCCGAATTGAAAAAAGTCTCCTAGGAGTGACTCCTTCTCCTGCTGCTCCGAAAGTTTATGAGATATCTGATATCTCATCTTATCATATGGAGGATCTAGAATAAGACATTCGAATCTCTGTTATTGAAAAATATCCTTCCATTCTATGCAAAAATTATCCAATGATTCTTCTATTTTAAACTATGTGCATAGTTTACCGGTGATTGTTTCAGAAAATGAAGAGGAATTTGATTTCTCTGTCTCTAATAATGTTGTTGGTGTGTATATAATTAATAATTTGTATGTTTAAGAATAAATATCATATTTTAGGAGTGATTCACTCACTCTCATTGATCTTGAGTTTCCAGGAAATTCCTACATGATTGAATGCACCAATACTCAGAGTTTTGAAGAAGGAGATAATTACGCATCTACCATATCGGTGGAGCACACTTTTAGATCTGATATGAACTTATCTGTATCTGATATGATCTTATTTGGTTCTATTTTTAAGTTTCAAGAGATTCTAGTCATGCTTGTAGTTGTTCTCATCAATTTTGGTGTGAAAAATCAAGTACCGCGAGTCTCTTTCAAAATTGTTGTTGGGGATTTGATGTCAGTTTTATCTCATGAGTTTGCTGATATTATATTTTGTGGACCATTAGTTATTTTTAAATCTATATCATATTATGGATCTCAATCATTCTCTCTCCACAATATCAGGGTTTCTCTACCTTTCTATTTGATCACATGCTCATCTCCTCACAAAACTAGTAAAGATGGAGACATTATGCACTTGCCTGGATACTTGCTCCTAACACTAGGAGCTGAATTCACCTCACATGGTTTGATGTTCAAGGCTGCAATATATCAGTTTCTTGGGTTTTCCTCACATGGTTTGAATTCTCAAGCACTTTTTCTCTCTCATCAGTTGATCTCAGTTTCTCTACATGGGTCAAGTTTTCATCTTCCAATTGTCTATGTTTCTGATTCAGTTGATCATTTTCTTATTCTTCCAAAGAGGAAAATTCCTCCAGAAATAGTCATTAGTTTGGAGAGGTTCACATGCACAGCTTCAAGATGTTGTTGCACAGAATAACCATACTGCTGCACAGTGCTACAAATTACATCATATTTTTTGCATGTTATTTCCCAAAGAGGAATATTTTTCTCCTAAGAATAGCTTGTATTTCATGTTCCTTATTATCTTGAGGGGGGAGGGGGGTTTCCCATGAGGTTTTCCCCTATTTCTTCGATTGATTAAGCATCATTTTTTAATTCTTTTAGATTTTAATGGGTGACTTTTGGCCTTGTTTCTAGGGATCACAGTTCTCCAAGTTAGGATTAAGGGGGAGTATTAGGATTTATAATCCTCCCTTGTCCATACTTAGTCTATTATATTATATTTGCCTAACTTAGGAGTCATTAATTAATATTGGGTTCACTAGTACCATTGGGTCCACTTGGGCTATTGGTGCCACTAGTACCAATCACTAGAATGGGGGGAACACATATAGAGGTTAACTGCAACTCACTGCATGTTCATGCATCAGTTTGTGTGCATATGAGACCAATCCATACAATTTAGGAGCCACTAGGAGTGCCACTACCAACCTCATTCAGTTGTTAGTAGTTGGTGACTAGTTAAGATAAGTTATGCTCTAGTTACATTCAATTAGATGTCCTCTAGTTTAGTTAGCACCAGTCTTGCATGGCTGCATGTGGGTAGGTGCGTATTCTCACCTACCTCATCAATTTAACTGGTTTAACTAATTGATGGACTGAATTAGACATCTGGAGTTAGACTAGTGAGCTACGATAGTGATTTAAACACTTCTAGTTATCCATGCAGTCAGATTGAGTTGGTAGATTCAAATCATATCCACATGATTCGAAATATTCATTATGTAACGTTGTTGTATACTATTGGGATTAATGAAGTTTATACTGTAATTATACTTAGCAATACTTATCAGTTTTATATAAAATTTGTCTTTATCAGTGTGTATTTTTCAATCCATTCCACTGCACAATAATACAATTCAATTGCACTCATTTCCCGTAGATCAATGGGACAATAATTTAACAACCATAAGGCATAGTTCATTCTTCTCTTGGAACCCCTTAACTTTCCCTCTTGTGGGATCATATCCCCATCGATTTCCTCCCTATCAGTGAACATTGGAACCTTTCAACAATATTTCAATGATCATGCTTGTTAGTGTCCATAATTACGATGGAATATACCTAATTGTGTTAAGCAACATGTAATAAATGAAAATAATAGTTAAAATATAAACAAGATCAAGTTCAAAGAATCGAGACCAAGGTACTATTCCAAGAATATTCAATCGAACGATGTCATACACTTGATTCAATAGTGAAATATAGCATGAGAACTTTTGTTTTTTTAAACCACATTGCTAAAGGTTGGAATATATTAAACCCTAATATATTTTATAAGCTAATGGGTGAAAAGTAGCATGTAGACATTTCTCCCATTTATTATTTTAATGCCTTATCCTAAAATTTTCCCTATTCAACACACTAGTGTTGGGATTAATATTCATGTGCTTATTTTAGGTAATAGAATCATTATGTAAATAAAGGTTAGAAGTGGCTTGGTTGCAAAAAAGTGTTTGGTATCTCCAAATCTAGGGAAAGCACCAAGGTCTACTCTTCAATATATGTTGAAGTACAAGGCAAGATGAACAATACATAATTCAAGAATTTTTGTAGCCATTGCAACATCAATGGACAATGGTATACAATGTGCTAGAAAATTCATTCAAATTTTTACCCCTTTAGAAAAACTGTAAGCCAAGGATGGTATGTCATAAAATATCAAGAGGGAAAGAATCAAAGAATGAACTAGTCCTACAAATACGTGTAGCGATGGAACAATCCAAACTTTTCGAGAAGGAATTTGACAACCCAAAGACATACAATTTAAACCTCACTTTCATTTCAAGGGAAACATGATAAGAATAAATATTTAATGCTTGATAGAATTTTGCAATTCCAATAACATGCTCTATAGTGATATTTTTGAATTTTCTCCACTTCTACAGAGAAGTAAGGATAATTGTTATTACTAGTGAATAGTAAAAGGAATGACCCAAAAATCACTAGTATACACTCATATAGCTTGGGATTCCCACACATGATCAAATGATTTAAACCGCAATAGATGGAATTAATTTGCTTGTTATTCCTCATCCTTTCATCCATGGAATGTATAAGGAATAAGTAATAATCGTACATTATTCATCATGTACACACAATAAACAATACAAAATCATCATGAAGAAGACGACAACAACAAGAAAACAAGCGATAATATGAACAAGCTCTAAAGGAAAAGAGATAGATGGTTTATTGTTGGGAATTTGGTTGTCATTGATGGATACCTTAATAAAAGGACATTGAGGTAAGAAAGTTAAAGTTCTCCCCTTATGGCATAGCTGTTAAGCTTGTCCCTCACAGGATCAGATAACATGTGGTGTTTTCCACATACCCACTTTAAGTTGTACATAAATGGATCAAGTAAAGAAGCCCCTAAAGTGATGATGATGTTTCTACCTAATCATGATGATGTGAAGTGTAAAGAATCATATTTATGAAGACATGAAGTGGTCATGAAGACAACGCCAAGGGGAGTCTCAGTAGAATGATGCTAAAAAAAGGTAATGTTACCCCATAAAGGTATCCCAAATTAAATAACAAGTTCCATAATCGTATTAGCCTATTTCGATACCTTTTTCGTGATAGGTGGCATGACTCCTAACTCCCTTTTGTTGAGAAGATATGAAGTTTTCTTTGTACTCATCTAGAATTTTTGTCAGTGCCAACCTAACTGGGCCAGAATTTTGATGGGGCTAACATAACATGATTGTAATTAAAAAAGGTGGTGCATTAGTATATATATATATATCTTAAAGTGGTGCATTTTACATCATCTATCCAAGAGATCAAGTCTAAAGTGTGCATACTATAAGAAGATGTGTTAGAAGAGGTTAACGGGTGCAAAAGAAGTATATGAATTCTATAATTGAAGAAGAAAATGCACTATATCTTATAAATATATGGGATCTAGGGGTTCTTATGGAATAGGATTTATCTTATGGTATTGGAAAATGCATGGACTAGGGTTTATCTTGTGATCTTGGAAAAGGCATGGACTAGGGTTTAGCTTGTGATCTTGGTACATGTATTAGGGTTCTTATGGCATGATCTAGGTTTCCTCTCTTGGAATGACCTAGGGTTTAAATATGATGATAATGTTAAGGTATTGAAGAAGTTGAAGAAAATATGAAGTCTATGGATGATTGTTTCTAGGGTTTATTCAAGAAGGACTTGATGAAATTGGCAGTGACAAGATAGTGACAATGGAATATTGATACTACTATTCATATAAGGGTGGAAATGTGGTGCAAGGCAAGGGAGTTGGTGCTGGAAAAACTAGGGGTTTTTAGTCTCCTTCCAGTTCGTGCTAGCGAAACCAAGGAGTTGGAGTTTCCTTCAAGTTGGAGCTTGTAAATCAAGGGGTTGGTTCCTCCTTCCATTTGGTGTTGGAGAATTTTAGAAGTTGGTGCTTCATATGAATGTAATCTTGTAATCTTGTTATATTATAATAAAAGCATTATCTATTGTGCATTTGTGTAATATTTTATGTGTTTTTAATGGTTATTATTAAATGATGTACTTAAAGTTTCAAATGGTAAAAAGTGTTGAATATTGATTCACCCCCTGCTCTCAGTATTGGTGATATTTCCAACAATTGGTATCAAATATGGTTACCTACAATTTAGTAGCTAGAAGGAATATCCTTGAAGCACATGGACAAGCAAGAACATTCTTGTAAGATTGAAGCACCATTGTTTGATGGATCGGACTATGAATCATGGAGTATAAAGATGAAGGTGTATTTGATGGAACTCAGGTATAATGTTTGGAATTCACTTGTGATTGATCCAAAAAAAAATGCAACTAAAAATAAGTCAAGGAAGGGTAATTCTATGGCAATAAATTCCATCCATAATGGATTGTTTGATCCTATGAAAGTTGTTGTGGGATCATGTACATTATCTAAATATATTTGGGAAAAGCTACATAATATTTAAATATTTTAGGAAGTAATATAAAAGGAATATCCACCAAAAGAGGAAGAAGATGATGAATAAGAAACAGAGTCCCAAAAAGGTACCAAGTAAGTTTCTCTTTAGATGTGAAAGAATTGGAATTTTTTTTATTGAGTGTCTATATGAAGAAGGGGAAGATAGGGATTCAGAAGAAGAAGAAACTTTCCTAATGACTCATTATTACAAAGACTATTGATGAAGAAAATGAAGATCACCAAAAAGAAAGGAAATATTCAAAAAAAAGGAGAAGGATCAAATCTACAAAAAACAAGAAGCAAAAACTATTCCCATAAGAAAGGATTTGGAGGGAGATATGGATCGTCAAGAAGAGTCGAGAACTCTTTATGAAGGGATGATAAGGAAACAAGAAGAAATGCTTCATATATATCAAAAATTTGAAACGACCAATATTGGTCTAAGAATTCAAATAGAAGATGTCGAGAAAATTGAAGAAAATCTAACAAGTCAGCTTCGAGAGAACAAATAATTTTGTCAAAACGAGAGATGGAGATCCTTTCACTAAATAAAGAAAATGAAAACATTGTTACTTCTCTAAGAATTCAAGTGGAAGAAGCAAAGAGAATTGAATAATTCCTAACAAGAAAATTAAAGGAGAAGGAAGAAATCTTCTAAGCAAGAGATTTTGAGATTGTTACTCTACAAAAGGAATTGGAGAAGCCGACTACCACAAACTTGAAGTTTGAGAAGAGAACATTGTTCTTAGATGACATTCTTAGCCAACAAATGTCTCCATGTGACAAGACTGGCTTGGGTTATGATGAACGGAAGAATGTTGAAGAAGGTGAAAGCTCTGAACCACCATCAAAGAAAGTTGAAGAGGAGTGTTCCAAGCTACCATAAAAGAATAGTGAAGAGAAGGATAAGGAATTATGTATACATTCTCAGAAGCTCTCAGTAAATACATAGATTACAAAGGAATAATTCATCGTCGGAAAGATTCAGAGAAACATGGATACATAGAAGTTGTACCATAAAGAAGACCTTATATTCCCAAGTATTTAAGCATATTTCATGAAAATTGTTTCTCTTGCAATAACTTTGGTCATAGAGCTAGAGATTGCAAAGCATGTGGAAAAAACGCTTAAGAAAATGGAGGTGTCCATTGAACTACAATTTTGAAGGTTACAAGTTCCACAATTATGGACAGATGGAAATATCTACTAGACAAAAGCTTACAAAAGTTTGTTGAAGAAATATCTACCAGACAAAAGGTTACAAAAGTTTGTTGAATAAATTTAGAAGATTCACAGGGGAAGCAACCCCAAAGAAAAGGAATATTTATAGGGGGAGTTGCAATAGGATTGGGAGAAATAATCATCATTTCATTAATGTCAAAGGGGGAGACAAAAGCAGTATAACAAGCTCAATTTAAAGAAGCATGAAGACAGGGGAGGGTCATCTTAAGGAAGACAACATATTTGTAGTGGAAGCATCATTGTTTTAGTAAGTTGACATCAATTCCAAAGGGGGGTATTGTTGGATATTTTTTTATAATTGATGTCAACCTTAGTAAAAGGACATTGATGTAAGGAAATCAAATACGTCCCCTTACGGCGTAGCTGTTAAGCATGGCCCTCACGGGAGGAGATAACATGTGATTGTTTCCACATGCCCACTTTGAGTTGTACACAAATGGAACAAGTGAATAATCCCCTAAAGTGATGATTATGTTTCCACCCAACCATTATGGTGTGAAGTGTAAAAAATTATCTTTATGAAGACATGAAGTGCTCATGAAGAAAAATCCAGGGGGAGTCTCATGAGAATGATTGTAAAGACAAAAGCTAACTTTCCCCCCCATAAAGGTATCCCAAATCAAAGAGTTCCATAATAATATAATATATTTCGAGACCTTTATAGTGATAGGTGATGACTCCTAACTCCCCATGGTTGAGAAGATGTGAATTTTTCTTTGTACTATGCCATAATGTTTGTCAGGGCCTACCTAACTAGGCCAGAATTTTGTTAGGGACTACCTAACATGACTATAATTGTTAGCACCAAAACATTGTTCGCATAGCTCTCCATGGTCTAAACCATAGTCATACATCATCTTCCCACCATTATTTCCTCCATTTTGACCTTCACAACTAAATTTCCACTAAATATGGTCCAAAACATTATTATTCATTCCCCATGAATGAAGGGAAGTTGAGCATTTATTGTGATTTATCCCCACTCTCTCCAAAAAAGAAAAAGAAAAAAATGAGAATGGGTCAAAAAACCATAGATAAATACCATGGGTTAAAAAACCTTGGACCATCCTAGAAATACATTGTGAAGGCCTCCCCCAAAACACGTTTTTCCATTTTCTCTTAGTCACACCATTCTCCTTTCGCCATTATCCCCATATTTTTCCATGCCATTTCCCACAATGTATGTTGAGCTTGCTCCATACCTATTTGGATCCATTCTCCCTATCTGATAACCACTAGTGGAGTAGACTGGAGACCAAAACTGTGGAGTTGCAGGACCATTTCCTTGGACGGCTACAGTGGCCCAGCTTCAAAAGAAAGGTGTGTTTATGATTGTTTGTTGTTATTAGTTAGATATAAAATAAAAATCATAAAAAATTGTTCTTGTCTATTTCCTGTTATTATTGTTGAACTATACCCTATGATCTGGATGATCTAGGGTAGGTGCTTTTTCACGTAGTAAGTGATAAATCCCCACTACAGTTTTGGCGAATCCACTCGGTCGATCCTTTCAGATATTTTCTTTTGTAGGTGTTCCTACTAGTTTGTACCTCCAGTCGTCACATATCTGACCCCCTCACGGCAGATCCGAACCAGCCTTGCCTCAGTTCCTACCCCTGGGACCAAGTCAACAGTCGTTTTTAAAAAAAAATCAGTTTCGACCGAATCGCACTTATTCGGCCGAAAGTTGTGACCCAATCGCACCTTTTTTCCCAATAAGCATGGCCCATGTCACGTCATTTGTCTCGATAAGTGTGGCTTGGACCAAAAAGCAAGATAACGCTTTTCCCAGAATTCAAAGCGACCTCGGTCGCTACTATGACTCAGTTTTATGCGACCTGTCACGCGTAATCCTATGTTTTGTGCAACCTGAGTCTCTCGACTATCTTTTTTCCTTGATCGTGATTTTTTCCCAGTTCTGTGCGACTTGCAGTTTTCCAATCCTTTTTGTGTTTGAGATCTTTGTTCCAAACCCCCTGTCTGTGTTTTACCCCTTCTCAACCTTTTTCTATCCATATCTAATCCGTTACAACCCCTTGAGTTGATATTTGTAGTTGAGACCCCCTGTGTGTTTCCTACACCCTTGTCAGTTCCTTAGGCATTCATTTACTTGTATTTATTTTACATTCTGGAAGAATTAGTTGTGATTTTGCATGATATTTACTGTCATTTATTGCTCTTTATCTGCATTTTTTGTGTCTTGGTCATGAGATCACTAGGGTTTATACACATCATTTGCACACATCTCACACCCTGAAGACAAAACGCTTGGTTCATGACCCCAAGCAAGCCCAAAAAATTAACTTAATACAACCAAAATTGTAACCTCATTTGAGGATCAAAACAACTTTGTAGCTAAGTTAGGACATTGGGGATAGGCATCCAAACAACACCCTTTTTTCACTCACATTTGAGACATAGGTGTAGTCCATTAGGGGACCAAAATCCTCTTATACTTGTTGACATAGTCACGACCATTATGTCGGAGGGCCCCCCACTCTGTGGGAGTAAGCCACAACGAAGGGGTTCTGAAAGTCAGGGTGTAATACCGCACTCCACTTTTCACCAAAGGCTAACCCTCCATAGTCCTCATCATGCATGTCAGAGTATACCAGGCATCGAGGGCCAAAGGGTTGAAGTGCCAGTAAACCACTCCAAACGTGTCATGAACGAGGTAACCTAGTGGCCATTATATCTAGGGATATTTTACCCAGAGGTCTCTCTCTCTAGCGGGATTCTCTTGGCCTATTGTTATTCCATTTCATATTGTTTGACTAGGATTCATCACCTTGTAGAGGATATGATTTGTGAGGGGATTCCACGTGTAGCCAAGAGTTTTCTTGCACTCATACCACATAGGTTAGTGAGTCATTTTTATTTATAGGTAGTGCTTCTTGTTGGCTTCTTGGCCACTTTGTTGTAGAATTGCCTGTTGTAACACACTATTGCAGTTTGGTTTTAGAGCTTTCTTTTTGTCCTATGAGCTACCATTTGTACATTCTCCTTCTGAACACTCTGTTGTAGTTAGGTTTTTGAGCCTGCGTTTGACACCCTTACGCTCACATTCATTTTATAGTACACCACCACATTATCATAGCTCCACCATGTTACTTGCATAGGCTTAGGGGGCACACCCATCAGTTCGGTTCCTTGAACTGTCACTGTCGGATCCATATTTGACATTGTTCACCACCTTTAGAGCCACCTAACGCCTTTGAGTCTGATTCATATTCCCATCAATATGAACCTACTTTGTTCACTGCCCCATCTAGCCCCATGGCTAGTGCACATCCTGATCCCTTTCAGGGGGGGATGGTTGGTAATGGGCTTGTGTCTGTTCCACCCATTATTATGTTTATTCCTTCCACTGGACTGACATGTACTGGTCCTAGTGGTCCCTTTTCCACCGCACACATTGTTGTTAGTTGGATACCCACTAGTGGTGGCCCCACTCCAGCCATCATGGTTCCTACCATACCACCATTCATGCATGGAGACAGTGGCCTTTCCACTTCCATTCTGGTTATTCCTACCATCCCAGTTAGTACTCCTATTATCGGAATTCAACCTTACCCACCCTGAGTCATCCATGGGAACTATATTCCTACTATTATTGGTAACATTGCTGGCCCTTCCCGATCTATTCTCAGTTCTAGTCTACCTTTTATGGATAGTCTCAACTTGCCTGACTTGGCATGGTTGACGAATGACCCCATTCATTATAACCCCCTATGGCCTCCTGTGCCTACCAAACTCCCATCAGACATCCCTAAGTTTGAAGGGAAGGTGGGAGAAGACCCCCAAAACCATATTATGTCATTACACTTATGGTGCTCATATAATAGCATAGTGGATGATCATGTATGATTACAATTATTCCAACACACACTCACAATTGTTACGGCCAAATGGTACATTGAACTGCCTCATGCTACCTACCCATACTTTTCCTTGTTATCCTTGAGGTTTTTACAGTATTTCCAGTTACCTGTTTGATATGATGAGCATGTAAAAATTCTATTATCTTGTAGACAAAACACATCTACCCATATCACTCATCATATCCATGAATCGCGATGTCATTGTAGCTTGTGTAACATCCAGTTAGATGATAGGATTTTCCTAGATTGGTTTCTCAAAACCTTATTCCCCCCCATTTCCAAGGACGTTGCATCTAAGCGCCCTTAGACCGAGGAGGAATCCATCCTGAAGGCACAACAGTTTGATCTCACATACGCCCAATTGGGTTACTTGTATACCAATATACTCGATGCTCCCCGTGTTGGCTCCTCACGTCGTGGTACATCGGGGGAATATGATGTTGCTGATGGAGTCATTGGCTCTATTACCCGGCATCCTTACTTTTACCTAGACTCTCCTTTGATGCCACCCCATTCTGGTAACACCCCAAGTGTTTCCCAACCAGGTTATGCCCTTAATTTTTCATGCACAACAGCTTAGTCAGAAACCACACATTCCTATGCACCTCTTGCACCAGATCCTCACGTTCACAGATCGAATTGTTTAGCACACTCGTGTAATGGCCAAACAATGGGCTTCACAACCCCACCAGCTTCACTTGCCTATTACCCACCACCTCTGCAACCTACTCCAGCTTTGACCCCAACTCCTCTTACTCCTCCAAGATAGGTCTACGTACAACAAAACCTCCCTAATCAACCCACCCCCAATAACCAACAAGGGCAGGGAGGACAACATAAAAGGTAGGAATCAGGGTAAGAACCAACCTCAAGGAGGTGGCCAACAACCCAACCCTCCAAACAATAACGGATTTGACCCCCATGCACAAAATCCCCAGCGTCGTGCTAAACCTGGGAAGAACCCACAGTTGTGGACTAACCATCTGTGCACCATTTGTAACACTTATGCCATTACACACATCAGTGTCCTCATATAAACCACATCCTCCATTTACTCCAAACTGATCACCAACTCGACCCTAATGGGGTTGCTCCGACTCATCCAAACCTAGCACCACTAGGTCCTCCACCTATGGTGTTCCAAGACCCCCTACCACACCAAGAAATGGTTGCAACCCAACCCTTGGTCCCACAAACTCACGTAACCTCTTTTGTGGGTCAACCCATTGATCCTAGTGTCCATCACCTCATGACGTTCTCGTCTAATGTTAACCGACAGACTTGACATAACCAATATGGCTCCACCATGGAAGTTGTTAACCCCTCTACGGAATCTACCTCCACTGCACCAAATATGTCTTTGCATTTTTCGAGAGCCCCCACAAACGGACTGCCAAAGTCTCGCGGTTCACTTTACATTGCATCGCGAACAACGTCGATGCCAGATTTGCACTCAACTATAGTATTGTCGATGACTTTGCTCAGTCTCCCTCGGCCATGTCCACTCTGGAAGTTCTCAAAACTTGTCCTTCGCAACGTAAAGCGTTGTTATCCATGTTAGGTGTTGTCAATCCTTCTGACTCCAGTTTGATCACCTCTAGCCTGGATCAAGGAGAACCATAGATACCATCATCATGTTTTCTCCTTTCACACACCTGGGTTACATGGCAGAAATCTTCAAGCCACTCGGTGTGTTCTTGGGGGAAAGTCTCGAGTCAAGGCTGTCACCTTGTTCTTGACTCCTCCGTTTAGGCTCAACTCCTAACGAAGCCAAGGGGGGTAGACCCTATTAAGTTACTAAGGCAAAATTATTTAGTATGATGATGGTATTAAAGAGTAATTTTTTTAGGAGTTTCATTTAATAATTTTAAACAACAAATAACATGATGAAAGAATCACAAGTAAGCACGAAAATGACACCCAATCACATATAGATTGAAAGAAATAAACAGTTGACCAGTGCCTTGAAAATGGAGTCGAAAAAAAATTAAGAGTGCTTGCAAGTGCTGGAATGAATGTTGTGCAATTGTTTCTTGGTTAATTTTAAATTAATGTAAGAAGATGAGTAATTTAACTTAGGCGAGGGGACTTCAGATATACCCAGGGGGTACTTGAAGTATGTCCAAAAATAAACTGTCATGGCTACCTATAAGGAATATGTGGGCTGAATGGAGTCTCTGAGACTGTTGTTCATAATGCACCCGAAGGTGTAATAGAGTTCAGCGCCCCGAGGTCACTTTTCAGGAGTTCCCGCTTTCTTTGGGTATTTTGCCACCGTAATGGTTTAGTCGAGGCGTTGGATTTTTGCTTGATGGTTTGTTAATTTGGGGAGAGTGAATCCTAATTATTCTATTCAATCAAGTTCTTTTGATGCAGCTTGATTGATCAAACAAACCTCAGCCAAGTATAGAGCATACACACTGGAGTCTTTGTTATTTTTAGTAAATTTTAAAACAGGTGTTCTTGTTAAAAAGAAAACCCTCTAGGAACCTCTTTCGGTCCAATTTCACCTCAATCGAGGAATCAAGGAGGCGTTGATTTTATTATGACTAACAAAACAATTAATGAAAATGGAATCAAATATACAAAACACAACTTTTCTAATTAGTCCTACCACGCATCTCTTTCCCCTTGCGGGTCAATCGGGAAGTCATGGGGTAAGTGGTATGATTACTTTTGAAATTAAAATATGGAGTAATGCAAAATTATATCAAAGTATACAATCCTACATGTAAGTACTAAACTAGAGCAGAAAAAGGGAAAAATGCAAAAAAGTGAAACGGACGCAAATCCCCCACGGGGGGTGGGGAGCAGGCTCAAAAGAGCCTACTCAAAAAAATATTTCCTTTTATTATTATTGGTTACAATATCAGACACCTCTTGGTCCTTATATGAGATGAAACCAAGATCTTACAACTTTCCAAAAATTTTAAATTTCAGTCAAAGGGCAGACCCCTGGGGGATTTGAACGCTCTGGAGGCTGCTTTCGAACAGCAGCTTCTCTTATTTTCTGTTACACCTGATGAAAACCATAAAGCATGTTAGAATAAAATATGCCCAAAATCACTTTAAGAGTACCTTTGGGTCAGCCTACCTTAACTCAAAAAAGACTAAGTTAAAACTAGCTAAACATGTGAAAAAGTAACCAAGGAAAGCAAGCTTTCCTTGGGATATTGGCTTGCTGTTTGTGCAGCCAATGAAAAATGCACTGATTTCTAGATTTAATATTTATGAAACAGAAAAGGAATTCTAGAGCATGCAACCTACGGATTTTCTTTAACTTGCCATGCAAAACGAACGATTTCCTTATGCTAGATCTAGAATGCTTAATGATACTTTTCAGAAATGAGATCTAGACTATGAAATTTGAAATAGTATATCTATGTAATTTTTACTTTAAAATGGCAGATATAAATTATCTAAATTATAACAAAGCTTTCGAACACAGTAACCATGTGAGAAAATTGATTTTTTGAAGGAGAAAGAGAGAGAAAGAGTGTTGGAAGCCTGGGAATGTTGGGCTTTGGAGTCTGCTTTGGTGGAACACCGAGGGACTATGTCATTTAGAAGATATTGAAGATGAGGAAGATGCAAAATATCTCAACCTCTTCTACAAGCGAAAGCACCTGTAACTTAGAAATCCTTGCACAAACAGATGGTTAAAACATAGGTGCTACTAGAAAAGATAATTGGAAAGCGTGCAATTAAAGTTTAAATGCATGCAACTCCAATATATCTAAAACAAGCAAACAGTAAGAGCATAAATAAAACTAGAATAAACTCTTACCCTAACAGGAGGGAGCTCTCTCCTTTAAGGCCAACAATTAACCAGCAAAAGCAATGATAAATAACACAGATTATACCTCATAAGCATTTGACAATCACCATCCACACATGAAGAGCATTACACCATAGATCTTGCCTCCAAAGATTCTTTATTCCGGAATAATAAACAATAACATAGTACAAGAGCAACAACACCTCAATCCCAGTTCTAACTAACTCGGAAAGGAGGCAACCATGCTTTATTTATAAACAAAATTGAAACCCCAACCCAGAAAGGGCACAAATCCCAAGGAGATACACCACTGCAGCTGAAGGAGAGTCCATCAATGCCTAATCTAAAGCTTAACTGAGCTTCTACTGAGTCTGAATGTCAATCGAAGAGCTGATCTGACTGGCAGCTCAACCTATTGACTAAAGCATCCACCAAAACTCATCCAGATGAGCCCACACGTGTGGAGGAGAGAGGGAGGGGGAAATTCCCCATAAAGGAAGCTGAAGTTCAACTCTAGATCCACCCAGATCACCTCCTTCAATTAAGTATTTGTGAGATCTAGTCAATCTGGTGCAGATCTGACTGATTTCAATCAAATCGGCTGACAATCCACTGATCTAGGATTTTGGATTTGCTCCATAATTCATCAATTTATTAATTAAAATAATCAATAATTGATTTTTTGGGGCTTTCTGACCTAAGTGATGGAAAATCACTCAAAACTAGGAAATAGTGGGTCTATAGGTTTACTGGGTGCTCTTAGCTTGAAAATGAGCACCTACATGACTGAATCTGACTTTTGAGCCCACTTTTATTACAAAACCAATTTTTCCAATTAAACTATTAAAAAATAGCCTAAGTTTTGGAAAAATTAAATTTTAATAAAAACACTAAAAAAATTAAAAAATTAAAAAAATGAAAAAACCTAGGGGGACTTAGACATGTTCATATGACTCGACCATGATGCCTAGCATGTTTATACATTGACACATAGACTCTAATAACCTCAATAGGCCTAAATGCCAAGGTGACCACCCCAACTCTTGAGGTATTGAGTGAAAAACTCAGAAATTATCAGTCGTTTATTCAACAACCAATAATAACCAAGGGAAAAAACACCCTGGGATAATCAGATTGCAATTAAAGTTAAAATGCATGCAACTCCAATATATCTAAAACAAGCAAACAGTAAGAGCATAAATAAAACTAGAATAAACTCTTACCCTAACAGGAGGGAGCTCTCTCCTTTAAGGCCAACAATTAACCAGCAAAAGCAATGATAAATAACACAGATTATACCTCATAAGCATTTGACAATCACCATCCACACATGAAGAGCATTACACCATAGATCTTGCCTCCAAAGATTCTTTATTCCAGAATAATAAACAATAACATAGTACAAGAGCAACAACACCTCAATCCCAGTTCTAACTAACTCGGAAAGGAGGCAGCCATGCTTTATTTATAAACAAAATTGAAACCCCAGCCCAGAAAGGGCGCAAATCCCAAGGAGATAGACCACTGCAGCTGAAGGAGATTCCATCAATGCCTAATCTAAAGCTTAACTGAGCTTCTATTGAGTCTGAATGTCAATCAAAGAGCTGATCTGACTGGCGGCTCAACCTATTGACTAAAGCATCCACTAAAACTCATCTAGATGAGCCCACACGTGTGGAGGAGAGAGGGAGGGTGAAATTCCCCATAAAGGAAGCTGAAGTTCAACTCTGGATCCACCCAGATCACCTCCTTCAATTAAGGATTTGTGAGATCTAGTCAATCTGGTGCAGATCTGACTGATTTCAATCAAATCGGCTGACAATCCACTGATATAGGATTTTGGATTTGTTCCATAATTCATCAATTTATTAATTAAAATAATCAATAATTGATTTTTTGGGGATTTCTGACCTAAATGATGGAAAATCACTCAAAACTAGGAAATAGTGGGTCTATAGGTTTACTGGGTGCTCTTAGCTTGAAAATGAGCACCTACATGACTGAATCTGACTTTTGAGCCCACTTTTATTACAAAACCAATTTTTCCAATTAAACTATTAAAAAATAGCCTAATTTTTGGAAAATTTAAATTTTAATAAAAACACTAAAAAAATTAAAAAATTAAAAAAATGAAAAAACCTAGGGGGACTTAGACATGTTCATATGACTCGACCATGATGCCTAGCAT